>JAYDZG010000027.1:3028502-3038664 GCA_034509265.1 Microcambeva bendego
TGTGCGTGTGTGTGATAATAGTTCCCCTACCTAGCATATTTATGAGCCAACAGAGGTTGTGATCTGAATATTAATGTACACATAAGACATTGAGCCATGAAAATCATGGCTGTGTAAACAGCCTCAAACACATTTCCTCATTTCTTTCTCTCTCGTTCTTCTCGTTTCAGCCTTTTTCAAGCTTCTTTTATTCTTCAAGCATCAGGATTTTATCCACACAGGGCAGACCTAGTCTTCAATTCATGTTGTAATACATACATTTTGTCGGTCTGTGAAGTTTTCATGAATGTTAACCAATTTTTCATATTTTATTACTATTTTTTTACTTCCCAATCCAGTCACGCATAATTGGAGCCTTTCTCACTGCCTGTCTTGCCACTACCCCCACCCCCAATCGATGAGTACCATGGTTGTCATACTCCCCCTTGAGCGTGAATAGCCACGCACTAGCCTTCCGCGATCAGCCGTCTTCTGTCCAGTCAGCTCGACCGGCCCGGCAGAAGCTATATTTGCTAAATTGCCTCAGGACCAAGAAACCTTAACTATAGTCCCTCTGCTCTACATACACACAATTATTTATTTGTCTGTCTAGGTGGCCAAAAGATCGATAGCACAACAGGGGTATATTGTGTCCAGTTTATTGATTCCCGTTCCAGCTTATGGAATCAGCAAACCATTATCCAGGTTATCATCCAGCAATATGGGGGTTGGCCGTCTTGGCGCTGTGCTTCC
Source organism: Microcambeva bendego (assembly GCA_034509265.1). Lineage (NCBI taxonomy): Eukaryota > Metazoa > Chordata > Actinopteri > Siluriformes > Trichomycteridae > Microcambeva > Microcambeva bendego. The sequence continues at coordinate 3,029,235 of JAYDZG010000027.1, forward strand.
TGGTGGGACTAGAGCCATCGCAGCTCTGACCTGGCTAATTCTTTTGTGCTGCATTGGAAACCAGAGAAATCACAAAGTCTGGCCCCCGACGCTTTACAAGTTCGCCCTGCCACGCTCTGCGGTGATTTCCGCACCACCGAGCATGCCCGTTTCCTGTGGCTCTCTCTGGCTTTCGGCCCAATCAAGCAAGCTCATATGGGAATGTGAGTACGCCGACCCTAAAGAACTGAAGATCTCTGCATGTGGGTTTTGGCTGCATCTCAGGCTCTGAAATTCTGCCACCAGTTCTTAAAAGATCTTTGTTGAAGAAAAGGTCACGTTGTATTTTTTGTTGTTGGGTTTTTATTGGTGTTTTTTTTTTCTCTCGCTGCATATCAGCAGGATGGTGGATTTTTTTTTCTTTCTGCTCCTCTTTAACTAACCTCTGTGTGAATGTATCAAATATCTGTGTGGATTGTTTGTTCCTTAATTTGGGCCGAGATCTGCGTTAAAACCTCTGTGCCTTAAATTCAGCTTTGCCCCAAGGGAGTTCATGTGAGGGATCAAAGGTCATTTAGTGAGGCTATATTTAGGGATACTTATGTGTTGGGGGTTGTGATAGAAAGCTGTGAGAATCAGCGATGCGCCGTTTGTGTGAACATACATGGACTCCATTGCGTAGTTGGGAATATATTGGTGGCCAAGGCTTTGCGATGGATGGGCATCGCTTTCATGGTGTGTTAACACATTACACACAGTGATTGACCAGACCAGGATAACACAATAGATGAAATTTAAAAAAATAATTGCACTGATTGCCAGACAGTCCGAACATAAACTGAATGAGAAAAATCCCCTGTCTTATTTCCTGTCCTGGATAAGACATGATATCTGTTTCTCTGATCCGTCTTGTACTCCTCCTATCCTTCAAAGGGTTCTTCCTCCTTGGAGAGATGTTATCACATCCAAAAATGTGATAGCTTTAGCAGGATAGCATGCTCAAAGAAGTTCCAACCTTGGAGTCTGTGTTAATTTCTTTTCTGCATAGTTTTTGTTTGCTCGGTAAGCTCAGCGTTAAACATCAACATAAGGAAGTGACGAGGAACTGCACTGATGATGATTGTGATCGTCTGGAACTGTAAGAACATTCGGGATTGAGAGGGAAATCAGTGACACAAGGAAGGAACGCCTTGAGAACACATCCGGCATATCCTTAAGATGTAACTGCTCCCTATTTACTTTATCAGTGCCACAGCCCTGTCAGAAACACAATCAACTCTATGAGTGTTCTACTGTTAATAATAATAATAATAAAAACTCCCTTCGGCCCTACTTAAGTTTGCTCTTACACAGTGACAGGACAAACACAGACCTTTAACAGGACCAGCCTCGTTCCAGTTCCAAACTGACTCTGGAGAAGTTCATTTGTGTTAAGACTGCGGTCTAGTTGCGTGTGTATGACCAACAACCTATCAATGATCTACATTATTTTATGTCGGGTTTGAAACCTGCACTACAATGGTGTGGTTTGTGCATCCCTGTGGCTAGGTACTTATAGGATGATTCGGTGTCTCCAGTTAACCTGGCTGCATGTTTTTAAACTGTGGGAGCGCACACCGAGTTCACACACACACACACACACAGTATTAGCTATACTATGTTGGCTTGGGCCTCGTTCTATAGCTGTATGCTGTTTTTGTGCCGCCTGGTCTTGATGATGTCAGTTTGTTAGTAAACCTTCATGACGAGAATACTGGATTGATGGTTTTCTAGTGTCAGTGTTTGTGTGTGTGTGTGTGTGTGTGTTTGAAAGAGAAGAAAAGACTGAGCCAATGCTGAATCGCCCCAGTGTTTAAACTCTGGATGATCTCAAACACACAGAGGCTTGATATTTTCTGCTCTCAGTCCCCTGGTCTACAATGACTGACCTGAGCATCACACATAATCTCCAAACTATTATCGTTAGCTCGAAGTGCTAAGTGAGGTATATTTGGCTGCGTCATCTGCCCTCACTCTTTCGGGGAAACATGCATGGATTCACTTCCGTCCAGCCACAATGGGATCAGACACAGATGCTGGATGAGTTGCATTTGACATTCCATTTGGTCCCGCAGGGTTCGGATGTGGCACGGCCGGGGCTCCGTCTTTAAATAACTAAACACGGTCTTAGCTAAATAGTTCTTTATAGCTCTTGTTTTGTGTGCGGACAGACTGGCATGCTGCATCAGCAAAGTCTTACCCCAAAGTTGGAAGGATTTGATTCACGTATTTTATTTTAAGTGAGATTTGATGAGACTAGAACAACCAACTCTTTCTGTTTTTCTTAAGTATTCATGTTAGGATTTTTATATTACATATTTACAATCATACTCATGATTGTTTTTCTTTTAAAATAATTAAAGTTAATTAATATTCATTAATTCATGGCAACAAAAAATAGAGTGAACCACTAATATTCTCTGTATTTTTATGGTATTATCATGGCAATATATTATTTGTAACGCATTAAAAAGCCTAATAATTCGCCACAGCAGATCCTGGTCTGGTCTCAACCCTCCCTAATTCATCTGGGCTTGGGACCGGCACTACCAGGTAGTGACTAGGTATCTACGTAACTCCAACCAACCTGGTGGGACATCTTTGGACTATGAGAGGAATCTGGAGCCCCCGGAGGAAACCCACATGGACTCCTGTTTACTGTATAAATTATTTTGACCCATTGATAAGTGTCACAGTGGGTAGCCTGGGTTTGATCCCAACCGAGGTTGTCCGGGTTCCCTTCTGTGTCCCTCCCCAACCACTAATCAGCAATTAGAAGGGGTGTAAACATACTTGAAGTGTCGGCTATGCTTTGCATCCATCCAGTGCATGATAATCCTTCAGACAGACTGTGTGTGAGTGTGTGTGTGTGTGTGCGTGCGTGTGACACGTTTCTCAGACTGAGGTCCAGATTTAGGGTTTAACACACTCAGTCGTGTGGTGTGTGTGTGTGTGTGTCTGGTAATTATTCTCATGTATTAACAAAACCCATTGTCATTTATTGTAATTCTACATGACTTTCACGTACATATGCTGATCACACACACATACACACACCATCATGAGTAGCATGCTTTGTTCTAATCATCTAATCATGCTTTGTTCTAATGTTCACAATGGCTGAAGTGGCTCAAGTAGATTGTTTTATTCAGGGCTGCCCACTCGAGCACAATTCAGATTTTACACTGATGCTGAAAGTGATACTGTTTTTATTTTATGGGATTTTTTATTGCTGATTTTACATTTTAGTAAAGAGCTCTCAGATGTTGGGCAGAATTCAGTAATACATTCTCTGAAATACTTGTAGAATCAGTTCATGTACATCGGGGTGAAATTGTGATATACAACAATGGTCAAGGTCGTTTTTCAATGGTATCCTAAATATCAGCAAAACAATTTTGTATTAAGCCCGTTTCGGGTCGTAAACCCTGAACCTGGCAACCAAGAATATTGTTAGTGCCGTCAACAAGCGCTATATTGCGTTGATTTGAATCCCATGATTGCAGTTGAAGCCAGATAAAAAAGTTTCCTTTTATTTATTCATTTATTTTAAAAACAAAATACTTATTGATTATGTGATTATTTTTGATTCATCTAAACAACTAATGCCTTTTTATTTTTAAGGTAGGTACAAACAATTCTGAATTAAGCCTAATTTTGCTACACTTTGCTGTTCAAAGTCAATGAATCGATTCCTGAACGTGTTATGTGCTTGAAAAGGATCCCAAAACTGAATTTAAATTACTTTTACTTTTTTTTACTTAAAGTATATTTACAGTGATGTACTGTGGACTTCCACTTGAGTAATTTTTAATGCATGCTTCAACTTTGACTTGACTAATTATTTTACCAGATTACTAATACTATTACACCTCTGGGCTTCGAGGATTCAAGCCATTATGCTTGTGAGGAAGGGACTGTGGGATCTACCCGGTGTATTAATAGTCCCGCTGTCTCGTGGCCCTCTTTAAACGGATTCCTCCGTCCTCTAAGGGCTCGCAGCATTCCTGAGTAGGAGGGCTCAGCATGCTGACGCCCCCCGTGTGGCCATTGTGAGCTGAAACATATGATCAGAAGTGCAAACGTTTATGCACACATTCTCGTGAACACCTACACACCAAGTTCACGTTATGTGCAGAATCAAAGCCTTGTTTAGATGTTGCTTGGTGTGTGATGGGACCAACAGAAACAGCCTTTTGTCTGGATCTAGTTCATCCTCTCTCGGCTCCTCAAGGTCGAAGTGGTCGTTCCGAGATAACGTCTAGCACCTGCAGCTTTTTGTGAAGGACAAAGCCGGATCTTGTGGCACCCTGGGCCTTTGGGGGCTGGAGTCTATCATCAGTGTGGGGAGATCCAGCATGATGCAGAGATTCCGACTGTGTGTGTTGATGGAAAATTGAATGATGATTTAATTGAATTTTTTGCACTTTACTCTGTTTATATCTCCACTACTATTAAAAAACTCTACAACAGAATATGTTTCAACCTCACATACCATTTACTCAGTACCATGTACTGACCAACATTGTATTTATTGTAATGTACTGTATTGTATCGTCTTGCTCTTTTTGCCTCGTGGTCCTGGAGGAAAGTTGTTACGTTACAATATGTACTTTGTAGCTGGAATAACAATAAAGCCTCTCTGACTCTGACTGACACTGAGCTTAAGTTAGTGCCCCCTGAGCCTGACCTTGCAACTGCAGTATGTTACCTGGATGAGAGCTTTAGCTCCATAATTGCATTAATATCCAGACACACAGGGCTTTGGCAGCATGTGGGCATCTTACCGAGGGCACCATCTGCCAATGCCCAATCACTGAGGCAGCATTAACCTTTCATGAGCTCGGCACATGTACAGAATTAACCACTCCACAATGCTCTAAGAGTTTCTATTATTAGTACAGATGTAACGATTCAGAAAGATTTGGAGAATCAATTTATATTGATGATTCTTTCAAGATGAATCGATATTCACTTTAAACAGCAGGCGGCGCTATATTTTTTAAACACACAAATGAATCCATTATTTTTCATAGTTTTTGAACTACCTCCAGAAATAAACGGACGTTTGATTGTTTTAATTAATAAAATATAATTATAAATACTTTATTGTAAACGGTAAAATATTTGTTAACATTAACTGAAATAGCTGATACAGTGAAAGGGCATGAATGGAATAAAAGAAATGATGGATCAGAGAAATTTGGAAAGCGAGCTCTTGTTCTGGAGTCACGGCTCACTTTTCCGTGTTGGTCAAATTCCTTTTGAAATCATAAAATAAAAAACGCTTCAACAAGCTTGTTTTTACGTCCCTAGTACCCTAATCTGTTTCATTTCCTTTACAAATACTCGAATAAGCACATTCAGGTCGGACAGCATGTGTATATCATCCTGGATCTGTTTAAATCTGTAACGACGGCCCGGCACCCCGACTACAATCGAGGCTTTCTCATCTGATCCTCACAATCCAGGCATGAAGATATGGACACACATCAAACCACAGAATGAACCTAACACAGCCAAAACATAACCTCGACCTCAGGAGACCTGCCTGATCGAAATCCCTTCAAACCAGCAGTTCAAACTGACCTAGGTCACATGTCCTCCCTATCAGACGCTCAGTTCACTTTCGAACCTACGTCTTGACACTATGTGTACACAAGACACGAATCTGAGATCCTCCCAGAGCCCTCGGTCTACCCAAGAACATTACAAGCACGTATCCACAGAACCGATGTAGCGACCGACAGATCCCTGGAGGCATCACACAGCTGCACTGAAGACTTTTCCATATGGCTTTCTCAAGACACTTTTTTCCCCCTTTCGATCCTTTTCTCCTTATATTTTGTGTCTTGGAATCCCTCATCCACCCCCCCTAAAACCCACCACCACCTTCTCTGGTGCTCTTATCCTTTTTACAGATCCATGCTAAGTGCAAGCCAACTTGGACGACCGCCTGCCTAACAATCCGCGGACACAGAACGAGTCTGAAGCCGAACAGCAAACCTTTCCAAGATGGGACGCGTCACATTTTGTGAGGTTTTGTTTCCCAGCTGGTTGAGAGAGAAGGCAAAGGTTTCTAATTTTTAAGCTTCTGAAATACGACTGGTTTATGAGAAAGCAACACAAACGGTTACGCTCGGGTGGTACGGCGGTAAATCGCGCAGACCCACTACCGCTATCCATGGCTTGAGTTCCCAGCGGTCGGACGTCTAAACACAGACATTTCTTCCAAAGCCTGGAAACGGAGGGCGGGTATCCGTGGGCACAGTCGAGTCGACAGTACTTGGACAGTGTAGCAGTGCTTCTGAGTTCTCTGGAATCATAAGACTGGAGATTCAAACCCTGGATCCTAGCAATAGTGTGCAAAATGATATTCAATTCTCACGTAGACCTCTCAGACTGACTGTGATCTCTTCCACATTGCTTTTAAATAGACTACTTTAATAAAAGAAATGTCGTTTTTTACTATTTTACATACTACTTTAATATGTTTAAATGCTTTATATTTGCACTTTGTATTTTTATATCGTAACGCTGCTGTAACACTGCAAATCCATCAAAAATATTAAAACCCTATTGTATCTTATTTTATCTTATCTTATATAACATAAGTCAATTTTAAGACAAGGCTTCTCTCAACACTTTGGTGTATAGCTTTGGTCCAGCCGTAGCCTACTAGTAAACACACTTTACTAGTAATCCAAAGAACGCCCGTTCAAACCTCACTGCTACTAGGTTGTTGGGCCCTTGAGCGAGGCCCTTAACCCTCAATTGCCCAGACTGTATACTGTAACTGTACTGTAAGTCGCTTTAGACTTCTTTGGAAGGCGTCTGCTAAAAGCTGCAAATGTACATGCATAGTGGTGGGAATTTGTGCCCACTCGGTCAAAAAAAGCTTTTGTATGGATGGGCACTGATGCTGATGAAGAAAGCCTCGATTGATAACCAGGGTCATTCCAAGCCATTCAGTGCGGTTGACTTCAGGGCTTTGTGAAGGACACAGACGCCTCTCTGCTTTAAAGAGGCACAAGCGTACTGAAAAAGTAAAGGACCTTCCCTAAACCGTTGGAAAAGTTGGAATCATGTCAATTTCTTGACGTAATTGGTTAATTATTCTTATTGTGGCTGAATCTACTACAAACAGGATAAGTGGTGCCCCAATCCTTTTGTCCTTATAGTTTGGAGATCTGCATGGATGTAAATTTTCCTTTCAACGCTTGTGTAGATGAATCACATTTCTCTCTTCTTTTCTCTTTCTTTCTTTTTTTTCCTGTTTCCTGTCCACACGAGGTTGAATGTTTAGTAGCAACAGTGGCCATGAGCCCGATTGCAGCCGACAGCTTGATTCTCAGTCTGGATCCAATTACCTAATTCCAGAGTTAAACAAGGACAAAAAGCTCTGCTAGTCAGAAACATGCTTTTATTTTGCTGTGTCTGTTCTTTCTGGAAAGCAGTTTGAACTCGAAAGCTGAGCGTCATTTACACCGACACGGTCCAGTCTACTCTATACATCACATTCATTGGTTTGTAGGTTATATAAACTCAAGCTGGGGCTAAATTGTGTGTTTTGGGGAGCATGCAGAACGGAGATCCTTGTAAACCAAGCAGTTTCACTTGGCTTCGTTAAAATAAAATAGGTCAATTTAACCCCTCTGAGGCTGGCTTATTGTATCCCTGCCAGGTCATTAACGGGGATCGTATATTAGGTTTGGAGAGATGAAGAAAAATTCAGTCCAGGTGATGCAGAGGGAGAAAATCGAGCTGTGGGAAGGTAGAGAAGCTCAGATCTCTAACCACCAGGCCACAGCTGCCACACTGTATTACATACACAGATTTGCTCAGGGGTCCAGTCCCTTCTTTGTGACACTCATGGCATACTCGGTCAGCAATGCTCTCATTCAAAACCTGTTAGCAGTGAGTGGGGCTTCACATTGACCCAGTGTGAAAACATAAAAATTAAATTAAATTATAAATGTTAAGAATGGGCGGTACGTGAGCCTAATACAGTAGACTAGGCCACCACGGCTGAGATCTAGGTTCGAATCTCGCTGGTCGTCTGTACCCGTAAGCCTGGCATACGACTGGGGTCATGTGACTTTGGGGGTAGAGAGAATGCTGATTTATATGTGATTGATTTCTACTGTATTCGTCTTCCGTTCCGCTCTCTCCGTATTAAGCCGTGTCCACGGAAGCAGTGATGGAAGCCCTGGCTGAGATCTCTGAAGGTCTTTTGTAATCAGAAGTCTGTTTCTGTTATTCACTGGAGGGCCCTTTTCATCTTTCTCTGTGTAGATGTACTGAACTGCAAAGTAGACAAAAAGCCAGCTTGATTGACTGCACAGAGAAAGTTCTGCTCACACCGTGCATTCCTTCTCTTCTTCCTTTATTCGTTCATACTTGGAAATGCTTTGAGGTTCCTGCAGTGTGGCAGAGAGATGAGAAGTGTTTTCTTCAGTTCAGTGATCTGAAGAAGATTAAAGCAAAGCAAAAAAAGGGGGGAAGAAATAGGAAATATGGCATCCTCTATTTTTGGGTGCCTCTTTCCTCTCGAAGTCTCAGGACTTTTAATTCCTTACTAAGGACACTTTAATAACTTCCTTTTATAAACAAATGCCTTCACAGGCAGCTGCATGTCTCAGCTGACACTGCCATCTGCAGGCAGAAGAGCATTCACTGAATGCCATTACAAGATCTCAGAACCTGTTAAGATAAAGTTCATCCTTTAACTACCCTGTAATGCCCAGATTATCAATCCTGAACCTACTCTGTTACCTAACATGATCATTCATCTACTACAGAATACACAGACTGGGCAGAACATCATGACAGGTTAACACTGATTGTTTTTTCAGTTAGCAAGTGAGATATATCAGGCAGCAAGTGAACATTTTGTATTTAAAGCCGGGCAGTTAACATTGTGATAGGTGACCGGGTCAAATGTGGTCCAAGGAAGGAGCGGTGGTAAACCGGTGACAAAATCATGACCGGCCGAGACTCGTGAATGCACATGGGGAGAGAAGGCTGTGGTCTGGACTATTTAAGAAGTTAATACTTCTAAAAGAAAGGTGTCAGAATACACAGCGCATTAGCAGCAAAAGGGGGACAGACATGATATAACCGAGGTGGTTTAATTTTATGCCTGATCAGTGTACAACAATCTTTTATTTCTTTACCACACAAACCTGCATAAATACACAAATTCTCACTCCTCCAGCAAAAGTTCACCGCTGTTATGAAATCTAACCATCACTAGATGGCACAGGAGCAGCAGACTGGACTCGAGGTTCTCTCTAACCACTCACACAGCCTTCTGATCCTGAGTCAGCTTTTCCTCTCTCTCTCTCTCTCTCTCTCTCTGTCTCTCTCTCTCTCTCTCTCTCTCTCTCTCACACACACACACACACACACA
>JAYDZG010000027.1:3057423-3079444 GCA_034509265.1 Microcambeva bendego
GTTTTATTATCATGATGATTTGTATTCCCAAATCTTAATTCCATATTTAGGAAATCATCCTGAGAATAATCTGTGCGTCTCTTAGTGAACACGCTGCAGGACTGAAAGGGGGAGGGGTTACGGGTTTGATGGACAGCTGTAGCAGCCAATGGAGAAGCTCGTTACATTTTATCTTTTAATTGGTTGCTTTGATATTCGCTTCTTCTTATTGAAAGTACAATACAACAGTTCAGAGTTTTGTTTAACGGTATTTGTGCCTTGATCCTATTTCTAGGTGTCCACCCTTCCTCAGGAGAGAAGAACGCTGCAGTCCACTGTGCCTGAAGGGGCAGAAGAACAGGCCGACAGTCTGCTGGTCAGACAGGTGAGCTGTGTGTCTTGTAATAAATGTAACGGATGTAAGGATGATTCACGAGACTGGGTTCACAATTTTTAAACTGAAGACAAATTATTTGTTATTACATTAACAAAGTTTCCGTTTACTATTTTAATTAAGTATTTATAATGTTTTATTAATTTAAACAATGTTCTTTGATTTCTGGAGGTAGTTCTTAAAAGAATCATCTAAATAAATCGATTCTCCAAATGAACCGATTCGTATTGATTATTTCCGATTTGTTACTTCCCCATCCAGCAGTGTACCAACATTAATGGCGCCATGACAGATGTGCAAGTTAGCTATACAATGTGACAGCCAATGAGTAGAGATGTGGACTGTTCATTGGAAAATTATTGAAATTGTTTAAATCCAGGCCCTGCTACTGTTGAGTCCTTGAGCAACGCTCTTAATTCTGTGTGCTCCAGGGGTGCCTTACAATGACTGATGCTGAAAAAGCATCACATTGTACTGCACTCGTTATTTCGTAGTATCTCTGTATAGAGATGATTTTAAAAATCATATTACACAGGCTTTGTGTAAAGGGCTTGAATCTGTTTACTGATTGCTTTATGTGCCTCGTTGTATAGTTGCTGCCAGAGGTTCTGTGAGGTTTGACCTAATTCAGTGTGGGCGTGTCCAAGTGTGTGGGTTAAGAGAACCAAAATTGCCTTGTTGGTTTATATGTCTCGTGAGGGAATACACACCACTCACCAGCTTCAAGAAGCAAAAATAAAAAAAGGCAGGAATGTAAGAAAGAAAGACTTAAAGAATGTAAGAAAGAAAGACTTAAGTATTTAAACCCTAAATGGGCTTGACAGGACAAAAGAGGGGCGGACACACACATTGATGTATTGCAAAATATATGTAATAATAACTAAGGTGCTGGGTTTCGGGGTGGGGCTGTGTCTGAGAGGGTGGGAGGCCAAACAACCCAGCCAATACTAAGTGCAATACGTTGGAGAAATATGCCAAATCTCTCATGTACCCCAGAATGTTCTGCTGGGGCAATTACTAATGTACAGCCATGGCAATCACATTCAGCTGTTCAGCTAGTTTGAGGCTGATTTATACAAGCGTGTAATTTATGTCGGATGTGAATAGATGTAAATGATACATTAATGTCGATGAAATATTGAATACACCGGGATTTATCCCCATCACGTGATTCAGCACATTTGCACTTCTTTGGACTGTTGGAGGAAACCGGATCACCCATAGAAAAAAATAGAAAGGGATCAAACCCAGGACCTTCTTGCCGTGAGGTGACGGCTCTAGCCACCGTATGCAGACATGAACCAGCCGGTTACGCTAATGAAAAGAAATGTGCTAATGATTGTTTTGACTTCTGTCGTTATGTTTCAGGCCTGCCGGTACTTCAACTCCCAACTGCATGTGGTGGACTACCAGTATGAGGAGTATTCAGGGGACTTTCGCATGCTGCCCAGGTAACTGTTCGGTGGTCTCCGAGTGTCGATGTCTGTTCTCCCGTGACCCTCCTGTTTCATTTCGTTTTAGATCCAAGCTAAGCCTAATCACCTTTGAGTATAAACGCTGTATGCGGTGTAGAATGGGTCGGCTTCGATGGCTGCCTTATCGGATGAGGCGATCCCAGAATTCAGTGTGGCATGTCCCAAAAATTATTATACGGCGGCTAATAAATTATTGTTGATGTTTAATGTGTATAAAAGATTTTATACGGCGGCTAATAAATTATTGTTGATGTTTAATGTGTATAAAAGTGTACAAGTGTATTTAGTTTGAGCGCTTTCGGTAGTCGTCATTAGAGATGCTGACGCTTGTGTCACCTCGTCCCGTTGTTTTGAATAGCACGATGCTAATGCTAGTGAAACACGGATCTCATCGCTATCTAGATAGCGACTTACATTAGGCCAGACTCATTCTCAGTTGCCCAGACTGTATACTGTAACTGTTGTAACCTTTTTTAAGGGAGTTGCTGCCAATGGTGATTGTATGACATATAAATATACTGCCAATAAATCCTGTAATCTCACATAGTTGGGTATCATGTACAATTCACAAGGTTCTCCAACCCCTGTGTTAAAGTATATCACACTTTGGACCAAGTGGCAATCCTTTAGGGAAGGCTGTTTTTTCCTGATGTAGCACTCGTCATCCAGGCCTTATTGCTTAAAATCAGACTCGATGTAAATTGGCCCTGCCGAGGAAATAGCCACTCAGAACTCTAGCTCCAATAATGCACCTTAATGGAAAAAGTAGTCTTAGTCTTCTGTGCCTCCTTAATGAGCCCACGAAACCAAGCGGTCAAATCCGGTTACATCCAGTCCATTTAGCTGCTCTTTAGCCGTCTACGATGAGGAACACGAAGCAACCGAGAGATTGAATCAGGAGGAGGAATCAGAACTTTGCTTTCTAGCAGTGGATGTTTCGAGGGCAGGGTCAGATCTGGAAAAACGTCCACGTCGGAGAACATTTTGCTTCGTCACCAGACGTTTAATGAGGATGGTGGACAGAACCTTTTCTTTCTTCGCTGCTCAATGTCCATGTGTCACTCAGACCGATGTTCTTTGTTTGTTCTTTGTAAACCATCATCATCTCTCTCTCTCTCTATTAACAGGAAATTGTATAAGGTGCAGAAATTGCCCTCGCACTCATTCGAGATCGACCATGAAGATGTGGACAAAGATGAGGTCAGTGCTGAATGGCCAGCCTGAAGTTCTTCGCTTTCTGTGTGTTGTAAACAATTCAAGGTTCCTGTACACAAACATGCACAACAACAGAAGCTTGGTTATAAGTGTGATACGTTTTTACCATCACCCATCTTATTGGAGACACCGAATTGGCCTTCGAAATGCTGTGATAGGCTCCAAACTCGGTCAGTGTTAGATGCTTGATGAAGTATCTGTGATCTAATTAAGCCTTGCCACACGTTTGTGGGTGCCATCACACATGCCGGATCTAAAGATGGTCTAGTGGTACGTGTTACGCCTCTATAGATTTTCAAAGACCTTTTAGATGCTGCTAAGGCAAGGTGTTCCTATTCCAACCATGGTTCATATCACTCGGCTCACATTTCTTAATGTGTGCAAGGCAAACACAAGGCCAGGTTAAAGACGGATATGATTTTCTAATGGCGAAATATCAGGAAAGAGAATAATATAATGTGCAAACTTCTACTTTTTCTCTTTTTCTTCCCCTCCTTACTTGTATTTAAAGCGTCCTTGGGATTGTTAAAGGTGCTACATACATTAAACTTATTATTATTCTAATTTAATAATGTTTTATTAAAGTGGGAATGTCAGAAACGTGTCCGCTTGTCTTCGCACTGTTTATTCTTTTTGGCTAACAACAGGGGGGGAGATCTGGTGGTTTCCTGTGCACCGAGTGTGATCCGTTCGAATCTTAGAACCGCACCATCTCTCTTTTCACACAGGACACAACGTCACTTTCGTCGTCTAAAGGAGGAGGTGGAGGAGGAGGCAGTGGAGGAGGAGGAGGGACAGGTGTCTTCAAGTCTGGCTGGCTTTACAAGGGAAACTTTAACAGCACGGTTAACAACAGCATCACTGTTCGGGTGAGAACGCGTGCCAGGCTCTTCCTGGTCATGCTAATTAGCTGATCACAAAATAAGTGAGACTTATACAGACAGACAGGGCTTCAAGTGACAGATTTTTTCTCTCTGGTTTCATATTTGAACTGAACTTCCTGGGAAAGTGAGACTGAGACTCTGACCAGGATGAATATGTAATAAAATATTAACAGTCATTATTTTATTTAACCAGAAGTAACTCTGGGCGGCACGGTGCGCGGCCACCTCACAGTAACCAGGTCCTGGGTTTCGATCCAGAGATCTATTTGCAGAGTTTTGTTTAAAATTAAAAGGTTAAGTTATTTTAATATTGCATTTAATTAAAATTTATCACGATTTTATAAATAACACTACTGTGGATTCCTATGAATATTTTAAGCCGTCACAAAAATAATCACAAACCCCGCCAATCAACCGGTGGAATTCATTGAAAAACCGCTGAACTTGGCAACCCTAGCCTCTCTGCTGAGCCCTCCATGCTGACAGGAGTTCCACAGCGCCCCCTCTCTTATCCGCTTTGTCCTATAAAACTGTGGTCAGTTGAGGTATTGCAGCGACCGTTATACGCAGTTAAAAACATCTGTTGAAAACTTGAAAATGTAATCTTCTGATTAAAGTAGACCCGACTTACATTCAGCAAGACAGGCCAAAACATGAGACCTCCTCGGCCCCCGAACCGAGCAGCCCTGGCATACAAACCTCCCACATTGCTTAGTCAAAGCACATTTGTTTTTCCATCAAGCAGTTCATAAACCGCCCAGAAGAAAAATACAATCCAGAGGCAAAACTGCTTTACTTCTGAGCCTATCCGAAACACATCTGTTTTGTTGTTCATGCCAGTTCTTGTGTTCATCTGTAGTCGTTCAAGAGGAGATACTTCCAGCTGACGCAGCTAACTGATAACTCCTACATCATGAACTTCTACAAAGATGAGAAAATCTCAAAGGAGCCTAAAGGCTGCATATTCCTCGACTCGTGCACAGGAGTAGTCCAGGTTAGTGCTCGCTCCGGTACCTTCATTGTGCTCGCAGAATAGAAAAGCAAGTAAGGTGCAAATGAATGACCGAAGTCGCCGGGTTTTGTCCGTCCAGAACAACCGTCTGAGGAAGCATGCGTTCGAGCTGAAGATGAACGACGTGACATACTTCGTCCTTGCCGCTGAGACTGAGCAAGACATGGAGGACTGGATCAACACGTTGACCCGTATTCTGCAGATCAGCCCTCCTGAGTGTCCGGTTGTGGACCGCAAAAGTATAGACCTAACTGACACAAAAAATGGTAAAAATATATATATATATATATTAAAAAAATACATTTTTTATTCCACAAGCAGCAGGCATATGAACAGTAGTCCAAAATGTCTTTGAAACTTCACAATTCTGCCTTCACTCTCCGAATAATCTTTACTAATTTATTTAATTTAGTTCATCTTTTGCCGTTTTCAAAACCAAAGTGACTGAGCAGATGTAAGCAGGTGTTTTGGAAGTAAAACAAACGAACTAAAACGTTAATTGACTCATTAGGATAAAAAGATATGCAGATATGCATTTGAATTTATATTTAAGAATCTTATTTACAGTACATTTATTTATTCAATGAGGATCAATCCATCTCTGTGCAATTTGTTTCATTGAATTCCTTCAGATGTCCTGGATCTCCATTTGAATGACGTTAATCTCTGTGAAAATGAAGAAGTGACAGAAAATGGAATCAATCCTGAATTAGCAAAGGTACACATATATACATATACAACTCACAGACTCCCGTCGGTAAGCTAACCTAACTGATAAAATGTCTTTACCTGTCAGTACATCACTGAAACTGAAGAGATGGTGAGAGCAGCCAGGCGAGAAGAAAGGCTGAACCTGTTCTCCCTGGACCCTGACACTCCTGTAGGTTTTTTATTTATAGTCCTGAATGCTTAGAGTGTATATGTCAGGTCTCGTCTATTTACGTCATGCAATCTAATCTACTGTGTCATAGCTTATGATCCCATATATTGAAGCAAAAGTTATTGGTGCCTGACTCAAAAGTCAAAAATCGACAAGCTCTTTCTACAAATTTAGAAGCACATTGTATGATTTGTACGCTGATTTATGAAGATTTTATTTATTGATTTATATGATTTATACACCGGTAGCGTTGGACGTTAGATAGACACTAGATCTCAGTATTTAGGAGAGATGTCTGCATACTTTTGGCCATATAGAGTTTGACAAAACACTATAGATTTTGAGTTACCGCTACAGTAAGTTATAATATGTCCTAAACCGCATTTGCAAGTCTGCACTTAAGAGCAGACTGTGGTTTGAAGTACTGTGTGTTTTTACTGCAAAGATTTTTTGGTAAGACAGACTTCAAGTGCTCGTTAGCCATGAAGAACGTAAGAAGCAAATGACGCTAAGATGTCTTGGCTGATCGATCGCGAGGTTAAGCGGAATATTTAATACATTGTTGTACAATCCCAATTCAAAGAAAAAATAATAGATCAGACACAGAGCGCATTTTCTTTAGCTCTGATCAGTTTTTTTTTTACTTGGCTGTTCTCGATGTGCTGCTGTATTTCGTGTTTATTTAATGCCTCTGTGAGTTGGACTGCTACGACGCTTGAACCAAAGTCGTAGCCCCAGAGCTATGAACGGCTTTTATCGACATTTGACCAAAAGTAATGATTTTAAGAACTTGAGTCGATTATAAAACAAAATTTACGATCCTCTTAATTGAACCAACATTTTCGTCCAGTGACCTTAAATGACCTTGGACTGACCTTGAACCGAATATGTTTGAGTGCTCATTTACTTTATTTAAGCTCTGAAAATCGGATGTATTTAGGTTTTGAGGAGCCACCGGGGGGACTGCGGGGAGCCCGCACCCATCCGACCGTTCGAGGAGAAGCTTGGAAAGAGACTGATGATCTACTGTCGCTCCCTCAACCTCACACTGCAGGGCTGTGTGAATGAGACTGAGACAGAGCCCATCACAAATGTAAGATCACACACTTGCACACTTACCGTATGAACAGAAGCATCATTATTCACACGGGCAGTGCTTAAAAAAAGATAGGACGGCTGGCCAAAGCCCTGAGATGGGCATATATATATATGGGCACATATCTTGTTTTTTTTCCCCTACTACTGATTTGTACCTACTGTACAGATGAACTTGTTGAGTATGCGATTACTGACTGTACCTGGTGATCTGATGCTTTGAAAACTCTCGACCAACCAAATAACATCTGATCATTGTGGCTCCCTTTAAATTTTTAATCAGGTACAAAGAGTACAGAGCTATAATGCGCTACAGTCAATAATTTCAGCTGCATGGTGTATCTAGCTTATTAAGTAAACATTTTACTTAACACATAGGTATAGGTATACTCGATAAAGGGTTCGCTGAGGGGGTGTTACTGACCGGTAACTGTGTCTGTTCAGATTGAGCCTTTTTTCGTTACTGTGGCGCTGCTGGACATGCGTGAAAACAGGAAGATCTCTGCCGATTTTCAAGTGGACCTGAACCACGAGGTCGTGCGGAAAATGCTCAGCGGCTCGGGGAGTCCCGGAGGTCAAGGCACACCCGGAGTGCAGGAGAACGGCCTTAAGTCTCCCACAGAGAAGATAAGTGGTGACTGCCAGCTCAGTCAGGAACTGGAGAACTGGTTATGCTTTCCTAAACAGGTATTTATCCTGACGCTACGTTAAAACGTTCTGTAGTAGTTTATCTTTCTGAGAATTCTTTTGTGTGTGTTTATTCAATGTAGGCGATCTTCTCCATCACAAATCCGCACACAGATATTGTTCTGGTGGCCCGATTAGAGAAAGTGCTGATGGGTAATATTGCCAGTGGGACAGAACCCTACATAAAGAACACTGACAACAGCAAGGTTACTCTGATTACATTATTTTGCTCTACATCTTTAGCAAGTACTGAATAACAATAAAGTCTTGATTAGTTTATCATGTCTTAATATAGTATACATATATTACCATTCTTTTTTAATAGTCCAGAAAAAGAATCGTGGCTTTCTTTCCAAATTTTACTATTAAAACAGTGTGATGATCGTATTTCCCTACATGTACATTTAAGTCTTTTTCATTTAATATATATATTTTTTTCATTTACAGCAGATGTTTTACATTTTTCTTAAAATGACCTGAAATAACCCCCTTGTCCTCTCTGTCAACTCGGGTCTCTAACCCTGGTTCTTACAGCTGGCCTGTTGATCAGGATCCTGCTGAACGATCGAGCGGCATGTACGATCCGAAACGGCTTCACTTATAAACATTTAACTATTTTATTTAATCTTTTCTTTGCAGACTGTTCAAAAGATGCTGAAATCCAACAAGCAGTTTTGTAGCAAGCTGGGAAAATACCGCATGCCTTTTGCATGGTCGGTAAGGTAAGTGCAATCTCTTAAAACGTCTGATTCTGTGTGAGCTGGTCTTTTTTTTTACAAGATTCTGTCCTAACACTCACATTCGGCATGTGGAATATAGTTATGATAAAAAAAAAATCTGTCTTTTATTCTTGTAGGTCAGTATTTAAGGACAACCAGGGCACGGTGGACAGGGAGTCTCGGTTCTCTCCTCTCTTTAAGCAGGAAAGTAACAAGATCTCCACGGAGGATTTGCTCAAGCTTGTATCTGAGTACAGGAGGTACCGTTGTCCTGACGTTCGTATTATGAATACTTATCTAAATATACAGCGGATGATTAAAATAGTCGACATTCGTTCTCCAGGGCAGAGAAGATAAGTAAACTCCAGACTGTACCCGGGAGCCTGGAGATCAGCGTGGACTGTGTCCCAATGGAGCATCCCAGTAAGCCTTGACGTTACAGCAATATACTAGAAGGATTTTGAACTCATCGATCGTCGTGTCCCGTTTGCATATAAACTGTTTACTTGTCCAGACGTTTATTTACTTCAATTGTCAGTCCAAGTGCTGAATAGGCACACGTAGTTTAATAATGATACAGTGGATGGCTTTACATTCCTGGTCATCAAATTACTTGTAGGAATTGAAAACAAGCTAGACAGTTAGATGACTCCAGTTTAATCCTCTCTACACTTTTCTCACCCCTGGTCACTGTCTTTGAAGATTTCCTGTCATCTGTGTTTACTTGCTCTGGGTGCCCCGGCTTCCCCTGGCGCTCGAAAAACCTCTTCGCCTTCGGATAGAATTGAAAGCTCTTTTGTTTCTGCACCTCACAGACTGTGTGACGTCCTCGTACGTTCCCGTGAAGCCGTCCGAGGACTCCAGTCTACACACTCCGACAGTGGAAGTAGACGAGTTCCTTCAGGATTCGGCCAAGTTCGCCCAGCCTTACCGTGTTTACAAGAACCACATTTATGTCTACCCCAAACACCTCAAATATGACAGCCAGAAGAGTTTTGCCAAGGTAAGGGTGCTTGGCACGGTCTGAAACGACCTAAGGTGTTTTAGCCATAATTGATAGTTAAAGGTTGTTGTAAGTGCCGGATCACGCAGTGCTTTTTTTTCCACTAAAGTGTACTTAGTGCAGGAGGAAAATCGTTGTTTAATCCAAGCTTGTCTTTTTACTGTTCTGGCAAAGTGTGGAAAGAGTGAGACGAATGTGGAAAATACAAAGCATTATTCCAAGAGTTGGCACTTGAAATTCCAATACACGAAAGAGTCCAAAAACTTCATTACTGTTTTGTTCACGTACACATTTGTATTTTTTCAGATTTAATGCATGTGACACGTTACAGTAATAGCATGGACGTGTTTTACATTACACTTAGTGATGGCTTTTGATTAAAAGACGTGTTCAAGCTACCATCAGAACCAGCGTTAACTTCTGCAGCCGTTTGAGCTACAGTGAGACACAGCAGTCTAATGTGCTAGCCCACCCACCTTGCACCCTTGAGTGAGGCCCCTGCTGCCCCTGTAACAGCAGATCTTTACACTTAATCATACAAAGGACCGCACCAGTTTTTTTTTCCATGTTTCAATAAATATGCTGGAAAATGACATTACACACACACACACAAACCTCAATACACACGTCTTTCGTTTCTTTTTTCATCACAGGCACGAAACATTGCTGTTTATATCGAGTTCAGGAACTCGGATGAAGAGCACGCCAAACCACTCAAGGTAGCTTCCAAGAGTTTTCAGCTGTTTTTGTTATTCGGACGGAGGTTTGGTCAGAAATAGAGCGCTTAAGGTCCGTTTTGTACCCACAGTGCATCTATGGTAAGCCAGGAGGGCCGGTTTTCACCACAGCTGCCTGCTCCACCGTTCTCCACCACTCCCAGAACCCAGACTTTTATGATGAGGTTCATTTTTTTCGTTTCTTTCGTATGTCTTCGCTCTACAGTCTGGTTCGGATGAGCTGATTCGTTCTATTTGCAGGTGAAGATTGAGCTGCCTATACAGCTCCATGAGAAACATCATCTGCTCTTCTCATTTTTTCATGTCACTTGCGATATCAATGCCAAGACCAACTCCAAAAAGAAGGAGGCTCTGGAAATACCAGGTATTATTTAAAGGGTACAAATAAAAAAATAATAATAATGTGATAAATACTTTAAAATATGATCAATATGCCTGTCTTTATCAGTGGGCTATGCATGGCTGTCTCTTCTGAAGGAAGGACGCCTAGCCTCTCAGGAGTATAATGTCCCAGTCTCTTGCAATCTACCCAGTGGGTACCTACAGATTAAAGAGCCTTCATCCAATAAGGTGAGAACAAATAATACACGATGCAAAAAGGTTTTTAATTATTTGTTTTAACTAGTATTCGATCAGGATGAAGCCGCTGTTACAGACATACAGTGTATAAAAGTCTGTTGTATGAATTGTATAGTCGCTAAAAGTGTGAGATCACTAGTAGAAAGTTTCTATGTTTGGATTTTAATTGTAATAAATTACATTTTTGTGCCTCCACACTGGTAGAGCAGGTTGCTGGAATTGAGATGACTGCTTGGGTGTGTTTTTTTCTCCGTCACTTCTGTCCTCTGTCTTTCTGAGCGTCATATTCTTGTTTTCTTTCTTATTTTTGACTATGTTGGTTCTATGTTGGTTCACTATTCTAAAAGTGAATTCATTTCATTCATCACGGGTTCTGGGCTCCACCTCATAGTGAGATGTGCCGCTCTTCCAGTGGGGGAATTTTGACCCCCATCGGATGTTATTTAACGTGTACTCCGCGCTTGTGTATCTTTTTTCTTCAGAACGGATCGGATGTGAAATGGGTAGATGGAGGAAAGCCCATCTTCAGGGTGTCTACACTGGTGCTGTCCACAGTATACACTCAGGTAAGCGTCAGAGAAAATGTTAAGATTGGCACCTAATGCAGCCCTGCAGTGTCTGTATAACCGATGGTACCTGTTTTCTTTATTTTTCAGGACCCTCATCTTAACCGGTTTTTCCAGCAGTGCCAAAAACGAGAGACAGATCTCTCACAACAACCTACCTCAAACTTCCTGAACTGCCTGAAGGTACGACATCGAAAGAGGCTATGAACAAATTTCACCTTGAATAAATGCAATCCTTATGCTGCATTTAATGGAATTAAATACTATATTCCTGTATTTAATAACATACCACTGACAAGTAAGGCTTGTCTGTCCCGTCAGGGTCTTCTGAGTATGGAGAGGAACCATGTGATCATCCGCTTCCTGCCTGTCCTCTTTAACCAGCTGTTTAAAGTCCTTACTCAGAATGATTCAGATGAGGTCACCACTAACACCACTAGGTTTGGAGATGTTTTAAATCAGTAGTGTTATGGAATTTTGTTCCAATTGACTAAATATATAAAATATTTTTGGTGACATTTGACATTTTGGTGTCTTAATTAAATAAGCCAAACTAATAAACACCTAGAATATATAGTATGCATGTTATTTACATACAGTTCACCTTTTCAAGGTTGCCAGTACTCAGTGTGTACAAAATGTGTGGTTGAACCATGTTACATGATCCATTAATGCTGGGACATTTTCTTAGTGCAGCAATTAGATGCAGGCAATGGCAAATATGTTTGAAGCCTGGCTCTTGACCTCCTATTCTCAGATGTGCTTTTAAACACATTGCAATATAAGGAATTTTGCTGAGATCTTGTTTTTCTTCATCGTCTCCAGGGTCCTCGTTCACATCCTTGCCAAATGTCATGAAGAAAACCTGGATCATTATTTGCATTCCTACATAAAGGTGTGTACATTCCTGTCACTGCATGTAACATGAACTCTCAGTTCTATAGTGATACGTCTAAATGATCGTTTGGTTTCACAGCTTCAAGGTGTGTGAAATGGCTCAGTAGAGTCTTTATAGCGGTCGTAAACTTTCAAGAGGGAGGTGTGGCGGCCAGATAATTATTATCGCGCTACCTAGAGAGAGAAAATATCCATTAGGCGGAGATCCAAAAGCAATCAGGCACCGACATACAGTGCAGTAAGTTTTTATCTCCATAAAAAATATTGATAATATTAAGCACTATCACCTCACAGCACAGATGATCCTGGGTTCGAGCCCATGTCCACGTGGGTTTCCTTTAGGAGCTCCGTTTTTTTAGCACAGGTTACTTGGAGACACAGATTTGTCCCATGACCACTACGATGTTGAAATCTTAGGTCTGGATAAATAAGGAGGGTTGTGTCACCTGGCATACTGTTCATAATGCGGACAGCGGTCCAACCTACCTCAAACTTCCTTAATGTGAGCAACGAAGACATTATATGAACAATAATAATACAATGTCCACCCCAAGTCTGTCCGTCTGTCTGTATTCATAAGGTCAGACCTGACTGGCAATTGTTCGTTTTTAATAAATTGTGGAACCCCAAGCTGTCAAATCAGCAGGTGTGGTTTCAAATACTAAAATCTCTTGGGGTGGACCAGTAGTACAAAAATGATACGGTCTTAATAAACATCCACTGAGACCATCATGAAGTTCCAAACGCCATTCCTGAATACCTATCAAACACTGACATTTCAGTATTTTATTCAAGGTCATTGTCAAACCTCAATCATGTAATCATGAAAAAACAATGAATGATGGGGGATGAATACTTTTTGAAGCACTCGTTCTTGGGGTGGTTTGTGGCTCATTACAGAACGGGGGCCTGTTTAATGATCTCTACAAAAACACCAAGGAAGCCCTTCATTTTTAGAGGACGCTGAAAGAGAGGAATGGTAGAGAAGGGTAAACTGATGAGTAGGACTTTATAATGGAGACAGTTCCCATGGCAACCAGTTTGGCTGGTATTCGGGTCGTAGCCAGTCGAGAGTTGTTGCTTTTTGCCGGGTTTTTGCATCCAGTGCGGCGTATGCACATCTGTAATGTATAATGATTTTCTACACGCTGCTCTTGCCGAGTCCTGTAAATGCCGTACGTAGGATTGTTTACACACCAGCACAGATCCCTTTATCCCACCTAGACTAAACAAAGGGAAATAAGACTTCTTCTGGGCTTTCAGCACATTCCTCTTTAATGAAATCAGGAACTGGAGAGCTCCCAAGTGGTGTAGCTGTCCATGCCTTGCGCACCCCATTAGCTTACTAGCTTGATTCAAATGTCCCCGACAATTGACTCGTCTCTGCGCATTGTGCACGTATCAGGTGGATTTTCGACATTTGCACCTTGCAATACCCGTACACTCGATTCAAAGCCATGATAATCTTATTTTATCAAACAGACTAGCACTAAATCTCTCAAGCAACTCATGTTCTTATTTGGTATGAGTAGACCTAGAAACTTTTTTTTTGGTGACAGTTTGTATTCAAGACTGAGGCGCACGGATTCCGGACTGTGCACGAGGAGCTGGCCAAGGGCATGAACTCTGACCTGAAAAGCAATGAGCAATCAGCAGTGAAAAACATCCTGAAGGTCAGGCCAGGTCACCTTGAAATAAATAGCTACAGACTGATCAATGAAATATCCATAATTTGTAACCGTTCTGTTTATGTTGGTACAGTTCTCTTGGTTCTTCCTGGAGATCTTGGTCAAGTCTATGGCTCAGCACCTGGTGGATTCAGACAAGCTAAAGGTAACTTTACACAAACTTCTAATTAGATGTACTGTTTTACCATTTTTTGTAGATTTCTTGATAATCTAGGCCATTTTTTTCCTGTAACACTGTTTTATTGGATGTTTAATTACTTTATCTCCCTCACAATGTGTGTGTGTCTGTGTGTGTGTGTGTGTGTCTGTGTGTGTGTGTGTGTGTGATTAGGTTTCTCGCTCACAGCGGTTCCCTGGCACCTTCCAGAACCATTTGGAGACTCTGATCATGACAATGTCAGATCACATCTTCTGGAAGAGCAAAGAGCTTCCCGAGGAGACCCGCAGTGCCAGCCAGGCTATAGCTGCTTTTGTCAAAGTGAGTGCCTGCAGTTTATTTGAATTAATTATTTATTATTATTATTATTATTATTATTATTATTATTATTATTATTATTATTACTATTATTTCTATGAACAACAATAGCATTGTGATTCTGAACTCCTCGTTTGAAAACTCGACATTGCTAGCAGTCACTCGGTTGGTAACTGGGCGGGATGGCCGGACTATAAGGTGGGGTCTTAAAACGCATTGTAAGGACCCTGATTGAGGGATAGAGAGGCGTCTGTGTGAAGTGCATGGGTGAAAAAGGATTCCACCAGCACTGGTAGGGATATTGGTAAAAGATTATCATAATTGGACATAAAAATTCTTTTCCAAGCTTTCCGAATCCTCTCCACTCCACGCCGTACAATGTTTTCTTTTATTTCTACGTTTACCAAAGACGTCATATTCAAGCCAGACAAAAAAAACTAAATTTAAAATGAGCAAAAGTGATTTATTCTGGTGTATTTACAATCACACACAAATGTTTCGTCATTGTTTTGCAGCGATGCTTTACTTTAATGGACCGAGGCTTCACCTTTAAGCTGATCAGCAACTACATCAACATGATTACAGCCGGTGATAACAAGGTAGCACATTTCACACTGGACACTAACCAAGGCTTTGACTGTCCCCCAGACCTAGCCAATCAAGTACCGACATCTAAGCTCTTAACTGAGACCCGATATAAATCTCATTCTACAATTGAGGATTAAAAATTATTTCTTCTTTCCGGGGATCGAACCCATGACCTTCTTGCTTTAGAAATCATACTTCCATTCTGCCATTCTGCCTAATTGTAGACAAACAATAATACGCCAACATTCAATGCACACACTGAACTACGGTGTTCGTTATTAAACAGTGACTGTACATCCAGGTCCTCTCATGTCTTCTTCTGCTCAGATGCTGTGCGAGTTCAAGTTCGATTTTCTGAGAGAGGTCTGCAACCACGAGCACTACATCCCTCTCAGCCTGCCAATACCCTCGGCAAAAATCACAGGTCAGCCAGCTCACAAACCCCACCTTGTTCCAACCTCACTGGTCTTGTCCGAGTCTTCATTCTCATAGTCGACATTACATTAACATTTTGTTCTCCATTTCTGTCCATATCAGATAAAGTCTTCCCGGAAGCACAACGTGTGCAGGGTAAATATTTATCTCAGAATATTATTTCTTTGATGTTTTATAATAGATTGATCATGACACAGTAAAGGGACATAAAAAGCTGTTTTATGATGTGCAAATTTATATATCAATGGTCAACAAGAAAAATGAAATGCAGCTTTTTTGGCAGTTTGGAATAAGCGTCAAGCCTCCAATTGACACATGGAGTCCAACAGATATTGGGAAATGTTTAAAGACCCTTAATTTATTTTATTTTCCAGTGCCTTAAATACGCCCAAAAGCTAGAGGTAGGAAAAATGTGAAAGGCTCGAAATGTTGAGCTTTCTTAAAAAATCATCAACTGTGAGCCTGCAGGCATCTTTGCATTTTACATTTCTTTTATGAAGGCATGAATTTGAAGGCTTGAATAAAGTCATGGGCACCAAGCATCGGAGGGCCAAATTCTTTAAGCGGACTTCATCACATCATGGGGCGCCACACCTCTAACCCCTGTGATGTAGGAAGTAAAAGCTTTATTTGACAAAATGTATATTGCGCTATTCTCTTCTAAACGCACCTTTACCTGACTATACCTGCATCAGAATCGCAATGCAGATTAAAATCAAAATGTCACTTGGACAAGTGGTCCCAAATCATGACAGGAAAATCTCAACAAAGCGTGATAGAGCAGAGAACATAGAGAACTCCTTCACGATAGGGTCAAGAATGTATGTGCATCATCATTATCATGTTTATCATGTTTATTCAGACTGCATCAAGCATCTCGTTGATTTAAAACTTTAAAGGTTTAAAGTTAAATTAACGCCCGTTTGTGCATCTCTCTCATTTTCTTCTTCTACAAGTGGACATGCCAGAGTACAGTCTTACGGGCGAGTTTTGTAGGAAGCATTTCCTGACAGGTCTGCTTCTGAGGGAGCTTGGCCTGGCCCTCCAGGACGAACAAGACATCAGGCATTTGGCTCTAGCCAGCCTGAAGAGCCTGATGGCCAAGCACTCGCTGGACTGTCGCTATGCCAATAAGGTATCAATGAAAAACTTGTTTGTATGTTTTTTTAACGTTCTGAGCTCAACACTGTCCAATGAGAGATTTAACTCTCAGTAGTTTAGTGAGCATATCATTGTTGATGATAAATTGCAGTTAATCCTTTAAAATGTCTTGGCAGTAAAGTTCTCAGCAAGACTTTGTTTCTGTCCACAAAAGCCAAATCCATAAAACATTTAAAGCGTGGTTTGAGTTTGGTTTGGAGCCATTCCAAAAGTTGGCACAGCGGTGTAGTGTGTAGAGCTGTTAGCCCACAGCTATAAGGGCCTGGATTTGATTCTCAAACCGTGTCTGACCTCGCAACTGCTTTGTGTGGAGCACAGATGAGTTCATATTCCCAAAGACACAATATCTTAAGATATATTTAAGAAAAACTTGCCCTGAAAAAGCTACATTGGGGTATAATTCTGTATTAACACCCTTGGCCATATCGTTCATTTAAAACACTAGGATGAGCAAAGAAGTGCATTATAGTGCCGGTCTCAAGCCCGGATAAATAGTAGGGTGGTGTCAGGAAGGGCATAGAGGCAAGCATGTAAGACCAAGTAACATCAATAATATGCCATTAGTTATTAATTGCTAATGCTTTAAACGTTGTGTGTGTTTGTGGTGGGGATAAATAAATGCCAAGCTAGGCTGACAGATTTCTCAATAAATGTAGCTTTAGCAAAACTCAACTCTCAGAGCGTCTGGATTTCTTGCTGTGATAATTGTTTTATACTCCATGTAATACACGGTTCCTGACACATTGTGCCGTTGCCGTTTTTTCAGGAGAAGCAGGCAAGAATCGCCTCTCTGTACCTGCCTCTGTACGGCCTCATCCTGGACAGCATGCCACGCTTCTTCCTCAGGGACCCGTTCCCCTTCTATATGAATTCCAGTAACCAGGTAAAAACCTCTCTCGCATCCGTCCAGTATCCAGCCGACCTACAGACAGGTGTTGTGGACATCAGTAGATGCTTCTTCATTTCAATATGGCCGGGCGAGAATCCAAAAACACCATTGAAACCATCAATAGGTGAAGTGAGGCACTCGGGTGGTGCAATGCTCGAATCCCAGGCCACACTGTTAACCGGGCTGGCTGCGTAAAGAGGGCAACATTAGCTGTGCCTGAGGGAAGGAAGCTAAATGGGCTTTTGGCACATGGGCTTCAAGCAATCACTTCCTTTTACCTGCTATTGGCTTTCACACACAGATTATCTACGGACCAGCCACACCTTGTGCAGGTTCCTCGGGTGGCCAAAAAAAATTTTTTTGTAGTGTAGGAAGGAGTTTCATACAACAGACGTACAGTTGACTAAATCTCTTAAATTCCCATAAGTACAGTCCAAAATCGTGTAGGACGCCTGCCCCAAAGAGTTTTGAACAGCTTCATGGTCAGGTGACTACATCCCTTTGGTAAGATAATGAGCATCTCCTTGCAAGTACAGGTAAATGTGTTAATTTTTATTTATTTTATTTTTTGTATCTCCTGTCCAGGGTTCCAAAGACGATCTCAGCGTAGGTGGTGCTCGTCCGATCACGGTTGATGCCTCCTTCTCTAAAGAAGTGCTCAACTCCATTACAGGTGAGTGTCGGACCTTACTTTCACTCACTTTTTGGACTGTGGGAGGGAAAACAAGTAAATTACACATAGGACCTTGCTGTGAGGTGACAGGGCTACCCACTAAGCCACCGTGACGGCCCCCGTTCGAACCCGTCAGGGTTATATCAAGTCACATTTGAATAAAGATAAAATAAGATAAAAATCTCTCTGGATCTCTCTCTTTTCTGTTAGTCTTTTCATCTCTTGCTGTATCCACGGCCAACAACACAGATTCCCGAGGTTCTCTAGTTAGTATCGAGTCCAACCCCAGCAACGGTGATCGCAACAGCGAGAAGATGGACGGATGTGAGAAGGTATGGAAATACGCTTTGATTTCTTCATCACTCTGAAGTACTTACTTCTAACATGCTCTGTGCAGTTTGCCAGGCCGCAGTCGCTGATCGGCTTTGGCTCGCGCTTCGACAAGCTGGACCAGGCGGAGACCCGAAGTCTGCTCATGTGTTTCCTGCATATAATGAAAACCATATCTGAGGGTGAGAGATCAGACTTACACACTGAAACAATACACTCGGGTTCATTGTAGATCTGGGTTATTGAATGGATTAAACCTGTAAGCTTTTTATGACAAACATAAGTTATACGGCCAAAAGGATCTGGCTACTACATTTACACTGAAATTGTCTGCATTTAGCAGATGCTTTTATCCAAAGTGACTTACAGTACAGAATTCAGTCTGAGCAATTAAGGGTTAACGGCTTTGCTCAAGGACCCAACAGCAGGTAGTGGTGGGACTTAAACCTACTACATGCCCTTGATGCTACAGCCACTACAGTCTGTGCTATCCCTATGGCTGCCTTATCATAGCATCAGGGACCAATACAAACGTGTTTTTACCACCTCATCATCTTGGTCAGGGTCACGTTGGGTCCCAAAAATCACTGGGCACGATGCTGCAACACACCGGCCTCAGCCATACCCCATACAAACAAAGCAAATTCGTTGGTAGATATGTCACAACGTATCTCTAGGATTTCCTAGAAGTATTAAAGAGTATTCAGTATCATTAGTATATTTTTCTTGGTCATTTTTAAAGTTTTGAACCATGATGATGTGTGTTGTGTCTTGCAGAGGTCATGGTGGCTTACTGGCACAGAGCCATTCACCAGGAGATCTCTGACTTCTTCAACATCCTGGAGTGAGTTTTACTAAAGCGTTAAGTTATTCATTTGTCAATGGGACATGTGGAAATAATAAGAAATCGCTACAACAGCAGTTCAATTTCCAACTCTTTGGCGACATTGTAGATGCAAGTGAATTCAAGGTTAAATATGCTGTATTGAGATTGGGGTGTATGACTTATTTAATGAACAGTATATATTGACAACATGAACAGACTGGGGATTTTAAAATATAATCAAGCTACTTAAGCTGAATTGTAGAAGAAAGTGAAAGCAGTGGAGATCACGTTCCATTTACATTGACAATGAACTCTTTCTTGAACAGACTGTGTCTTCAGCACTTCAGGTTTCTGGGGAAGCGTCACATTGCCAGGTAAGGATCAGAGACGACCCACTCACTCCTCTAAGGGCTTTATTATATGAAAGCTTTTAGATCTACAGGTTTTGTGTCAGCTGTGGGTAAGTCACAAACCGTTTGTGAATGTCTCTGTGCGAGTAAAAGTAAAAGTCTTAAAATTATATAGACGGCTTGAGTCGGCAAGGGCAGTGGCCTTTAACGTTGGGTCCCACAGGGTGTCTACACACAGTTGATTGCCCATCCCCCCAGACTTAGCCAATTTTATGTCTTATGTCTGTATGATAGAGATGTAACAATACACTCTACCCACGATGCAATACGATTCACGATACTGGGTTCATTTGATACCATATAAAGTAAAATACCTGTACTGTATGTTTGTAATTAAGTCTAATTTGGCTATTCAGTGTTTAGCGGCAGTGCCCTCTGCTGTTTAAAGTGAATATCGATTCATTAAACATCAATGCTGACTTGAATCGTGCCTCAAGTGAATCGATTCCTGAATTTTTCTTGCATCCTTACTGTATGTCAGTGCCCCATCCAGATAGCACAGCTGGGGGTTTAAACCTTCCATCTCAGGCGTAAAGGGTTAGCGTAATTTACTGCTGTGCCATCCAAGTGCCACTAAGTTTTTGTTTGTAGTTCGTAGGACTGAAAATGTGCGGTTCAAATCTGTATCAGCATAATATGTGTGTGTGTTTCTGGCATGGCTTTGCTTTCTCCTATCATTTCATTTAATGTGTAAGTCTCTTGCTCAATTCACCTCACCTCTTATTCATTACTTCCCTTACGCTGCGTTTCCAAGCAAATGCAACCCGGTCTCTACTCTCCTTCTTAGATATGAATCAGTTTTACAAGCACACACATGCCAGACGGACAGAGCTCGCATCACATCCCTGACTCTTAACGCCCATGCATTAACATTTGCAAGCACTTCTAGCTTTTGGACTAACCGAAGTGCACGCCGGCTGGAATGCCACCCATACATGGAATGCTATACCCGGTTGCATATAACACCTTTTTCCCTTAAAAATGACCCCAACTATCCCTGAAAGATAAGTGTGTTGCAGGAAAAATACCTTAAGGGTTATCGAAGGCTGTTTTTAAATGTTCCCTTAACTATCAAATTACCCTAAGTAATCCATTAAAACTGTTAAATGTTGCTTAAAGTTCCGTAACACTCCCCTTAGTATTTGATGAACACAAAGTCTCACCTTAAACCCAAGAGATGGAGAACATGGCACCCTTTTTTAAGATTTTTTTTCTACCCGGATTAAATCTACTCTTTAAAATTGCTTTTCTTTAGTTCCTTCAATATTTGATCATTTTGGTTGTTTGTTTTTAAAACCCATTATAGAAACCGTGGAACCTTATCACCATAAAACTTCAGTCACTGCAGTAAATCCCTCTCAACGTTTCCTCTTGGTTAAATGAAGCGTCTGAGGGATTTTATGCAACATTTATGTAAATCCCTCGACTAAATGGAAATATTCACTTAAGGGTCATACTTAAGGGAAAGAAATTAAGGCATTTTATACAACCGAGCCCCAGTCTTTTTTGAGCTTTAAGCTTGTTTCTTTCTTTAAGCACCTGCTTGCTCCTTATCTGAGCGGAAAATGATAACGATGCTCTTAACCCCTGCTGTGATTGGCTCGTTGTGCACAGGAAGTTAGCAGCAGCGGTTAAGCTGGCGCAGGCCACGCAGAGCAGTGGTACCCTGAAAGGTTCGAATGCCTCCAGCCAGTCCTCAGGGCTCCTGCCACAATGGTAAACACCCCAGGCATACACTGCCCAGAACTAAAAAAAAAAAAAAAATCAGTCTAAACAGTATAGTAAGTTACCGTCACTATATGGCTAAAACTATGTGAACCCCTGCTAACTGGTGTGTTTTGGAGAAGGTCATTTATTGTTCAAGTTTGGTGTGGGGGAACTCTAATGGCTTAAACATTCTGGGATAAATTGTATGACTTGTATATGGTCACAAATGTCAACGGCTATTATTGAAATAGTAATATTAAAGTGTAAATATCGTTTCACCATACTGATGACCTGTCGAGTGGAACAGTAGATCTCAAGCGACAAGTGTGAGCAGCCCTGGCGAACACAAACCACCGTGCATACTTCATTTGTCTAGTGTCTACTGTGAATCTTTTTTCATCACATTTCATGACGTGATGCAGTATCAGTCTCCACACATTCACGGTGTCCAGTCTTCTCGTCTGTATACAGCATGGTCGGCTGTGTCTTGTGAATAGCCATGTAGACTTGTATGACCTAGCATTCGCTCTTGTGTGGAAATGAACCCTTCATAAACCTGCTAATATGCTTAAAAACTGTTACCTGCTTTATCCTGTGTGAAGAGCATTAAAAAGTGACAAGAAATAAATCTGCTGAACAACATATGGCACATTCACACAAGACCTGTTCTGTCCTATAAAATATTTCGAATATTATATTGTTCTTCGTTAATATATA
>JAYDZG010000027.1:3079832-3093419 GCA_034509265.1 Microcambeva bendego
TATATATAATACGTATATATAATGGTAATTAAAACAAAAAGTGTGCAGCATTGTGGCTCAGTGGGTAGCACTGTCACCTTGCAGCAATAAGTTTTTCTCCCAGAGTCCAAAAACATTCAACATTCAACATTTTAAAAAGATCTCGTCACCCAAATAGCAACTCCTTTGGATCGTACAGACAGCACTGTATTGACATTAAACATTACCACATGTGTTTGAGAATACTTTGACTTAACAACATCATAAACACTATCGATCACTGCATAAGCAATTCCGTCCTCAGACTCCCTGCCGAATGGACTGATGGACTGCCTGCCATTAAAAACCCATTATGTGGAACAAAATATGAGAACACAGGCTCGGTCGAACTGAAAAACTTCTTCTTCTTCGCCTGCTACTTTAAAAATTCGATGGTTTCTTTTTGCATGTAGAAAAAATATAAAAATATCAAATATTAATACTTTTTCACGGTGTTCGCGGAATCCCTTAATATATTTTTTGTTATCTCTGTACGCTAATATGAAATGAAAAGGACTCATACACATTATACACCGATAGCACTCATGTTTTAAAGAAAGGATGATTGTAGCAGTGGTGTAACTTCTTCTGCCGTGATTGTTCTTGATTCCCAGGATGCTGTCGAATCAAGATGGACACAGGCACGCACGTTCCCAGACCATGCCCATCATTCGGGGCAAGAATGCCCTTACCAACCCCAAACTGCTGCAGATGATGGAGACAGGTAATGTGACGGCACATAGCGTTCTCACGAGTTCAAATTATCCTACAAAAGACTCTAGAAATACTCTAGTCTGGAGAGATCCAGCGCTCGAATGCGAAGCTGGGCCGGATCTGGATGTGTGGGTTAGGCTAAAGCGACGTGGCAAGACCCTGGAATGGAATCCTGTAATAAAATGAATATTTAAATTACAAATCGACTATTTCATGTTAATATCTTTTCCTCTATTTCTTTTTAATGCATTTCCAGTCTTACACTCTCCCTGTCACATATGAACACCACACATGTGATCTTTTTTAGTATTCCTTACATTCCAACCTTTAAATTTACAGTTTGTTTTAATGTGTCGTGTACCTGTGTGTATCAGATGGAAATTCGAGTGAAAGCGACATCCTCAACCCAACAGACATCGAAGCGAATCTCTCCACAGAGGTCGCCCTCACCATACTTGATGTTCTGGGACTGTTTGTTCATCACCACAAGGTACACAACAACCCTTCTAGTCATGATTCGGGTTAAGTTCGGTTCGTTTTGATCCAAGTAGAGCACTTTTTAATAGCACACTGCCATCTGGTGGATACACGATGGTGAACACTTGATTTAATCTATTTAAATTACTCGTTTTATTTCTTTCCCAATGGCCTTTATGCTGTGTCCTGCTGACATGACTTAGCACACTGAGCTTTCTGGATACTGTGTTGGTGCATCATGCTGGGTGATTCCTGGGAACCTTGACTCGCTGTGGCCCTGACGTAACGTTCTAACATTTTGTGTCGTCTTTGCTTTCCGTTCCCTCTACAGAAACAGCTGCTTCAGGATGACGGTCAGAACTCGCTGATGAAGAAAGTCTTCGACACCTATACGCTCTTTTTCCAGATTAACCAATCCACCATCACTCTGAAACATGTCTTTGCGGCGCTGAGACTCTTCGTACAGAAGGTCTGCACACACACGCTCACACACACCAGTTTCATTCTTTAATTAATAATGCGTGACTATTTACGATTTTCTTTTTTACTGGGGTGAAAGTATGAGGTGTGACAGGGTGAAATTTTTAATAAAAATAATTAAGGAAGAAATAAATAGTCACTGTGTGGTAAAGAGAGGTTTCATCATCTTAATCGTGTCGAGGGGGACTGAAATAGCAGAATAGTATAATTCCTTAATCGGTCACCATAGAGACCTAAACTGGAGTCTCAGCCTCGCCTCTGAGCACGTCAGGGGTTCAACACACACTGGCTGTGGCCGATATGAAGAAAAGTACATCCCAAGGCCGATCTACATATAAACTTGCCTTGTGTTGGTGAAAAGATGCGGTCGGCCACCGCACACGTATCGGAGGAGGCGTGGTTTAGTTTCGGATCTTTTTTTATAGTAACAAAGTCTTTTATTCCTTTTCTCTTATTTGCTGTTTCCTCTAGTTTCCCTGTGTGTTCTTTCAAGGCAAGGCTGACCTCTGTGGTTCTCTGTGCTACGAGATTTTGAAATGCTGTAACCATCGCTCGAGTAGCACACAGACCGAGGCGGCTGCTCTGCTCTATTTCCTCATGAGGAAGAATTTCGAGTTCGTCAAGGGCAAGTCCATCGTCCGCTCTCACCTGCAGGTTTGTTTAGTTTGTGTGTGTGTGTGTGCAAGGCATCTAACCTTTAACTGCTCCCCGGGCGCCGTGGCAAGGAAGCAGACGTTTTATTCTTCGTCATTACATAACTAAAGAAAAAATCAATAATCTTAATCTTAATAATTTTATTTGTTTAAAATCTACCAGGTCATTAAAGCCGTGAGTCAGCTGATTGCTGATGCCGGGATTGGAGGATCACGTTTCCAGCAGTCTTTAGCCATCATCAACAACTTTGCCAATGGAGATGCTCCACTCAAGGTAAGTGGCACTATGTTTACAAGTAGCCTCATCTAACTACTGGTGCCGTATGTACACATATAAAATGATCATATATCAAATATACAATACAATTTCATATATTGACATGTATGTGTGGCTAGAAACACGGTTTATGGTATATGTTACATATCATTCGTTTCTAACACTTATGACTATATGAATAACGGCTAGTTTCATTTCTGTCCCATCAGAACACATCATTCCCCGCCGAGGTGAAGGACCTGACGAAGCGTATCCGTACAGTCCTGATGGCCACATCGCAAATGAAGGAGCACGAGAAAGACCCTGAGATGCTGGTGGACTTGCAGTACAGCCTGGCTAACTCATATGCCAGCACACCAGAGCTCAGACGGACCTGGCTAGAGAGCATGGCCAAGATCCACGTCCGTAATGGAGATCTATCTGAGGTAAAATAATAATAATAATAATAATAATAATAATAATGGCTCGGTAACTGTGCAACTGTGGGTAAAATTCTTTGTCAATGTCAAATCATTCATTTAGATTTATGAATCTAAACGTTAAAAAAGTTTCTTAATTTCTTTGTTGTCTTTATTTTTTTTCAGGCCGCCATGTGCTACATCCACATCTCAGCTCTCATAGCAGAATCATTGAAAAGAAGAGGTGAGTGCGTCCATTCTGCCCATCGATCCAGCCTGCCCGGCCCTACCTGCCATCCTAACCATCCCTTTCTTTTTTCTGAGCTGTTCCTTAGCCCCCTGCTAACTGTTTCTTATCGTTCCTCTCGTACCGCCTAGCTTCTTTTCCTTCCGCTAATTCTTTTCGAGGCTGGAAGACCTGTGAATGTATTCGCCTGTAAGCCAACAGAACTGACCATGAACTGTGTAGAGCTCGATCGATAGGTCGTGCTTTAAAAGAACCGACCCTACCGAAACACCTTGATGTGCTGAATCAGTCTCATTAAACTTAACTAAATTAAGGTCCTTTTTGTCAGTGTGCCAACACAGTTGACCCTAAATGACATTGTAATCCCAGCACTCGTCGCTTTCATGATCATTTAAAGACACCATAGAGCTGTGGGTCTATTCTACACCGTTCTTGAGAGCTAAATGTCCATTAAGCTAGAACACATTTAAACTTGGAAGCCAATCAAGAACCCAGAGTCCATATTGCACCTAATTGAACCCGGATCTTAGCGGTGGCGGACTAGCATTATAGTGATTGTACAGTGTCTGGAATCACTGCGTAATGAAATTGTGTGAAATTAAGACTGAGATGAGGCTTTTGCATGTGTGCTTGCTTGCATGCGTGATCCAGCATGACCGGCGTGGCTTTCGTGCTTCCACATTCTCGCCGTTTTGTTTTTCTATGCGCAAAGGTTGTCCGAAAATCCGATTTAAACCTCTGTTACACTTACTGCTCCTTTACAACCCAGGTTACTGGAAGCCTGAAAAGGCACGGATCTCATGCGCCAGTCCAGAGGAGACCAATGTAATTAACTGTTGCTCTTTACTAACCCCCCAGGAAGGAGAAAGTGAGTGTTCCCCAGCTTATCGTGTTTATCACATTCTATAATACCGACTCAATCTCTTGGTTAACGTTCCTGGTAGCACAGTGTTGTTGTTTTCTGTGTCATATTAACCTTATTAAGTATATTACCAAAGGAAGTGGAAGTTCAGTTAAGGCACAAGTCTTCAGCCATGTGTGGCTCTCTAAAAGAGTGACCCCTGGCAAGTGAAAAGAAGCGTTTGGTGACCGTATGCGTGTCAGAGGGAGAGCCACAGTTCTTTTTGACTGGGGTTGAGGTGGTGACAGCAACAACAGATTAGTATTTAGTTTAGAAAAACTAAATCACAAGGCTGCCAGTGGACAGGATCATGATTGCTTTTTGATTTGATTAGATGTTTACTGTGCAAGTGTATTGATAGTAAATAATTAATGATACTGTTCTGATATCTGATCTTGTCCTCTTTTGAGCTATTATCTTGTAAATGATCAATGCTGTGTTCTGATTGGAACCTGCAGCCTCTTTCAGTATGGGCTGGCCTGCCTTCACGAACATTTCGCCCAACGTGCAGGAAGAGGGTGCCATGAAGGAGGACGCCGGCACCCAGGATACGCCCTACACTGAGGTACAAAGGCTCAGAACTAAGGGTCTTGTTTCTTTTATTGTTTCTTTGTTGGTTACATTCATGACAGGAGCTGTAGTAACTCATTGCACAAGATTCACGAGGTTATATCCAACACAGTCATGGACAATTTGGTTTCTCCGATTTACCATGCAAGCACGAGGAGAACATGCAAATTCCCCATCTGGGGATTGAACCCTTTCTTGCAGTAATTTCACAATGAATGTGTAAACACCAGGTTATTACTTTGGCTGGATTATTATTGCATGTAATTATAGAAAAAATGGAATTGTTGGGTTCTTTACTGTAGATGAGTGTTTAAATCACGACCCCCTACGACCACGCAAATAAACAAACAATAAATCGCTTTACTGTAACACAGTTTACTGTGGTGTTAATTAATTATTATGTAAAAATAAATTCCACTCCCAGAACTGATCCAAAT
Organism: Microcambeva bendego; assembly: GCA_034509265.1. Taxonomy (NCBI): domain Eukaryota; kingdom Metazoa; phylum Chordata; class Actinopteri; order Siluriformes; family Trichomycteridae; genus Microcambeva; species Microcambeva bendego. The sequence goes on from JAYDZG010000027.1 coordinate 3,085,005, forward strand.
GTGGGTTATACTCCCGAAACGCCCATTCAGTGGGATACATGGAGCTAGCAACACTGAGAAACAAGCATTGCTCTACTGGTGGTAGACGGCATGGCATTATTCTGTTACTTCTGCCTCCTGCTCATCTCCACGGCAGGTGGTTCGGTCATGAAATTGTCCCCCCCTTGCTGATCATTCTGCAGGACACGCTGGTGGAGCAGCTGGAGCTGTGTGTGGATTATCTGTGGAAGTCCGAGAGATACGAGCTCATCGCAGACATCAACAAGCCCGTCATCGCCGTCTTCGAAAAGAGACGAGACTTCAAGGTGAGGCAGGGATTTCTCGGCCTCCTTCCAGAAAGAACGTGCCGCTTCAAAAATGGAAAACAAGAATGTGTGTCCGTTTGCATTTAACAGAGGCTGTCAGAACTGTACTACGATATCCATCGCTCCTATCTGAAGGTGAACGAGGTAGTGAACTCAGAGAAGAGGCTGTTCGGCCGATATTACCGCGTGGCTTTCTATGGACAGGTATGGACCCATTATAAGAGTATGTTGTGTAAGAATTGAGACGTTAGATACCCAAAAGTATTGTATTTAGTGTTTACTTCACTAATGGGGTGGAAAATCCTTGACTTTTAATTAATAGAAGACCTGTTGTCAAGTGATTCTCGTGGGAAAAAATAAACCACTTAAAAACGGTTTATAATTTATGGGTGTTAATGATCGGTGTTATTTGATTCCATAAACTACAATAAGAATTAAAATAAATAAAACGGCTCATCGTAAAATAAATTGTAAACTCTTAAAAACTGATCGTTTTGAAGTGTATAGACCAACTTTTTTTCTACATGGCGATGGTTACTTGGCCCTTTTCAAAGTGTTTATGCTGATTGTGCGATCTTTCAAAAAATATTTTTTCAAGAGTAATCATCGGTTGCATCTAAGAGAGCCGAGAGAGCTTATAGGATGGATTTAGTACCATCTGATTTCTAGCTTTGTAGATGCTCAAAGAAGCTTTAAGAGGCAGAACATTTTCATGTGGTGATGATGATGTGAAAGCAGCGGCGCATCAGTGGCTACGTGGTCCTGTAAAAATGCTACGACATTAAGAAATGTATTACATTGATAAATAGAGTTTTAAAAGTGAAGAAACCTTTTTAGAAACCCTCGTATCTGCATTAAACACATGAACTATTAACTTATCTCCAGTTTCTGGCGGTTTGGCTCTATTCTGACACATCAGTGTTCATTTCCTTTATAAGTGACAATTTTTTATGAACGTTTATTCAAATTAGTTTCACTTAGCCAGTCATTATCTTTGGGTTTTTTGAAGAACTATCTCCAACCATCAGTAAATGGTCCATCTGCTCTTTTCTTCCTTTTGGTTTTCTGTCTCAGGCAGTGGTAAGTTTGCTTTGTTTTGAAATGTTCTTTCCATTTGTTCCGCTAAATGGCTTAACCGTCCTTATCTCTCCTAAACAGCTAATATTTGCACTTATTTAACACACATACATGCTCTGAGCTGCCATGTTATTATTACGCCCACCTAACTTATCTCATCATGGACCATCTATTCTATCACATACCTTAAATGTAGCTACACCTGTTTGAGATCCTGTGGGAATTATTGACACATCCAGAACCTTTTTTTAAATTAAGTACTTTTGACTGATCATGTATTTAGGGGTCGCCGCAGCAGATCATTCTGGTCTGTTTTCCTGTTTTTGGAGATTCAATCCTTGGATAGAGAAAAATTCTGGCCTGATGGTTAGAGACTGTTGACTGTTCGGTTCCCAGAGCTGACAAGTAGCGACTTAAGTGCCCTTGAGCAAGGCACCCAACTGCTCGCCGGGTGCTGCGGCTGCAGTGACTTTATGTGTTTAATATTTAGAGACGCTTTAATGAAGTGTCATTCTTGTAACTTTTCTTGGAAGTGAAATTGGTCAAATAAGAGGGCAACTCAGTGTATTTATGTGTGATATCATAATGTTTGGTAATCAATTCCTACCACACTGTCACACTTACGCCTAACTAAAAGCATTCACATGGATTGAAGTACAGTAAAGACTTTATTCACCTGTACTAGATTAATTGATCATTTCATGAATCTCAATCTAGAAGTGTGTTAACCTGTCGAGATTCAGTCCGTGTTTTATCAGTCATCACACCCAAACTACTAGCACTGTCGGTGGTATTAACGACTCTAACTGTAACGCACTGTTCTAATCTAATGAAAGAGATCGATACTAGCCACATCAATCCATAATGATGCTCTACTGCTCCTAATAGGCAGTTATTAAACACATAGACAGGCAGGATGCGGACCCACAATCAGCCAACACACACCTACACACACATGTATAAGACAGTAATAGCAATACTTACAAAGCATTTTCCCCCAATAGGGATTCTTTGAAGAGGAGGAGAGTAAAGAGTTCATCTACAAGGAGCCGAAACTCACCGGCCTTTCCGAGATTTCTCAGAGGCTCCTCAAACTCTACTCGGACAAGTTTGGAGCGGACAACGTCAAGATGATTCAGGACTCCAACAAGGTGCGCTACCAGTCACCTCGAGCTCTTTTCTACTGATGTAGAACTGGTGCCAGTGTGCATCCAGGAGATCAGTAAGAATCTTAAAGACCAGCTCACAATTTTGCCAGTTTAAACACACAATATTGAAATGGGATGTCCAATACTTGACCATATAAGGTCCAACTTAGGATCTTCATGCATTTTGATGGGAATCAGGTATCTGTCTGGCTATTATTTATTTAAAATGTAGCGCCACTCCCCCTGCTGTTTAAAGTGAAAATCGATTCATTACAAAAGAATCATGGGTGAATCGATTTCGAAAATGAATCGGTTATTTACTGAATCGTTACATCCCTAATAGTGTCTACATTTTAATGTTTGTTTTGGACCCAGGTCAACCCCAAAGACCTGGACCCGAGGTTCGCTTACATCCAGGTCACCTACGTGTTGCCTTACTTTGAGGAAAAGGAGCAGCAGGAGAAGAAGACGGACTTCGAGCGTAATCACAACATCAACCGCTTTGTCTTTGAGACGCCGTTTACTCTGTCCGGCAAGAAGCACGGAGACGTGGAGGAACAGTGCAAGAGACGCACCATCCTCACCAGTGAGTCCACTCGTCCACGTCCTCCTTTTTCCCACAATCCCGTCTCCTGACAAATTAAACGACAAAATCACGGATTCTATGAACAACTTTATCAGCGCTTTATGACATTCAAGTATCACTGAGTAGCTTTGAGTAGTGGTTAATGCTCGTGGTTGTGTTCTCCAACAGCGAGCTCCATGTTCCCGTATTTGAAGAAGCGGATCCAGGTGGTGAAGCAACAGAGCACGGAGATGAACCCCATCGAGGTGGCCATCGACGAGATGAGCCGCAAAGTGTCTGAACTCAATCAGCTCTGCAGAACGGACGAGGTGGACATGATCCGGCTGCAGCTCAAACTTCAGGGCAGCGTCAGCGTGAAGGCAGGCGATCAATAAATTCTCATTCAAGTCGGATCTTATTCTTATTCTAAAATATTAAGGATGGGCTTGTGACCGGCACTACAGTGCACCGGTTTATGCATCCTAGTTGCTAGGTACGTATATGACGATTGGGAGTCTCCAATTAACCTGGTTGCATGTTTTTGGTCTGTGGGAAAAAATTCACTCGGACACGTGGAGAACCCGGATCCGGATCGCCCCACCTGGGGATCGAACCCTGGACCTTCTTACTGTGAGACGACTAATTACATTTCTCCACTAGTTTTACACACCTGGATTTGGGCAGCTCGGCAGCTTCTCTTATTTATCATGGCAATTCCTGTCAGACTAAGTGGTTGTCATGTGTAAATCCATCACAGATCCTCCATTGTGTTTGACGTGAACCACTGCAGCAGTCTTTCTGCTACTTAAGCACACACCTGTGTTGAGTAAAATGGAGTAACCAACAACGATTTGGCTACAGCGCATGTCATATAATATGTTCATAATGTTCAGTGAGGAAGTTCAGTGAGGAATGTTTCATCTGTACCTTCTGCAGGTGAACGCAGGGCCAATGGCCTACGCCCGAGCCTTCCTGGAGGAGAAAAATGCCAAGAAATATCCAGACAACCAGGTCAAGCTGCTCAAAGAGATCTTCAGGTACTCACATATAACACTGCACGTTAATCTTTACAGGGTTCATGTTAAGGCTCTGTGTGGGCCACATTAGTTCCTTCTCACCAAAAGACTTTTTACAATCGTACTGGACCTGCTGCTACAAACATACAAGCATATCGTCGCTGTCAATGAAAAACACGTATCTCCATTTTTAGCTTCTTTGTTTTTCATGTGTGGATCGTGGGGTTTAATTCTCCATTAAAATATGTTGGTCAAAGCTAATATCAAACGACAAATTCAAAGAAAAATAAAATCACACAGTCTCTGTAACCAGTTTACGAGAAAGCTGTCCAGCAAACCCGTAACTCCTCCCCCTTTCCTTCCTAGTGTGTTCGCTAAGAGACGCGCGGATTATTCTCGTGCTTACTTTATTTTGTGATTCTATTTCCTAAATATGGAATTAAGACTTATACAAAAGCTCGTTTGAGTTAAGTTGAGGCGAAGGAGAAAAAAAACGTTCGCTTTCTAAAATACGAGATTATAATAATCGTATTATCACAAGCGTGAGTGAGTTCGCGTTCATATGAGCCGTTAAGATCTGCTAACTGCTAATTTGTTAGCAATTGACCAAAAACTAACTAGTTCATGTTCTGAGTGAACTCAAACTTTGTTTCTCCTTAGATGAGGGATGTGCGGTGAGAAATGTACCGTATTGTATCAAACTTGAGCTAATTGTTTGTTTACTCTGCTAGCGCCGATCGGTTAGCATCAGGTTTTTACCTCTCTGGTAAAGTTTGTGTTAAATGACGTGTTTTTAGCGACGATGCGATAAAACGTATTGCATTAATGTGCTTGTCTCTACGTGCCCCCTGCAGGCAGTTCGCGGATGCTTGCGGTCAGGCTTTGAACGTGAACGAGCGGCTGATCAAGCAGGACCAGCTGGAGTACCAGGAGGAGATGAGAGCTCACTACAGAGACATGCTCAGCGAGCTCTCGGCCATAATGAACGAACAGGTCTGCCAGCCTACTTACCTTGGTATAGGGTGTGTTCCAAAATGTAGTGAGCTGCCTAGCTCCCTTTCTGTCTTCCTGGTGAGCGTTCTACTAAGTCGTCACATAATAAGTCGGGTTAGCGATTAGATCACATTTCACTAGCATTAGCATGTGTATTCACATTATAAGGCATCTAGGATTTCGAACAGCCTCCTTGTCGGGATCCTTCCTAGGTCAAGAGATCACTAGGTTTTCGAACGCACCCATAGTGTGTCTGTATTTGTATATTCACACACTGTCAGGTCAGGTTATTATGACCACGTCCTACTGCTGAAGTTCCGTGAGTATTTAAGACTTAACTGAGTACTGACTGACCCCATAAGTCCTCAGATTTTAACCCAATTAAGCATATTTGGGATCACGATGGTCTATGGTCGTGTGTGCTCTGTGGATACTTCCTCATGCCCCCTCCAACAGCTGTAGGATGCACTGCAGTCAGCATGGCTCCAGGTACCTGTAATGACCTATCATGACCTTACTGAGTCACACCCAGCCTGGCTAGCTGCACACGTCGCCACTCTGGATGTTAACTACTGCTCATATTATTTATATTTTTTTATATTTATATTTTTAGCATTTAGCGACCGTGTACAGTCTGAGCAACTAAGGGTTCAGGGTCTTATTTAAGGGTGCAACCATGGCAACCTGGCAGTGGTGGGATTTGACCCAGTGACATTTTTCTTACTAATCCAGCACCTTAACCGCTAGGCTACAATTACCCCATGTGATTACCCCCAATGATGTCTGAAATGCTGTGTTTTTGTAATGAGCATGTTTGTGTTTGTCTTTTTTTAACAGATCCCTCATACAAGACAGCCAGGAACAGGAACAGGAACCTTCTGAGCTGCCAACCAGCGATGTAGAAACTCAAATGAATGCCAAGTGCTTGTCTTCAGTGTTGCTGTCAGAATGGACCCTGAGAACACGAAGAATAAACGTATAAACTGGAAAAAAAAAAGTGTCAAACTGGTGAAAGGTTACAGTCCTGTGGATGAGAGACTGGGCAGCTGCTCTTTTATGGTTCTAATGGATCCGGTATATCGTTTTTCTGCCACATATAGACCTATGCCTCTAATATACATCCAAATTCACATATGCCTTCTCTCCTAGACCCTGTTCCTCTAGAATACAGTGACCTTAATTAGCTCGAGGTGTGTTCAATTAAGCCGAACAGCTTCAAAATGCAGACTAGAAAATTATCGGAGAGTCTTGTTGAACACACCTCTAGTTTGTGTATGAATGTAGACCTGCTCAAATTAGCAATGTTGCATCCTAGCATTCGCAAATCCGAGCTCCCACATTTGGGAAAATGAAGAAGTATTGTTTTATAATGTTTTTATGAGCGACAATGTGTTACTATGTCCTGTGTTGTTTTTAATTTGTATATAAGAATTAATAATATTTAAAAATGTCTCATTTTATATATACAAAACAATATATGCTTTTTTGTTGTTTTGATAAATTAAAGGAACGTAAATGCATCTTACTTTTTTATTTGAGTAATCTGAATTATCAGTCATATTGATCAGACTCTTGATGGCTACCCGTGGCTAAGTAAGTAAGTACACATACACAATGTCTTTTTAAAAAAACAAAGTTGACTCAAGAGTCTGATATTAAGTGGAAGACTATTCAATAATCAGTCCCTTTGCTGCCTCGGTTTGTGAAGGACCATCAATTCACAAATATGATCAGGCGTTTCCCCATGTAGAGCCTTATAGGTAAGCAGTAAAACTTTCAAAGCCTCGCCTGCTGGAACATGGAACACCACACTTCACTCATGAAGTACTCTTCATGAGTACTCTACTGCTGTAAGGATTAATCTGTACTCTAAAAGGAATTGCAGTGCTATCCGTGATTACCCTGGGCCCTGAAAAGAAAAGAAAAAAAGCAGACAAAGATTTGCCCTGGCAGTCGTTCCCACCAGACCCATTCAGTCTGATCAGTACACCTAATATCAACCCTCGTTTGGCACTTCCAGTGGTGTCTGTGGTATCACCGGTAGCGCTGGCGCCCTGTTGGATCACAGATCGAGATAAAAACATCAGCAGAGAAAGACAGCGACAGCAGATTTGAGCTACCGATAGTCCTGACCTCTGAAATCTGATCGTGCCGCTTGTCTGAACTCTTTTTCCATTTCAATGGTATAATTACTGTGTTCGGAGGAGCTTTTGACTAATTCATGCCACGCTGTATGTGAGACAGAGCGGTCCATAGAAACGGGTTAAGTGCTCCTGTGATCAGTACCGGTCTGGGCATAGTTTATATCTTACTAGGTTAATCCTGATAAACTGCTGTGGGTGTGCTTGTACAATGGGTTACACGAGAGAAGGGTTTATCCTCGCCTGTAAGCTTCGTAAATATTTCATATCAGGACTTTGTTTAGTGTGAAAAGAGAAGAACTTGGTGCAAAGGGAACTAATTCATTTTCAAACCATTAAAAAGTCTCATTTACAGGAAAGCTTTTTAAATTGTGTTTAAGACATTACACTCTAAATATGTTCAGTTCATTTTCATTAACTCCTTATCCTAATCAGGGTCGGGGAGGGGTTCTGGAGCCTATCTCAGCTCCAACGGGCGCAAGGCACACGGTAACACCCTGAACGGGGCGCCAGTCCATCACAGGTACCTACAGGAAAATTCAGAGTCTTCTATCAACCTGGTAGCATGTCTATGGACTTTGGGAGGAAACCAGAGTACCCAGAGGAAACCCATGCGGACACGGGGAGAACATGCAAACTCCACACAGAAACTAATCATCCGTGCAATCCTTCTTATAATTGGCGGTGGGAATTGGCAGATTTCACTCATTTAATGTTCAGCTCTTTTAGGAGGATTTACCTTATTACCTTGCCTCCTTCTCCCTGGTCCACAAAGTGCACTCAACACTCGCTGGTTAAAAGTAAGTGAAATGGTTTTTAAAAAGTTCTACGCATTACATGAATGAATTAGAGGTACACAAGTCCTACATTCACAAAATGAATTCAAACTAGGTTAGAATGAGCTCAACAGCGCCCCCTCTGCTCCCTACTGTCTCATGTAAAACTGTGGCCAGTTCATGTATTGCAGCTAGCGTTACAACACGTTAAAATTAATTCCAAGCTACGGACAAAAGTAGACCCCACTTGATTTAGCGAGGTGGGGGGAATTGGCCCTAAATTATCCCTGGTCTAAACAATGTCTATTGTCTATAGAAAAATGTCTATGTTCAAAGAAATATGACTTGACTGCGTATAACATAGAGCACAGTGCAATCCTCAACAAGTAACTCG
>JAYDZG010000027.1:3099165-3110890 GCA_034509265.1 Microcambeva bendego
GAAGGATATAAATTTTGACGGGAACCACCACAACGCCAAATCAGATGGATCAATTTCACAAACTGATCACGTCAATTGAGCTGATCACGTCAATTGCACACACACACACACACACACACACACACACACACACACACACAAACACTTACACAACTAGGACTTCAAAGTCAACATTTTTACAGAAAGGTCCGTATGTGATCTGAGTGTTGATTTTTGAGTGTGCACTTGTGTCATAGTGTTTTCGCCTTTCATTAACTTGTAAAATAGGAAAATTGTATTTGGACCACCTACATAGTAAGTAACACATCTTTTGGCAAATATCACAGATTCCAAATGCTTTTTATAGCCAGGTAAGAGTCTTTCATTTCTTCATGCTTTCTTGAGATATCTTGTACACACAAATTTTCATAATCGTAATTATAATCACAATAATCAAGTCATTTAGGGTTAGTAAAGCAATTGGTGTATAGATATCCACCTTCGAGACCATTTTAAGTTCCAGGAGAGCTGAGTCACACGGTTGAGGCTCCACTGCTGGGTTACTGAGAGCTGAGGTCTGAAAAAGCAGCCAGTTCCCAGGGTAAAGATTCCATGAATCTTGGCTTTGATTGGACTGATTCCCGACTACAAGATATCTTTCAAATTAGAACAGTTAATGTTTTGTTGCTCAGATGTTGCATTAAGGGACTGATGTCATTTTTTAAAAAGACATTATGAGTCCAATGTGGGTCTGTTAGCAGATTGCCCTGGAAATCAAATCCTCTATAAAATGTGATTGTGTCTGTTGGACAAAACTGGGTTGTAATTTGTAAAGAAAGCAGGGCTTCCAAAATTCACTGAATCAAAAAAAAAAATGAAAAAAATCAACTGCTGCTTCAGCTGGCCTCTAAGCTTTCCAGCTTTTGCAAAGAACCCGAAATACTTTTGCCAAAATTCATCATGGATAGCCTCAGCCTGCCATCTGTGACTGATGCAAGAATCTGTATCAGTGCATGTACGAAAGGTAAAATCGTTCCTTTTCTTGTATTACAATTGATTACATTTATTCCTGGATTGTTTCCTCTCTATCTCTTAATGCCATTGTTTTTTTCATATTTAAGAATCTGCCACACCCAATTTGATGAAGGAAAACAGATCCAGAGCAGATCACATTCGCCCTCTGACATGTGTCCACTCTGTTACCACTTCTTATCAACTGCCAGTTTTTGGTTTCCACACAGAGCCAGATCAGTAGCTTCAAATACCAGTGTACAAAAGTGGAGAGATGAGATCCGTAAAGCACCTGCACCATGGAGAGAGCTGGAGTTTGAGATTCTCATCATCACCTTTCCTTCAGATGTAATACATGATCTGACCCAGCCGAACAGAGTGGCTGCGCTTTGGGACTCCATTAGGAGAGGCGTAGCCGATTTGGCCGTGAAGCCTGCTAATTTTCCACACAAAGAGCGATTTATTGCCGATGTTCAGATCTCAGCTGGTTCATTCTGCTTTAATTTTTTGTACTGGTTTAATCAGAATGTGAAGAACTAGCAAAAAAACTATACAGTTGTGATCACATGATTGATGTACCACAATCAACATGATGCATTTCAGCTCAGCTCCAGACTTGGTGAATCCATTTGTTGCTGGGAAGAGTAATTTCTGGGGACCTGTCCATGAACTTGGCCATAATCAGCAGCGCACAGTTTCCACCCCACACCATCAATAATCAATAATCTGTATCAATAATCTGTGGTCCTTGTATGTGCATGAGGTTGTGCTAGGGTTGAACAAATAAAATGCTCATACAGAAATGAAGAAGGACAATCATCAAAAACAAATTAGGCCTTACATTATGGAAGGAAGGCAGCTAAAAAGCTGGACAGCATTGGAAACCTACGTTCACGTATGTATATTTTCATAAATATACATACTAATGTAAACTATTGTTACAAAAAGTTATTACATAGGCATTTAACAGACACCTTTATCTAAAAAAAATTGACATTACAGTAAACAGTCTGAATAATTGAGGGTTAAAAGACTTATAAGAGGGTTCAACAGCAGCAACAGGGAAGTGATGGGACTTGAACCAACGACCTTTTGATTACTAGGCCAGTGTCATAATCACTATGCTACAGCTTGCTTTTACATGTTAAACCAAGCTTAAGTGCACATATGGAACACATATTTTCTGACCTCCTTTTATTAATAATTTTAAGTTCAATCAACGGTCCCTATCAGCCCATGTGTAATTAAAATAAAAGCCCGTGTCCGTTTGCCACATAAGGGCACCAAACCAACACCGGTGTGCAGTAACGTTAGGAAGTTTAATAACATTAATCAACATTTAAGATGCCATATGTATCACAATCGTTTAAAAGAAAATTATACAAATATATATTTGATTGTTGGTTTAATTGGAAATGCACAAAATGCTAAAGTTCAGTTCTGCCAAGTTACACTAAAAAGATTTTTTTCCTACCTGTATTCCCAAAACGTCCAGTCTTTGTGCATCCTAACTGGATAAAAGCTCATATTTTACAAGCGCTGTCCAATCATAGAACGGTAAACGAAAACGGGTAGGGTAAAAAAAAAACTAGCGGAGACATGCAGGTCCGCCATCATTCGGCAGTAGAGCGCTAGTAGAGGCGAGCGGTCGGTTGTCAACAAGTCTGGAGTGAAGAAGATCTCCGACTGTTCCAGCAGCGCTAGTGGAAGCTGATCATCGGCTCCACGCACGTATTCCCCTGCAGGACTAGAAGCAGAGTTTCATGTGAACGCAGAAAAACAAAGAGCCAAACATGTCCAATCTCAGCAAAGGCGGCACCAAAAAGGACACCAAGATGAGGATACGGGCTTTTCCTGTGAGTACTGACCGCTCACAGTGAGCGCCGAGCAGCCCTTCCATTCACTCGAGTTCGGGGGATTTTAAGGCCTGGTCCCTCTTTATTAGTGTCTGAAATGTTGTCACAAATCTAACATATATCAAATTACGTAACCAGAAACACGAAACGAACATGTATTCTATCATCATATATCTATTTACCATTCACACCTGACTTATGATAGTTTTGACTTTAACAATAAATAGAAGCTAACTGCTAACCTGCTAGCTAGCTTGTCAACAGCTAATAGTTGTTCCGCTAGTTGCTTTGTCAGACAGCTTTACTAACATGTGATTAAAATAGTGCATACTTTTTAAAACAAACGAGTGATATTTAGATGTTTATTGCATACTGTCTGGTTAGCGTAGTTAGTATTGTGGTCTAAGCTTTGTCATTTTGGCTCATTAAGAAGCTAACGCTAAATTAGGAAGGTTGGAATCTTCGGCTGCGTCCCAAACCGCGTAGTTAATAGTGTATAGTTAATACACGTTTTACGTTGTTTTATAGTAGAACACTATGTAATATTAATTGTGTGAATTGAGACGCGGGATTTAGTCTAGTTGACGCACATAATTAGTTGATAATTAGTTACTTTGTGTTATTTCAGATTAAGTCTATACAAGGTAATAATTCTCATTAACACCAGATTTCTGCTTCATAACAAACTAATCTGCAACAAACAAGTTCTAGGAACATAGACGATTCGATAGTTGTAAATGTTGCAGTACAGTAGTAATTATGCAGCCACTATTGGGCCCTTGAGCAAGGCCCTTAACCCCCAGTTGCTCAGACTTTGTGCTGTGATGTAAAGGCATCCACTAAATGCAGAACATGTAATTATTAATGGTATTATAATCGATCCAGTATGTAGATTTTGCACAATAGATTATACAGTCGTGATATTCCAGCACATTCGAATAAAACAACAGATGGGATTTGAACCAGCGACATTCTGATCTCTTCTACTTATACCTCAACGGCTAATATACCCATATGCATTAAAAACGACAATGTGGAGACAGAATCTGCTTTAATTCAAACGTTTTAGTTGAATAACAGACTTCCTTGCAAGACGCATTGTAGACATTGTCTGCACAAATAGTTTACATTGAGACGTGTATCAACGTTTCACTAAGCTACAGCCCAAACAACTCACCACCATAACCACCAGGAGAAAACAGTGAGGCTTAGAAATAGGTCAGCCCCTGAAGTGTTATTTCGGCTCGGATTAGGAAGTTAATAAGTAATAGAATCGATTCTTTGTTGGATTTATAATTCAAACAGGTGTCGTGCTGTGTGTAAATAATTCAGACCTAATCTTTACATCTGTACTTCACATTCGTAATTAGGAGATCCACTCTAGCTGGATGTAGAAAACACATGCATCGCCTACACATACACAGTCTAGTAAAGAGAAGGTTAAAGTAAGTGAACACACCATATAAGAAGCACCACATCAAACATGATTCATTTAGTGCAAAGGATTAGAAAGGAGCTTTTTGGATGGATGTTAGGGAGGTCAGATTGAAACGGTTTTGGCATGTACAGAGGAGAGATGGAGCCAATGGCCAGGAGGAGGCGAGGAAGGACAAAGATGTTTATGGGTGCCCCGATGAGAACTACAGGTGTTCGGTGCTTCCGCGGTAACCACGTTGTGGTTTTAATTGGTTTTAATTAACATAATGTTGCTTACTCAAAATACCCTTTAGCTGACATGTGACCTCTTATCAGTATCACCAGAGAGTGTGGCAAAATTAGCGAAGCAAACGCAACCTTCAGTGAGTATCACCCAGTTAGTGAACATTTAGTCTCACAACAGCGTTGGAGCGTCTCCAAAACTGCAGCTCTTGTGGGGTGTTCCCGGTCTGCAGTGGTCAGTTTTTATCAAAAGTGTTCCAAGAAAGTGAACTGTGGTCATGGGTGGCGGAGGCTCGTGTTAGAAAGGTGGTAATAATGTAATGCCTGGTTGGTCTATATTCAGAGTAGTACGGTAATCATGGATTCATTAATATAATATGTTGTTTTAAAAATACCAAGAAGGTCTTTCAAGGTCAGACATTGAAACCTGCAGTATCGATACAAACTGTGTTTCAGTAGAACATTTAAAACTCTGCCAGATCACCTTCAAGCACTGTGTTTCTCCTCCACTGTGCATCAGTGAGAATTCTGTCGGTTCCAATGACTCGGCTAAAAAATGTCCCTGGGAAACGCAGCCTCCGGAAGATTACCTGTGCACTGATCTCAATGTAGCAATGCAGTCAAATCGAGACATTTACCGCTTCACTTTGGTCCGAATACAGCACATTATCATGATAAATATGAAGAATGATACGTTCGGTGTATTCTCAATTTCGTCATTTGACTGACCGTGATTGAAACCAGCAGGGCAGCTTAACATGCGATACCTAAGCAAATAAGCATGTAATGTTACATCTCGCAATCAAAGCATACATAGGAAGCATTTTATGGCATTGTATCTCCCCCCCAAGAGGAGGCTGTCAAATCCTAAATGTCTTGTAATCCGTCCTACTCAGTCACCTTCAAATATAAACACTACATTAAGCTTCAAATGCATCCTCATTGGAAAAAAGATATCCCAGAATTCAGTCTGGCATGACTGCTCACATGAAGAGTCGTTCTCTCATGTTAATGAATCATGTTTGATGATTAATGTGTATCAACGTGTACGAGTGTATTTAGTTGCGAGTTCAGGCTGGTCAGTGAAGTTGCCGATGCACCTGACTTATAAGGCGATGACGTATTAGAACGCTCACTAGTTAAACAGCTGCCTAGGTAGACGGCAAGGGAGCGACACAGCTCGCTACATTTTCTCTTTTTGTATCAACACCACCCCCTTCCTCTCTGCCTACGTGTGTCCGAGTCGCTCACGTCTCTCTCTCGCTCGTCCCTCCGGCCAGATGACGATGGACGAGAAGTACGTCAACAACATCTGGGACCTCCTCAAGAACGCCATCCAGGAGATCCAGAGGAAGAACAACAGCGGCCTGAGCTTCGAGGAGCTGTACAGGAACGCGTACACCATGGTGCTGCACAAACACGGCGAGAAGCTCTACACGGGTCTGAGGGAGGTCGTCACAGAGCACCTCATTTACAAAGTAAGAGAGAGGGCCGGGGTGCCGATTTAAATGCTGTGAATGTAATGAGCTTCTGAATTTTTTCATTTGGCTCATCAGACTAGAGCATCTTTTCCCCCATGTTGTCAGAGTTCTTCAACACTGACTTTCTGTCTTGCCACTTCCTATTGCCCATCCAGCAGGTTCTCCAGTCTGACTCGAATCTAAAGCCAAAAGCACATCACACACGCTATACTCAATGGAACAACAAGTAGGATTAACAGACCTTAACCGGCTTTAATTCCCATTTGTTGGGTGGCACAAGGGCTTGGTGAGTAGCACTGTCCTCTTGCAGCAAGAAGGTCCTGGGTTCCATTCAAGACGTGGGTCCTTTGTAGGGTTTCCTACAGGAGCTCCGGTTTTAACCCAGTCCAAGTCCAGTCATCTAAGCAGTTAAGGGTTATGAGTCTCGCTCCAGGACCCCGACCTGGAACCAGCAACTTTCTGATTATTAATCCAGTAGTTTAACTTGACTCGTTATTAGTCTCACAGTGGTGTAATTCATCCAAAACTGTTCCTCACTGAAGCACCACTGCGATTCAAACCCAACCAACTAAGCCACAGACATAAGCAACGGGAACTCCACACGCCCCCGAATCCCAATAACACACAAATCAAGTTGTTCCACTTGTTTTCACGAAGGTACGCGAGGACGTGTTAAACTCCCTCAACAACAACTTCCTGCAGACGTTAAACCAAGCCTGGAACGACCACCAGACGGCCATGGTGATGATCAGAGATATCCTGATGTACATGGTGAGTGTCCGTCACGCCAACCCGGGTTGTTCGTTCTCCGATCTTGACAGTGTTTCTTCTCTCACAGGATCGAGTTTACGTGCAACAGAACAACGTGGAAAACGTCTATAATCTAGGACTCATCATCTTCCGGGACCAGGTGGTTCGCTACGGGTGCATCCGGGACCACTTGAGGCAGACTCTGCTGGACATGATCGCCCGCGAGAGGAAAGGCGAGGTGGTGGATCGGTAAGAGCTATGACTTTTACGTTTTATTTGATGGCAGATGTAAAGCTTTTTATTTATATATATATTGAAGAGCTTAAGAGTTACGGGTTAAATTTATGGCTGCGTTGTAAAGCTCAACTTTATGGCCCATCACTGCCCAGTAGGCTCCCATGGGTCTTAATTTTATTTATTTGCTGTAGTATTTATCCCATTTTCTCCCAATTCCTTCTGGAGATTCCAGTCATGTCTGAGAAATGTAACTTTGCTCTGATCTCCAAGCTCCGCAATTCCTGTCCTGGGTCCTTGAGTGGAGTTAAAAGTGGGGTACTCACTTTCAGTCCGGTCTTTTCCCACAAACTGACTTGAATGGCCGATTTTGCCTGCTGGGAGACACGCAGATGAAATTTGGAGAGTTTTGTGTGCTCATCCAAAATTCCTTCGATCCCGATCTTGTTTTGTCCGTCCTCACTAGGGGCGCCATACGTAATGCCTGCCAGATGTTAATGATCTTGGGCCTTGAAGGTCGGTCCGTCTACGAAGAGGACTTTGAGGCGCCGTTCTTAGAGATGTCTGCCGAATTCTTCCAGGTTTGTAGATTTTAAAATCCTTCCAACTGTCTTACTGTGGTGATTTATTTATTTTATTTATAAAAAAAAAATCATTCTCTTTTGAATGGTCTCAGATGGAGAGTCAGAAGTTCTTGGCCGAGAACAGCGCCAGCGTGTACATTAAGAAGGTGGAGGCCCGGATAAACGAGGAGATCGAGCGGGTGATGCACTGCCTGGATAAATCCACGGAGGAGCCCATCGTGAAGGTGGTGGAGCGGGAGCTCATCTCTAAGCACATGAAGACGATCGTTGAAATGGAGAACTCCGGCCTCGTCCACATGCTTAAAAACGGAAAGACGGAAGGTAAGTCGCATCACGAGGCGTCCTAGCATTCCTACGGCAGTTCGGTTGGTCAAAATGTCCCAGGCGTCGAGGTCTGAATCGGCTAAAAAGAACTCGGTGTGATCAAATCTGTCCACACGAGGGATGCGTGGTGAAATGTCTGGCCCCTTGAGTTCCTCATCATGACCTAGATCTACACTTCTTGGAATGTAATTTCACGCTTTTTATTCCATGTCGTGTGTGCAGACCTGGCATGCATGTACAAGCTGTTCAGCCGGGTACCGAACGGTCTGAAGACGATGTGCGAGTGCATGAGCGCCTATCTGCGGGAGCAGGGCAAGGCTCTAGTGTCCGAAGAAGGAGAGGGCAAGAACCCCGTCGACTACATCCAGGTACTACCGACCATCTTAGACTTTGGTGGAGAGGTGTACAGGTTTTATCGTTTCTCTTTTCCTCACGGTACGTTTCGTCCCCTCTAATTTAGGGTCTGCTGGACCTGAAGTCCCGCTTCGACCGCTTCCTGCAGGAGTCTTTTAACAACGACCGGCTGTTCAAACAGACCATCGCGGGCGACTTTGAGTACTTCCTCAATCTAAATCCTCGCTCGCCTGAGTACCTCTCGCTGTTTATAGATGACAAGCTGAAGAAGGGCGTGAAAGGAGTGAGTCACAAAAACAAACGTTTTCCTCATGTCTGTGCAAAGTACATCAACCGCTAGTTACCGTGTGCCGCTTGTGAGTCGCAGAGTTCAGTGTGATCGAGGAGATTGAGCTGGACAGATGGGGGGGCTAGGTGAACACCCTAACCCAGTGGTACCAATCTGATCCGTGGGTCATTTATCACCGGGTGGGGAAAAAACACTGCTCAAAAATACACTGACACATTATGAAGCATAAAAGGCGTGAAATGCGCTTCCCTCCAGATCACGTACGTCTTCTCTTGGTCGGATGAGATCTCATCCAGAGAGTCTTCTCCAAGTATTACCCTGACTTACCCTAATCCCCCAGAATTGAACCCAGTTGAGGGTCTGTTGGACCAATTCGATGGTCGTCTTGGCCCTGTGGATCCACCCGCACAGTATTCTATCAGCTGTGGGATGATCTTCATGGACCCTATTGAGTCACCCCCGGTTTTTCTAGCGTTAGTGTATCGTTGAAAACACTGATGCTGGCCTACGAAGCTAAAAATGGAGCAGTACCAAGTTATCTTCAAGGGCTAATTAAACCCCGCTCTGTACCACCGAGCAACTCCACTTGATCCTCCATCCAGAACTCAAGGAAGACGAGCATCAAGACTCTTCTCGAAGCTTGGTGGAACGAGAGTCACTTGTCTGTCGAAACTTCTGAGTCGTCTGTTATCTTTACTAAGTTCTAGTAACTTATTCACCCTTTTTTAAAAAAACTTTGGCTTTAAGGTTTCTACAGATTTTATTCTGAACTCTTGTGTACTTGAACTAGAGCAAATGTTTGCTACAGAAGCACTTATGTAAGTCGTTCTGGATGATACCGAAACGCTTTTAATTGATCTGGTGCTGACTCAATCAAACAATCTCTTACAGCTTACTGAGCAAGAAGTGGAATCCATCCTGGACAAGGCTATGGTGCTGTTCAGGTTCATGCAGGAGAAGGACGTCTTCGAGCGCTACTACAAACAGCACCTGGCCAGGAGGCTCCTCACCAACAAGAGCGTCTCTGACGACTCGGAGAAGAACATGATCTCAAAGTTAAAGGCAAGTTTTTTGTTGCGGTATGGGCATGAACTACCCACGATGCAATGCGATTCACAACACTGGGTTCGCAATACGTTTTCCCGAAATATGACAAAGCGTCCTTATTTATTTTTAAAAATCAAGTACAGCATTTGTGATCTTTTATTAAAATAACAAATGCCTTTTTATTTCTGAGGTATGGCGGGGTAGCACTGTCACCTCACAACAAGAAGGTCCTGGGTTCGATCCCCAGGTTGGGCGGTCCGGATCCTTGCTGTGTGCATGTTCTCCCTGTGTCTCCGTGGGTTCACTCTTTCACAGTCCAAAAGACATTCAATCAGAGATGCTAAATTGTCCACGAGTGTGTTCGATGACCTTGTGTACTGATCAGTCTTGTTCAATATCCTAATAAACAAATAAAAATTGATTCCCGAGGTAGGTCCAAACTATCCAAGACAATTTTGAACGAAGCCTAATATGGCGAGTTGGTGTAAAGTTGCAGCGCCCTCTGCATTCTAAAGTGAATATCGGTTCATTCAACATGAATCCCGATGTGAATCGATTCCTAACTCGTGGAGCATCGTTGTCCCTAGATTAAACCCTGAATGCATTGCTAGTTTTAATACTTGCTCAATCACAAAGGCTGCATGCATGATATGCGGCAAAACCACTTCCTGTGGACTGAGACTTTGCCGCCGTGCCTCTCTGAGGTGCAGCAGATTTGTTGCGCTGATGTGTGGGTTTTTTTGTTTGTTTGTTTGTTTTGTCTCTGTCCAAGTTTGACGAATTCCTGTCTGAACTTTTCATCGACGTTCTATTTCAGTCTTTACCGAAGATAAATATACACTCGTGCGCTTTATCGGGTGCTCATGATGAATGAAACTAAATGACCTGTGTGCACTTTATGCAGACGGAGTGCGGCTGTCAGTTCACCTCCAAACTGGAAGGGATGTTCAGGGACATGAGCATCTCCAACACAACCATGGATGAGTTCCGGCAGCACCTGCAGTCAACAGGGGTAAGACAAGATGTTCACGAATTTCTCCAAACAATGCTGTTATAACAGGAGAGGATTTTTAACTGTTGTGTCTTTGGCAACCACACTGCCAGACTGAAAGCGTTTAAACATTTTCTTGTTTTTGGCTTTTCATTTTAATGCCGATGACATAGTGACATAAGAACAGTGGTGTTCTTGATGTTGGCTGTTAAGCGACCCACATCTTGGGCGCGTTCATCTTCTTAAGATGATTTTTAGTTTGGTTCCTCTGTGACTGCGCTGATGATGTGCTCTTGGAAGACCTGGATACTTATCAAGGGCTTGTTACCCATAACAATGACTCCAATCTCTTTTGAAATCTGCTGCTTCACTTCACCAAACAAGTTCAGTATTTAAGTGTGGGCCAGAAGTCGCCAAGTGGTTAGGGTTTAGGACTTCTAATCAAACCACCACTACTAGGTTGCTCCTGTTGGGCCCTTGAGCCAAGCTCTTAACCCTCATTGCTCACTCTATACTGAAACTGTAATGTAAGTCATTTTGGATAAAGATATCTGCTAAATGCTGAAAATCTGACCATAATTGCGTAGACCTTATTGTTACATGTTCGCCTTTTCTAGGTATCTCTGGGTGGTGTTGACCTCACAGTCAGGGTGTTAACAACAGGGTACTGGCCAACTCAATCAGCCACACCCAAGTGTAACATCCCTCCTTCACCAAGACACGCATTCGAGGTTTTCAGAAGGTACGTGAAGCCCAAATGGATTCGCCTTCATTCAGCTGCATCAGTGCTTCATTGCTGTTGTATGGAATGAAATAATCAATGATACTCTGTGATTTTAGGTTTTATTTGGCCAAGCACAGTGGCAGGCAGCTCACACTACAGCACCACATGGGCTCTGCTGACCTCAACGCTACCTTCTACGGACCAATTAAAAAGGTACCTATAACTCCAACCTCTTCGGACAGAACGATACCCTGCCCACAATAAGATTCATAATACTGCCTTCACAATACGAGTTTCCCCAATGTTTTAAAAAATGGTACAACCTCAAAGACATTTCCTTTTATTATTCCAGTTAACAAATACTGCATTTGCGATTAGCTTTTATTCAAGCGAAATAATGAATGTCATTTTATTTTGCTGCTCGTTTCATTTTTGTTGGAAA
>JAYDZG010000027.1:3139638-3162215 GCA_034509265.1 Microcambeva bendego
GAAATCTTCTCCGGTGGCTTCAACTCCAAAATGCTCACACACAGCAGGCCAGAACTGCTCTCTCCATGAAACAAAGTCCTCTTCAAGACTATTGGGGAGACACGGAGGTGTCAAACGGATGTTTCATGTTCACATAAGAGATGTACATCAGACCTGAAGGGATTTTATCTAAACCAAGTTCGACTCTTGACTTACTTGCTGTCGTCGTCTCCCATGCCAAGGTCGAAGATCCTCTGGGCACCCAGCTCCGCCAGCCTCTTGTCCACATACTTTCCCATGGCGTTGTAATGCTCGTATGTCTTATTGCCGAGTGCAAACACCTACAGAGGGAAGACGCTTTGAGAACGCTTGAAATAATACAATTAAGAATCAGCTTTCATTTTTCAGTGATAAGAGAAACAGAACTGAAAGTAAGCAGTACCATACTTCTGCTTTCTCACAGGCTAATAGCAGTATGGTACTACAATTACTTGAGACATTTAAGAGGGCCTAGAAACACCTGTCTGCTTAGATCTTCATTTATCTCTTTTATTAACGAGCAAATCGATTTCATTTCCTGTGAGAGCACTGCACAACTGCTGCTGGTATCAATATGGCCTTTGATAGGGCCAGATCAGAAAAGAACACTTTATTAGGCAGTTCGTATCTATCCTACAGCTGATATGTTTCAAATGTGGATATCATTAAGCACCGCTACAGTATTTGACTGGTCAAAATACACCCCACATGTCATCAGGCCAATGAGGTACCAGTTAAAGCTAACATTACCTTTAATTATTGCAAATATTCGAAGTGAACACATCCACTATGTATGCGTTTGGATGCAACAGAAATTGTCTTTAAGGACATCGAGCTTGGTTTAAAGGTTATAGACAGAATCAGAATCTGAGAGCGTGAGTGCTAGACTGGCTGGCCAAGAGTCCCAAAAAGTCTCCCATTAAAAATGGCTCGCAGGTTAATAAATGCTAAACAGGACAATGAAGGGTAAAAAAAAGTGCTGTGTGAATCAACAGACCGATTTTTATTTCTGAGGAGAGTAAACTGAAAACTAAATGAAATGCACTTAGGGCAAATAATAATATTAATAAAATCAGAACTGTCAAAGCATAAAACAAAGGAAAAGTGCAGACAATAGAAGAGTATTTGAAGCCATATGTTTGTAGCCTTTTGCGGAAGGAAGAGAGACAATGGGCTTTTCAGATTAGCATGGGAAGCGAATTCGATTGCTTAGAAGCCTAAAGGTGAATATTCCTAGCCGGCTTCCTTGGCTAAACTAGGTGACAATCGAGTTGTGTTTTCTAATGAACACGTGAAACTCGATCTGTTCACATGGCTTACACGAGTACATCGTCCCCACTTTCTTCTGTAGAAAATTCTCCATTCGCAATAAAAAGGCATAAAGGAGAGAGGCAAAGAGGAACACTCAGTTCTGCCATTTCACTTCAAGTGCTGTTTTTAAGTCAGATTCTCAGCCCGAGGAACACAAGCAGAGCCGGTTTTTCAGCAACCCAGCCGAGACCTTTTGTAATCCGACTTCAATGAGCAACTCTCATCTCTGAATGCTAATTTAATCTTTAATCTGCTATGTAATGCGGAGCCGTCTCGGAGCAAAATGGAACGTGGAACAAAGCAGCAGCTGCCGTTTTATCTAGTTGTAGCTCCCGGAGTCATTGATGCTTGAAGAATGACCAGGGTGTTACGGCCACCTTCCTATCTGCACCCTGTCTTGCATGGCGACTCGGGTTCCTGTCTCATGACTGTCAGTTTGTAACTAAGTAAATCGAGCTTCGTGAATCTGGGTTTCAATTTAAAATTGTTCTACAGAATTTTGGAGTGTTTAAGAACGTGGCTCTATCAAGATTTAACTTGAAACTACCAGGAGGAGAAAAAAACAGTGATTTATAGGGTCCTTGTTAATCCGGGTCCATTGGAAATACTCACCACAAAGTAATAATCCCTTCGCCCACTCAGTACTATAGAGTCTAAACCAAACCGGAGACTAAAGCCTGAACAGTGGCTAGTACACAGACCACCGAGTTATTTGTTCGGTTAACCATATAGACAATTATGCCCTTAACAAAGGAATAAGACAAACACACAGTAAAACATTTCAGAGATCATGAGACGACACTTTTTAGTGCTTTGTTAACTTATTTCGCAATGGTTTCCTTGCTAAAGAGAGACACGTGACTCGACATTTTAGAATCAAGTTTGACCCGGTTTATCCGCTCTCTGTCACCGACATGTCGCTGAGCACTGGTGTGCTTTAGGGGGAAGACAAATGGTTACTAAAGGTCACTGAGAAGCTTGACTGTGGATGACGTGGCCTTTTCATGCTGGTCCGGACGTTTCAGATGGGTGTGAATTGTAAACTAGGCTGCAGGCAGGGTGGGTGCAAACGAGATCCCGTCAAAAAAAACAAAAAACGGGTTTTTAGCATTCAAACAGAAGCCTTGAACAAGCATCAGGTCACACAGTAGAAAGGACGTGACTTGCCGTGTAATTGACTCCATCCAGGTCCATGTCGCCCTCCTGTAACAAGTCGTAGAAGTCCTGGGCGTTGTCTGTTGGGTCTCCTTCGCCGTACGTGGCCATGCAGAAGATGGCCAATGAGTTGTTGATCTCTTTCAAACGACAGAGTTCATTCTAAAAAAAAAGAAAAAAAAAAGAGAAGAATTTAGGCGAACTACAAACTCACCCTAAAAATGTAGTTCTGGAATATACGATCAGCCATAACATTACGACCACCTTCCTTCTATTGTGTTGGTCCACCTACGCTGTCAAAACAGCCCCGGGACTGTGATGTGCTGTGTATTCCGACACCTTTTCGACCAGAACCAGGATTCATCATCAACTTATCGGTCTTAGTGTTATGAACTATGAATATTTTCTTTAGCCAGATCACACTGTAGCTCACGATGTTTAACCAGTCGTGCAGAGATCTACTTTGCTTTAGTACCAAAAGGGACGGTGGTAGCCTAGTGGGTAGAACTTTGGACCATCAACCAGAGATTGGCGGTTCAAATCCCGGGTCTGCTAGACAGCCACTGTTGGGTCCTTGAGCAAGACTCTTAACCTTGTCTGCTCCAGGAGTGCCGTACGATTGCCCGGCCCTGTGCTCTGACCCCAGCTTCCAAAATCAGTTTGCTCATATGGATTAGAGTTTGTCTAGTACATGTAAGGCTTATGACCAGCAGAATACTTTTCATTTATGACGGGGGCTGGTAAGGAACCGGAAGTTTTGACCGTATGACTGGCATCATGAGGTCGCAGAAATACCATTAGAAATCGACCTTTACTTCTACACACGTCACCATAAATCCTTTCAGGACGAGGGGTGTCAATCGAGGAACAAAAATATTATTACCATATCATATTCCTCTGGATCTGCTGCCATACCCTTCATGCCGTAACGCTGGGCATCTTTAGACAGTCGGTTGGCAAACTCTTCAGCAGTACCGGTTTGGGAGCCATAGAACACTACAATGTTCTTGTTCTGGGAATTATAGAAACAAACAAAAAAGTCTTTATGCAGCACAGTACTGAAGATAAGAATTTTCTAAAATGTGAATATGAACAAAATTAGTCTAAAATATTTTCATAATGGTGCTTTATTCATATACAGAAACACAATCTGCATGTCAGGTGACCCCCCATGATTCGAAGTGTCTGTACAGGCTATGAACAATACAGACATAACAAACCTCCAGACTCAACTATTTTATTATATTTTAACACACATCACACGAGGTTCGAGTTCTAGGCTTGGCAAACAAACCATAAGAGTACGAATACATACTGTTTTCTTCATCTTTTCAATAAAGCTGGTCTCTCTGGCAGTAGTGGGTCTGGGAATAGAATATACATATTTTGAGATGATTGGAAAAAGCATTAGATGTGCAAACAATGTAACCATTACATGGCATTAAAGTCAGTCAACAAAATGAGAACAAAAACAATTCCGTGTTGACAATTCAGTATTCTGCACATGTGGATTTATGGCTAACATAATTATTTGATTTATTTTAGAACAATCATGTTTGACCCTTATTAGTTTTTAAATAATACTCTAACAGGGAAGAATGTCTTCAGTTTAAAATATAGCAAAAAAAAAAAATCAAACAGATAAAGCGTCAGTATAAAAATGAAAGGAAACGCCTTAGTTATATATAATGCAAATAAATTGGTCAATAGATTGGTTAAAATGTGTTCAGTCTATCACAAACAGCATTCATTGCTTACTGGGATGACATTGGATTGGTGTAATTGCTGTCATTTTTGTCAAGCAACAAACCAGTAAGACAAACTGGCCATTGAAAAAAATGAGAATACTTTTAGAAAGAATATCAAGAATCCGTACAATCCCAATTTTTACCCATCAACACACACTTAGTAAAATATTGAAGCCAGAGCATCGTTAGCTTCTCTGTAAAAAGCACTGGTGCTTTAAAGATAATTGATGGAAAGACAAAGCGATGTACCAGGACATGTTACAGGAATAAAATCTCATCTACCAGGAACAAAACAACTAATTATTCAACCAACTGAATCAAGAAACTGTCGTTTAGAAAAATGATTGCAACTTTAAAAAAGCAAAGTCATTTTATCCAAAAATTAAAAACACAATGCTGAAAGGAGGTGTTAAAATACTTTTATCAGGATTTTATCAGTACTTTTACAGCACACTGATATAGCAGGTTGGGAGATTAGCGCTTTACTGAACTTGATAAGATTCTCTTCAATTTGCCATTTGATTAAAACAATCAAGCATTGTATGTATATTATTATATAGCAGTATTCCATTCCAAACTAATTGATGCTTCATAAAATGAATCATGCCCTTGTAATATAAATTAAATGTCAGTAGCCGGAAGAGCACACACAGAGTAAAAAGCATTCCATTCGCTTCCTAGCAACTTAACAAAACCCATCTTTCTGAATCTCGGCACGGTGCGACTACTACACCAAAGCTAAAAATCTACAAGAAACAAAGCTTTGCCAGATAATCCATTCTTTTGGTGCGTTTTTTTCCATCGTCAGGAGCCCAGGATGGAGAAGAGTAGCGTAAGTAGTTTGCATAACAGAGAACGCTAGTTTCCTATTAACTCTGGACTATGGTCATTGAGAACACAAAGTAATTGTACAATGAGTAACTGCAACGTCCAACCACATATGTGTATCAACTCAGGTCAAGAAACCCTACATACTTAGAGTTGTTTGTTGGAGTAGGCAATTCTTTTAATTCCTTAATCATGCTTCAGCTCCGCAAAAGACTTTAAAATTTCAGGTTAAACACCCACCTGTTGGCAGCAGCCAGTTGCTCCTCGGGTAAAGAAAACACACAGCCCATAGTCTTAGAAAGTCACGTAAAACAACCGAGAAACTCAACCGACAGCCACAGCTCCACAAGGAACTAAATAAGAAACTCTTATATGAAGAGTTGCATCCAATATGTGTTGTGGATTTCCCAGTAAAGTTTGCAATAGGCTCAAACAACAGATTCAAACCGCAAAGACTCTTTTCCCCCAAGAGTCGAGTGCTCTCAAAAACAAAAGGAAAGAAAACCCAGACAAAAAAGATTCAAGTATGACAGTTTGTTGAAGATGTCATCAGTAAAATCCAGACCAGATGACTAGCAAAAAGCTCCGCGAGCTCAGCCGCACAGGAGGATATAAGCGATTGTTCAGTAGGCATTTCCTGCGTCACCGAAGACTGACGAAAGGAGCGAGCTCTGCGCTTTCCACTCTCGCACTCATGCACACCCCATCCGCCCCATGTGAGGAACATCTGGCAACCACAAAGGCTGTTTGGGTGGGAAACAGACCAGGGCCGTTTGACGAAATCAAATTTCGAATCAAACATGCAGCGATGCACGATCCAAACTTTAAGTACAATAAAATAAATAAAAACTAATTTTAAAAAACCCCAAACAGAACATTAAGAACTCTTGTAACCCTGGTAACGGTTGTAGTAATGAAAATGTTACTGCTATTGCGAGAGGAAGAATGACTGAATGCCTCAGGCTTTTAGGCCCGCCCCGCTCTCGCCGTAGCTCGCTCCCGATTGGAAAACGCGGACTGCCATGGCAACCTCATCCGTCATAAAAGCCGCCTCTCTCGACAAGCCAGGCCCTTACGCCATTCAGGAACGCGGCGAGAGCAAATTAGAGACGCGCTCGGCTGAGAAAGGAGGGCGAACAGAATGGAGAGCTTGTCTCTGCTCAACTTTCCACCTTTGGAGAAAGCCCTGGCTGGCCTTTCCTCTCACGCTCTCCGGGGAACATTTAAACGAGGCTCTGGGACACAAAATAACAAGCGGGGGCCCCCGGACAGACTCCACACTGATACCCTCTCTTTCTTGAAGACTGTTCACTAGGACGGATTAGAATCCAGTGTGGTGGGAGCAAAACCCAAGACGTTAAAATCCAAGACTTTTATTTTTCCTTTTTCAGAAAAGCTTTGCTGAAGTAAAGATCTTCTTAACCATCGAGTAAGCAGGGAACTGGAAAATGAGAAAGGAAAGTCGCTGTGTGCTTTTCTTTCATTTTCTCAAAGCTCTCGTTTAAACAACTGCCAAGCGTTCTTTTGCTCCATTTCTTTCTCTTCGTGGTCAAAGTCGTGGTGGTTCGGTTTCCGTCAGAATCGATGGGTACGACTGTACACTCCACGTACAAGACGCCTTCATTATTCTCCAGAATTCTAATCGTGACTTCACCAGTAATTTACTGCTGAGCCACCAGAGCTTTCATTCGGCGATCAAGCCGAAGCCGAATTATACAAAGATTAAAACGATGGCTGGATTGCTCATGGACCTTTATACCTAGCTTAAGATAGAGGTCAGTGGTGGTGCTTTTCAGACAGCAAGTAAAAGTCTGTGGGGTAAAAGTCTGCTGCTCCTGAATTTAGTTTTACTTTGTTTATACAGCGGCGCACCATGACGTCCGTCCCGTACGTCACTCACAAGTATGTGTCTCTAAACAGTACTAACATCCACTTTCTCTATTTACAACGTACAGACAACACAGACCCCGGTAGGTTTAGTTGAGACCGTTTTCAGCCATCTGTCAAACCAGTAAAAGGTAAATAGGCTTTAGATTTGATAAAGATGACACATTAATCGTAAGAAACACTAAAAACCATTAATACAGGTCAACGCAAAGAACAATTTGGGGAAACCCAAAAGAATTTATGACCAGGTAAATTTTTTTCCTTTGAGAAAGATTACTAGACCTGACTGGGGCTATATTACAAGCATGGAATGAACTAAAAGCTGGTGGAATGTTGTTGATTTATATAGAGCACACACACACACACACACACACACACACACACACACACACACACACATTTCTGAACTCTGTATCACCTGCATATGTGAGTGTGAAATACTGTAGTGAAAAAAAAGCTAGAGAAATCTGTGTTCCTCGGATAAGGGCGGGGTGGTTGGGCTCAGTAAGGTAGCACTCACTTGTTCTGCCCTTTAGCACAGGGCGAGTATAAATCAATAGTGTAATCGCAAATAGAAACTCCAGAGTACCTCAGAATAGTGGGCTTTAGGTCAAGTGCTTGAATGTGAAGCATTTACCAGAAATATACAACCTGGTTAAAATACGGCGTTACACACTATCGGTCCTACTTTGTCGATCTTTAGGACGTTTAGTCTTTATTTAATCATGAGTGTGTTTTTGGCGTGTCACTTGCCATTCCAGGTGCTGTTTCAGCAGCGCAGCTACCTGGATGGACACCCCCGCTTGTTCCAGCGAACACGAACACCATGTAGCGTGTGAGCTATGCTAACTTTTACGTCGACAATAACCAGAATACAAAATAAATCGCATTTTTCGACTTCAACACAAACTCTGGTCGTCGTGTACGCGCCTCACTGATAGCAACGAACGTCTGACTGTTGACGTCTGCCTGGGTCACCTGTGTTTTCCATTGCCAAGATAGCGACACGCCAGAAATGGACGCATCATTTCGAGACCACGATGCCGAAATGTATTCACAAGCGTCGTTGCTATTTAAACGAAGCAGGCGGAAGGCGTGACTGTAGATCTTTGGCGGGGGGTGAGATAGGCAACGAGCAACATGAGACAGATCATGAAGGACTGGACATGATCA
The DNA here is from genome assembly GCA_034509265.1 of Microcambeva bendego. Classification (NCBI taxonomy): domain Eukaryota; kingdom Metazoa; phylum Chordata; class Actinopteri; order Siluriformes; family Trichomycteridae; genus Microcambeva; species Microcambeva bendego. The sequence continues at coordinate 3,147,759 of JAYDZG010000027.1, forward strand.
GCCATCATTCTTATCTCCTCTCGCTTCGCAAAGTAGAGCCTGATACAGTCGAAGCTCGCAATCTTATTTCTCGCAGTTAATCCTTTATCTATTACAAAACATTTCTGTACTTAACACATTTCTGTGAGCCAAAACAGACATATAATATATATATATATATATAAAACATTTTCCAAATTACAGAGTAAAAACTAATTTAAATCATTACTAAAGTTACAGTTAAACACAATTCAGTTTTCCATTTAAAAAATGAATATTTTAGGCTTTTATGTTAAATTAGTCCTAATTTTATCCTTGCAAGATATTTAAATACCAGCTGAAATTGTACTTAACGTATTCAAATGAACATCTGAACAACATGTTCGTTCATAAGTCGACCAGAGGATTCGATCTCTGCATCAAACAAACAATCGATTAACTTTTAACAAAGAAGGTACTCACGGGGCATCTATCTTTCGGAATTCGGGAATAGGATCGGGCTTCTTGCGGAAGAAGAACCAGTAGATGAGTAATCCCACGATGAGAGAGAAGAGAAAGATGTCCAGGTTACTAAAAAGCGGCTCTTCTTCATTGTTTAGCTCTGGTTGTGTTGATTTCTCTGCCTCCCCTTCGGCCATGTCTGTGATGAGCTCTGAACGCCGACGTTATCCTGGTAAGGGAGTATACACGTTTTAAAAATCCTATTACACACAAAAAGACTAAAAAGAACAGGTTGATTGTATTTGTTTGTTGGACTGATAGACACGTTGCAATTATTTTACACATTTGTTGCACTAAGAAAACATTATTATTCACCGATTACAATAGAATGACTTTTAAAAGGGCTTTGCTGTGTAATAAGTGATAAAATCTGAGGAAAACTGAAGTTTAGCCAGGTTAATGCTCCATCCCAATGTATAATCAAGACCTTGTTATCAACTGTTTGATATAGTATCTCTGGTAACTGTTCCATATGCTGTCTGGGCATGTTTATTAAACGTCCCCAAGAGGAACCATGTGATAATCTGTGGAGTCTAAAGGAACAACACCGGGCATAAAGAAGTGTATCGTCAGCTTAATTACAACCACAAATCATCTTTAATAAAAGATAATCGAATTATATGAATATACAACTTTAACGATATTATGGTGATGCTTAGAGGATTCGTATAAATCATCAGTAAGCAACCTAAACAGAATACTTGTAGTAAGTCATTTTGAAGTGAGTTTAAATATTCTGATAAATTCTGATAAACGTCTACGTGCAGTGTTATTCTACGCCAGCCTTGGCACTTGGAGAAACATGCGCCTTGATAACTTCCGATAATCAATATTGTTGAGTGGAAACCCGCTTCCGAGGCCATTCAGTCCTTCTCCTGATGTAAGAGCTTTCTTTGAATCCATCCAAAGATCTTCTGTTCTAAATCAAGCTTGATTTTTAATGATCTTGTGAGAGCACAGCTATCACTAAGGTTTCATTTCCCAAAAGAAATCTCTCCTTAAAATGCTTCAATATATCTGTGCCCCACGTTAAAAACATCACCACATCCTCAATGAGCCGGTCTTCTTCTGGTGATAAGCCTTATCTGTTCCAGACAAAATGCTGATGGGCAAACATGTAACAATAAACATCTAGTTGTGTGTAAATAATGCATATAATATTTCTAATTGCCTTTGTGGGAAGGCAGAAACACCCAGAACCAAACACTAGGATTATGATCTACTCTTTTGACTTTTACGTTCACGAGCATCTTCCTGACACACTGGCGATTCAAACCATTTCAAATATTAAGATTTGACACATGGGTTCATCGCATGTTCTCTAGCTTCCTCCTACAGTCCAAAAACATGAAGCCAGGATAATTGGTGACATTGAAGCCCAGATAATTAGGCATGGTCGTATCAGGAAGAACATCTGTCGTAAAAATGCCAAATCAATAATGTGGATTGCGATCCGATGTGGTGAAATAAAAATGAAAGTAGTACTAGCTCCTCATATAAATATTTTATTAATGCTCTTCCTATTAAAGCCCTCAACATAGTAGAATATAATAAAATGTCTACCTTTAAATCGGATGATTATATTAAAGCACAGAATAAACTGACTTGGCTCTATGAATCCCATTACACTGATACTGTAATAATAAATTCATAATCAAATCTTGCCACATCAGTTAAGGTACTGGCTTGGGAATCGAAAGGTTGCTGGATCAAGTACCTCAACTTCCAGGTTGTCACATTTGGCTCCCTTAAACTTTAATTGCTTGCTTTGGCTTGTAAGTCGAGTTGAATAAGTGCAAGTAGATGCAAAGGTCACAGAATTTTGTAAATTCAATGATGATCTATTACCCAGATACGCTTGTTATATAGTCCTAATGTTTAATGTCTGACCATGTCTGAATCAGCTGGTCATTACCAAACTTCTGGCACAATATCTGTTTGTCCGATGAACTTTAGTGACTCTTTGCACAGTTGGTTGAAAAGTTAAATGGGTTCAGGTCGAGATTGTGAAGAAATATTCCATGAGCTCCATTTCTGCCCTTCCAAGACCTGAATTCTGAAATGAGTTTCACGTTACTGTACTAATGTACACAAAATAGTGTCAAAGATTTTAAGGGTGTTCTCATTCATTTTTAAGTTCACATTATTCTCCTGCTTTGAGTTGACTGAAGAAAGTTTATTTACGAATTATAATTTAGCTCGTATTTAATGAAATGTGTTGCACATAGCTGCCTCAAGTAACGTTCAGTTTAACTGTAACCGCAAGCTAAACTAAGTTAGCAACACAACGCCGAATAACTGTCACTCGTGAAATTGCGCTGCTGTGTTCCAAACAGCAGCTTAGAGGATAAGTAGTGCACTTTAAATAGGCTTAAAGTCAGCATCCTATAAACTGTATAGGCTAGCTTAATACACAACATGTATCCATTTGGTATTCTGCCGGGTTCTCCAGAAGTGGTCTGTCAAGTGGCCGAAAAAGGTAAAAAGCAACATTTTTTTTAGTAAGAAGACGACATTTGAACAACTGTAAAACATACCTTGAAACGCACGAAGTCTTTTTTCAGTCTGCAGGTCGAGAAGGTGGCAGAAAACGAGCTAAACGTCCGAAAGCCGAGATAACTTGTCGTCAGACTTATTACTCTGACAAGCGCGTTGCTCGACACGGGATTCCAACGTCACCACGTCTACACGCAACCCTAATTTGGTTCATTCATACACAGGGGTGCGCTGCCGCACAGTTCCTAAATCATCCATTTCAGTAAATAGTTTTAGAAATACAAACAATTCGAAATAAAATTTAATTTATATTTAATTTTATATCCCGTACATATATAATTGATTTAGCTTAGTTATATTGTAGTATTTTTGAGTCTTGTGTAATACCCCCCCCTTTTTTATCAGTGGACTAATCCAGTGCGTGTAGTCGTGAGGCTGGATGGGATTGGTCTGTGCTCAAAGTGCAGTGAGCAGAGGTCAGGGTGAAGCAATCGCTTAAACGGTATCTCTGTGGCCCTGAATCTCGCTCGCTTTAATTCTAAGTTATCAGTCTTTTTCAAATAATTACCCTATATATTGTTTTAACTTTAATTCTTATCTTAATGAAAGGATCTTCATACATGTACTCTAAGTGCATGTGGAAGCCGGGCTGTTAACGTACTGGGCGTCCTGTTCCAAAACCATGACATGTTACTACCTGTTTTCTTTTGCGAAGGCATTTTACAAGATCATGTGTCAGAATTTGTATTTGTTCACTTAAAACAGCTTTTTGTTCGTATAGTTACTGATATATATTTTTGTGTGTAACTACTCACTTTCCTAACCGCTTATCCAATGGGGTGGGGGTGCTGGAGCTGAACCTAGCTTTTCAATGGCTTCAAGGCACACAGCAACATCCTGGCCGAGCACACGCACGCCTATTTACCTATCAGACAATTCAGTGTCTTTAGAAATAGAGGATAAAACCAAGACCTTCTTGCTTGGAGGCAACAGTGCTACCCAATGTGTATAATAACTTTTGTATTCCGAATACCACCTATATGTTGTATGTTTGAATTAAACCAAAGATGAGGCTAATGTTTTTAACACACTTTAAATCATTGATACACTAACATCTGACTTTTTACTTAATCAGTGTTCTTTTTGTTCTCTGTGCAGCATGGCAAAGTAAATCCAAATATTTTATATTTAGTGTCTGCAAAACAGTTCTCCTTTTTAATGATTTTGTTTAGATTTGTTCACTCAGACCTTCTCAGTACAGTCCTGATTATGTGCTACATTTAACATCTCTTAAATCTCTCATTTATTTAATTGTAAACATTAGAGCCATTCATCAAGGGCATCTGTGCTTAAAATAAGCCAAAGGTTACCAGGTGCCTACAACCCACACTTTACTGCACTGATTACAGAGATGCTGTAATGGAACTGGATCATAAACAAAATGGAATTAACATTTATTGTGACAGATGATTATTCAGCACCTGTAACAGCAGCCAGGTTAAAGTTCATAATTTTATTGCTGCCAAGCAGTTATTGCTCACTTGCGCTACTAATTTCCTGTCTGGGTGTGAGTGTGTATTGGGTGGATGGGTCTGTGTGTCATTAAAATTGTTGATGTAGATTGATAACCACCCTTACTGAAAATGCCTTTTCAACTGTTTTATTCTGGTCAGGGTTGTGGTGGGTCTTGTTCACCCGGAAACACCAATCATGTTTATGTAGTTGGCCACATAGCCGATAACACAGCTGAGATTCGAAAACAGATATCAGTAGGGGTAGCCTACCATGTAGAAATCATTTATGTCATATATGCAAACAGTGTACAGTTCATATAGATTAAGTTCTTTCTTTCCATATCCCCTCTTTCAACAAACTGGGTACTCCTGAATAGATTTATCACAGTTTTATATATATATTAATGTGCTGTGGTTGGTTCGGTGCATCCCTAAAACTTGGATTGGAATGGTAATCAACGTTTTACCTCGTTTGCTGAAAGTATCCCTAAAGAGGGCGCTATTGCATTGAAGGACAACGTGTACTTATTCAGTCATGAACTCACTCACCTGTGAGAATTTAAAGCAGCCGGTTCACCGTCAAGTTTTAGCAGGATGTCAAAAAACATAATAATTATAATTACAAAACAAATAATAATAATGACAACAATTACAATAACCTGATGTAATCATGTAGCTCTCGTTTTGTAGCACACCCAATTCAAAGCTGTGCAGAAATTATTTTCTTACTGTGGGATCATCCCTTGGCATGTTTTCTAGTGGTGAGAGACAACTGAAGTAATTTAAAATCTGGAGAACATGCCTAACACGGTTGCCCTAATTGAGAAATTAACTCCCAGTCCTTGATATAGCGTGGAATATATTTTTTTCCAATCCTGCAGGGGACGAAGCATAGAATTAGGTGAACCGCACCGCTCATCCAAACCTCCAAAAAAGAAGACAATCGCTTCTGCGTAGCTCACGTTGATCGGTACAGAAGCAGAATGTCGATATTTACACCAACTAATCAGATCCGCCTCACTAACGTAGCGGTGGTGAGGATGAAGAAAGCAGGAAAGCGGTTTGAAATCGCCTGTTACAAAAATAAAGTGATGAGCTGGAGATCGGGAGCGTGAGTAACTATTCCGCTCATAATGCTAACTTGTTCCTTGTTCTTTTAGTTTCCCACTTCCCAGGTTATGGGTGATTCCTGGGCATCTACAGTCACATTCACGGACATAGCTTTGTCTAATTGGATCTCATATAATATATGTTTTTTAATTTATTGTTTTTGCTTACAGCACTGTTAGGGAATCGACCCATGAACCAAACACCAGTGGGTCAGCATTGCTAAGTCTTAGAAACTTTGGAATGCAGGTCAACCGATCATAGTGTAGTGATTGTGACTGATGGGTGGGTTTGAGCTTTTATTCCATTGGGTTGGCTAAAATCAATTCTCTAACTTCAATCATGTGTTGTCTTCCAGATTTAATTGTGTATTATGATGTTTACACTATATAAGGGGGCTTTTGTTTGTGTAGATGATTCATGTTGGCCTGTGTTTTTTTATTTTAGAGAGAAAGATCTGGACGAAGTCCTACAGACACCTACAGTTTTTATCAATGTGTCAAAGGGCCAGGTGGCCAAAAAAGAAGATCTGTCCAAAGCATTCGGTACAGAGGATTTAACTGAGATCTGCAAACAGGTGAGTTTTTATCTAAACATGCCTGATCTCATTTCAAAAATGTAAAAGAACACCTCATACAAACGAAAGTATGTGGGTAAAGTAAATTCTATATGGTTCCTAAAATATTTTCTTCCAACATGGTGACTAGATTAAAGGACTTTTTGCAGTTCCATTAAAGCTTTGCCCTTGTTCACGAAGCAAGGTCCACGAAAACATACTTTGGTGTGATTGTAGACATGTTGGTTGTATGCCAGGCCTTCTCCAATATCATTGCCTAATCTTATAAGTGCTCTGTTGGTAAAATGAGCTTACATTCCCACAGACACACTCCTAAATCTTGTGAAAAGCCTTGCAATTTCCAAGGTTTTGGAATGCACCTTTCATACCTCTTGTTTGTGTCTTCATGAAATGTGCTCAGTTTTGTTTTATAACGTGTGAATGCTTTTTTAAAAGATTTTGGCAAAAGGAGAGCTGCAAGTGTCTGATAAGGAGCGACAGACCCAGCTGGAGCAGATGTTCCGGGACATTGCGACGATTGTAGCGGAGAAATGCGTAAATCCAGAGACCAAGCGCCCATATACAGTTAATCTGATAGAAAGAGCCATGAAGGACATTCACTACTCTGTGAAAGCTACTAAGAGCACAAAACAACAGGTAAGCAGAAAAACACGGAGAATGAGTTTAACATATTATACGGCCTTAAGTATCCGGACATCCTTTGCTCAACAAGATTATTGAGTTTGGCAGAGCATTCAGTCAAAGCGTTTGTTAGGTCAGTATATATACACAGCTTTTTTGACTGAAACGGCACAAATTCCCACATACACCCTCAAAAGTCCTGGAAAAAGCCTTCCCAGAAAGGTCTTGGTCAGGTGTCCGTATACATTTGGCTCACCATCAGTGTTTTTTAGCTTACCCTTGTATGTCGTTTTCTCTCAATTTAGGCACTTGAAGTGATCAAACAGTTGAAGGAGTCCATCCAGATTCAGAGAGCCCACATGCGGCTTCGCTTCATCTTCCCAGCCAAAGATGGGAAGCGGCTGAAGGAGAAGCTGAAGCCTCTGTTAAAGGTGGTGGAGAGCGAAGACTTTGATGATCAGCTCGAGATGGTGAGAGACCTCTTCTGCTTTAATAAAATGGGTTTTACTGGCATACTAGACCAGGGACTGTTGTGGCACACCTGGTATAAATCTAATACCTAGCGGAACAGTCAGGCAGTTCAATAATTCTGACCCCAGGTGGCTTTGTGGGTAGCACACACGCCTCACAAAAAGAAGCTCATAAATCCAGGTGGAGTATTCCTGGTCCCTGCTGTATGGAGTTTGCATGTTCTCCTCGTGTCTGTGTTGGTTTCGTCACACAGTACAAAGACATGCAAGTGAGGTCAACTGAAGATACAAAATTGTTCAGTCTTGTGTAACCATCAGGGTAGACAAATTACGACTTTCCTTTTATTTTATTTCTCTTTAGCAAAACATCAACAATTGTATTTGTGATTATCTTTTATTTATCCAAGTTATTTATCTAAGAATCGATTCTTTGCGGTCTTGGTTAATCGTTACATGCTTAGAAACCAGTAATTACCCATCCTGTCATAAATTTAACCAAACTGTGTGAAACAAATCACCTCAATCTATTTCCCCCCTATTATTTACTAAGTATTTAATATTTTTACATTTCTTATTTAACCCATATTTGCTTAGAACTTGCACACCCATGACCCTGCCACCACTTTTACCACGTTTCCTTCTGTGGACCACTTTTGATGAATACTGACCACTGCAGACTGGGAACACCCAACAAGAGCTGCAGATTTAGTGATGCTCTGACCCATCTGTCTAGCATCAACACATAAACTTTGAGAAAAAGGTTCACTTTCTGTGTAATATATCCCACACACTAACAGGTTCCATGAAGATGAGATAAACAGTGTTATTAACTTCTGCTTTAAGTGCTTATTATACGGCTGGTTGGTATATTAGAAGGTTGATGATGGGGTTTTTTTTCGGATCAGGTGTGTTTGATTGATCCAGGCTGTTTTCGGGAGATTGATGAGCTGATCCGGTGTGAGACGAAAGGCAAAGGGTCAGTCGAGGTGCTCAATCTGAAGGACGTTGAAGAAGGCGACGAGAGACTGGAATAATCCACGGTTCCGCGCTTGTACCCTTCATTTAATACATTAACTACTACAATTAAATTATTTTTGCTTTTTATATGTATCTTGTGTATATCCTTAAGAAGTAAGAGTTTAGCTTGACAGCTTTTTACGGCGCATAATTAAATCTTTATAGTATAGACGTGCATGTAATTCTATTCGAAGCTTACATGCTCTGAGACTTGATGGCCGGAAAGGAAAGTCTGAGTCAGATCACAATGAATGGGTTTATTTTCTGTGAAAATTGAAGTGATTTGTGGGCTTGACTTGAAACAATGGTAGACATTTTGAAGGTTTGTTGAAATAAATACCAGAGCATGTGTTGTACATCATAAAACAATAGCATCATACTTTATATACTTTCATATATGCCAGCCACCATTCTACTTCAGCAGCCCATGTCTTATAATTAAGCCCCCCGGCATTAGCTTTGACCCTGTTTCCAGAACACAATCATCTAGAATGTAACAATATCAAACACTTCACACAAAGCTTCTACCAATGATCAAATCAAATAAAAATATTTACAACTATGTACATAGAAATGAGATTGTCCGTTGTGTGTTTATTTGCTTTTAACTTCGGGGCAAGAGTGGTTGAATTGTTATGACGGGAGCCACCAAGACTTCTTTATGGTAGCTGTAGCTTTTAAATCATTTAACTGAATGTACATACCAGAAATGTGGACTTAATAAAGTGCGTAGTCTGAGTAGTATGCTGTATGAATTAGGTAAAAAATATTATTTGGTATCCATTATAGATTAGACACAGCGACAGCTGGCAAATACCAAATTATTACTATTAGCATAAATTGAGACAGATGGCAGAGCTGAGAGTCAACACGTATTTGAAATCTCATCGCCGGTGTGGCCCGAGTGGTCTTTTTCACATTTGTGTTGGCTTGAATGCTAAAGGATTTGTGCAATTCTCTGTCAGTGGTGTTCCAACAACTTCATAACATGTTGGTGTCTTCAAATGTAAGATTTATAATGTCAGTAATTTCTGTGAGGTAAGATTAAAGACATGTCTGTAACACCACTATTCACAGGAACACCAGAGACACGTGTGTGTCATTGTCATTGCTCACTAACACTAGTGTGTTAAAGCATGGTCATACCAATGTCCATGGTCATCCAGCTTCTTAGAGAATGACCAAAGAAATGTCTGGTGTTACCAACTATTACAGTAACACTATAGATATCTCTCACTAAAACATCTAAGAACCTCAATAATGTCTGTGGTGTTGCCACTTCTCAGCGCAAGACAAAAGACATGTCAGGTCTTACCAACTTATGGTAAGACAAGAGGCACAAAGGCACTGTAGTAATCTTTAAACATCAGGATTCGCTCAACTTCTGAGCTGGGAAACATGAAATGACCTGAGAAAAAGAAATATGACGCTGAAATGGAACCACCTTTTTAAAACGATTCAGCGAACCTACAAATGCTAAATATGTGGGATCTTCAAAAAGTTTCTGCAGCTTTTTATTTTCGTTAGAAGCGCTGAGGCCGAGAGGAGCAGAAATAGATAATTTCTACCTTTTATGACATTCAAAGAAGTGTTAAGGGGAGGACGAATTTCATGTGAGGACGATGTGGCTAAGCTCTCAACCAAAACCTTTTTTTTTTGCAGATGCAGCTGGGGGAACTACATCACAATGGAGGATGACAATGTAGAAAATTGTTTTTAGAAAACTTCATTTTTAAGTTTGTGTAAAAATATTTTTGAAGGACCATCATACTAATATAAATGGTGAACGCTTAAAAAAAGTAATCAACACTAATCCAAGGATACTTCTACCATACGCATAGGACGGTCTCAGATTGTAATAATCAGGAAGGTCATTTTTATCAGTGCAAAATTTTAAACCGCTCTATGCATACAAAATTCCGTAAACAGGTCCAAGCAACTCCCAGTGTCCTCAAATCTAAGTGCTAAAGTTGTCTCAAATTACACGGGTCTCGTGGTTTGCTCGTATGGACTCGGTATGAACGCAGCGCGGTGTATAGCGAACAAAGGGTCCCCAGCTCCCGGGTCTGCTGCTTGTGCGGCTCTTGTTTGTCCTTGCACCGGAGGAGCTGCATTACAACACCAAGTGCTCAGCACTCCTCCCCCAGCCATAAACAACACCGTCCCAATCCATCCAAAATACAACGCTGCTCCCCAGTCTCTTTTTAAAGTGATCAGGGTCTGCAGATTGCTGTTCGTGATGTGCGTGACCCAGCTCATAATCACCAGCATCAGCAGCCCGGATAAGACGAATCCAAACCCGGCTGCGGCTTTGATCCTCACCCGTTGTGGAAACCTGGCCAGGCAGACTATGTAGAGCACGGTCGGGACAGCTCCTACTCCCAGTAAGACATTGAACACGACCTTCCAGGTCCCGAAGCTTCCAGATAAAGACAAAAGAGACTGGTAGAAGTGGCAGTGCAAGTCTCCCAAAGTGGGTTCCTGCCAGCTTAGCCAGATCCCATCCCAGTACAAAGAAAGAGTGTCGGTGGAATTGTCGACAGCCCCGGTGACGATCCATACAGGAAGGATCCTGGTCAGGACGGCACAAAGCCAGCCGCAGAGAGCTATCCCGAAGCTGGCTAGCTCAAGCCTGGAGTCCATGATCTGTATCAGCTGAGGAAGAAAAAGAAACAACAGACTCCCTGCCGGAGCAAACCAGCCACTCTGGATTCCAGCTGTGGGCGTGGAAGTTACAGTGTGTTCACCGCCGTGTGCTTTCTTTTAGTTCCATGGTTTCAAAACAGTCAGGCCCTTTTTTCCCTTTCTTCCCTTTCTTCACTCAGCGCCTGGGACAATAATGTCATTGTGTGGAATCAGCACCTTCTCTTTTGTCTTGGATGGACAAAAAAACACACGGCACATTCAATGCCAACGATGCTGTTGAGTATGGAAATGGGAAGCAAATTTTATCCAAATATGACCAGACATTAAAGGCAAAGACGTCTGGGTTCTTCAAAAACAGAGTTAACAAAGTAAATCCAAAGCCAGGAGGCACAAACTAGTGCATTTAGTGCTGTCCCAACCATGCCAAATCAGTAATGCGGAACATTATCCTCTGTGGTGACCCTAAGAGGGGCAATCAAAAGTATTCACACATGCAGTGTAAATGGCACTTTCTGCCATTGACCCAAAATGATGTGGAACCTTGAAAATAAGCCACTGGACATTAATAAAGTCATCCTTTATTATTTCGTGGCTTTAACAGGATTAACTTTTTTAAAGCTTCTTTCAAAGAATCTGTGGCCATTTTGAAGGTACTCACTTGGAAGTTCATATAGCGTGCCTTGCGCTCAGCAAAATCATCTACAATAGACTTCAGGTCAAATTCCTCATTGTTTCTCTTTGATTTATTATTATTATTATTATATTTTACTAAACAAAAATATTGTAATATAATAATGCCCCCCTCCCTCAAGGGGTCCCAGTGCACCTGCCCTCCTAGGAGTTATGCCCCTGTAACATTGTAATAGGCCCACCTGCTGTAAAGCTTAGCTGGAGGCTCGGTTACGGATCTGATCACGCATATTGTTTTCATTGTCGTTTATTACAGGTGCTGGGCTACACCTGGCTCCTCTCTGAGCTATTCAATAGCTTTGAGGTCAGCTGACTGAAGTTTCTTTATTCAGAAGTTGTCACCTGACACAGTAGGACAGCTGTGGGGATGCGGGATGGATTGGTATTCTGTCCAGGATAAAGAAGTAAACTTTTCATTCAGCTTGGAACCGGATCTGCCTAGACCCTGACCAGGATCAAGCAGTTGATGAAAATCCACACTGGTAGGGAATAGTACATGCTATTTTTGAAAAGTAATCAGACTCTGCCAAAATTTAAATTGATTTATTAATACTGTGGTTTTATTTCAAGAAGTTTTGTAAGGTGTTCTGGATAAAAAAAAGCATCAAATACCATACCTGTATAACTCCAGGACTAAAATCCCACTCATCTACCCCTGTAATGAATGTAAACCCACAAAATGTAATTTGTTTGCAGTAAGAAGTGGTCTTCTATTTTATACTACAGTAATAGAACAAATGAGCATTCAAAGTTGAACAGTAATTATAATACTTAAATTGGGGTGAAGATGAATAAAAAAAACCCTTTTTGAACATTAAACATAATTTTACGCAGAACATTTCCAGATGTAACATCACCGGTTCAAAGCAACTTTCATTTCACACATAGTTCCTGAATGCATAGGTGCTTGGGCTGCTTGACTTTGTTGTTGTATACCTGGGCAAGTACTTGACCCTCTCCGGTGGGCAGCTGGTACACAGAACTGCCCCTCCGACAAACAGGAACCCTGCGGTCACCCAGCCCACATATATAGCAGCACCCATTTCCCTCTTCAGTGCCTCGTGAACTGTTGGATTATGAAAGTCTCTGATGATGGTATCGGCCGTCCAGGAAACCGGTATGGCTGCCCCCAGCCCCGAAAGCATGAAGATGATCCCCGATGCCACCACGATCCTAGCCTTCGCTCGCGGATTGCTGAGACAATTGGTGCATTCAGCTCCCACCAGAAATATAAGGAATGCCAAGCATGCAAGCGCCATAGTGGTGACCACTAGCCCTCGTGAGGCCTGTAGCGTTGGGTCCAGGTCCAGCAGTGCATCGTAGAGCTTGCACTGCATTTGGCCCGTGCGCTCGTACACACAGGTCATCCACAGGCCCTCCCAGAAGACTTGTGCCACCACGATGTGGGTGCCAACGAACGCTGTCACCTTCCACATGGGCAGCGCACAGATTATGATGGTGCCTGCCAGGCCGATCATAGACAGTGTAATGCCCAACACCTGCAAAGCCATGGGAGGACCTGAAAAGAAGAAGAAAATTCAAGAATTACAAATTAAACTGTAAGAACATCATAGCATTTAAAGATAGTAGAGAGCAAATGTTCTCTAATCACTAATTCGTTTGTTGATTCTTTTTTTGTAACATCAGTAATCTAACTGGGATTCATTTCTGGGGGTACATTAAATAAATCAAATAGAGTATTTAAGTAAAAGTTTATTTTGGTGTTTTTCACTAGATGGTAGTATTGCACAACACGTCCAGGCAATAACCCCCCTGTGGGCATCATAAACGTTGAGAACGTCTGATTCACGCTAAAAGAACACAGCGTGTTTAAACAGATACTGGCTTAATGCCATATTATGCCCTCATACTTTCATTTAACCTGAAGGCCCAGATTTTTAGAGGTGAAATAGCTCAGTTCCGATTCACAGAAAACATCTCTAACATATGTTAAGCAAGCTTTACAAGCTAGGCTAAACGTCACAAGCTAGGCTAAACGCAACTAGCTAAGCTAAACACTACGCACCAAGCTTTATAGCAGAAATAAAAAGTTGCATGAGACACAAGCTTTTCCATCTTAGCCGTTTTAAAGCATAACAAGTATTCTGAACACCCAGTACTGTCTTACAAATAAGTTTGGGGACACAGAGAATACGGAACTGATACCATTATTTTGACTGAATTGCAGACTTTGACATTGTAAATTAAATGAGTATGTTTTGAGAACATTTTGACTTCAGGGTGGAACTTTTACTGTCGATACTTGGTGACCAGCTGGACCGAGTGTTAAAACTGGAAATGCATAACAATTATTACTTCAGTTAAATGTTAAACATTTTGCTCAGTCAAAAGAGCATTTGTGAGGAAACTAATTTTGAATTAGGTCTGGATTATAACCAATGACCCTATGCATCCTAAAGGTCGACAGTGCCATAGTTCTATTCAGGCCACTAAAGTTCTTATGCATCATACTGGTTATGTTTTAATGGACCAGTATGCATAGCAGTGTAGATGTGTGCCAGACATATACAAAGTCATAAATGGGTATCAGTTGATGACTGAGTAGATGATTGAGTACTCCTAAATAAGGAAGCAGCCAAAAGAAAAAAAATACTCCTGTTAACGATGGGTGTGGCTGAAACTCAATTAATTGTCAACCCCTTATCCTAATTAGGGTTGGGGAGCGGTACTGGAGCCCTGGATGGGGCGCCAGTTCATCGCAAGTACCTACAGGACAATTCAGTGTCTCCAATTAACCTGGTAGCATGTCTTTGGACACTGGAGGAAACCGGAGTACCCAGAGTAAACCCACACAGACACATCGAGAACATGCAAACTC
>JAYDZG010000027.1:3201906-3215465 GCA_034509265.1 Microcambeva bendego
GGTTCACTCGGGTCAGTGTTATGCTATCGAAATGTTCAGCTTTATCATATTAACTTACTAAAACGTCTCTAAAATCATAATAATTTGATAATAATAAATAAATGTATGAATTAATATGCGCATTATTCGATTCTATAATGTACCAGATTTGTTACCACAAACCGAATTTTCTCTCACTGTTTGGGAACCTCTCCGTAATAAGTATGTATGTTTTCAGCTTTTGTTATTTTTTGTAATTTTAGTAAATAAATATTCGTTATATCTTCTAAAATGTGTTAGCTTGATGTATTTAGCATTAATAAAAAAAAACACTAGTGGGATAATAGTCGGCCACTTTCAAAACCCACATTTATTTAAAACCTTGCTGTTTTCATAACCCACATATTTTAATGTCTTTATAACCCACCTCTTTTCAAAACACACATTCTTTTAAACGTCTTCAGGACCCACTCATTAAAAAATATACCCCAAGTATTTTTTATTTCTTCAAAACACACCTGTATTTGAAACCCACGTCTTTTCATACTACACCCATTTTATTTTTTATAATACACCTCTTTTCACTACCCACCTTTTACCATAACCCTTTTATTTATCTCTTGGTGATTTTTGTTTTTAGGTGAGCTGTAAACCACCCAACCTATGAAGAAAAGCAGCAAGCAGATCATTGAAAGAAAACATTCAAATAACAATAAAGTTGACCTGTGACTTCCCTTTGAATGGGTATCTTTATGGCACATTTCACTCGCTGTGAGGACACGTGTAAACACACCACCATGTCCCTCTAATCAACTCGTTTATAAACTTTATTAAACCCCTTCACTCTCATTCAGACTGCAAGGAAATGGTACAGTTACATTTAGAATGAAAATGTACATTTAGTATGTGTGTGTAAATTACTCACTACTCACGCTTACTGGTATCCTAGAATGCAAATACAACTTCACACACACATCCTGGGATGCACATGTAACACACAAATGCCTTTCTCATCCATTTTAGCATTGAATGCAGTGAACTGTTTGATATGCATGGATTTTACACTAGATGGCAGCACCAGACAAAATGACGATAATAGAGATTGCGTTGTGATCGATGGATCTGTCACCATGATCTCTGAACAGAGGAATTACTTTCCTGGACATGGTGTTAGTACGGCCTGTTACAGCAGGGTGATATCACATCAGGCATCTGGAATCATACAGACAAAAAGTTAGAGATGACATGTAGCAGAGGTGGAACCCTAGAGGGGAGGGTATTGGACAGTAGATATGTCTCATCCAAATGTAACTAGTGCCGATTGTAAGACCAGTTATTTAACACATACAGTTCACCCAATTACTCTACTGATGCTGACCCCCACCCTGATTGTCGAGAGTGAGACTGCCGCAAACCACTTCCGACACGTGAACAGTAGCCGAATGCATCTTTTCACATGCACAAGGCGTGTTCATATGGGGATCAGCTTTGTGCATGGACAGCTATCTGGCTTTTCCCACCCTGTATGAACATTAGGCAAAAGAAAAATAGAATTTGTAATGTTTAATTATTTTAAATATGCACAGAACCAGTGCAGTTGACCTGACACAACCCCCTCGATGTTACTCCAGTATATGCGGCAGCAATCTTCTAATGGGAGACACTTGCTGATCAATGGGACATATGCGACAGTATTAAGGAAGAACACACTCAAAATATTAAGTTATACAAAGAGTCTTTATTTCTCAAATGATGGCATTTATGTGGGCTCCTATTCATGTGAAAAAGAAAAAACAAATTACACTAAGGCCGTCATTTTAATACACAATTCTTTTATGAATAGTAAACAATACGAATCATGGTTGTAACATTAACGTAATGTGATGTATATAGGTCTATTTAAATATGTATTTACAACTGTACATTTTTATTTAGGCCACTATTAAGCCAAGTAACTCAGGCTACACATGCAATAAAATCTAGAGACCTCTCCTAATTATTAAGTTATTACTGAGAGACTGCTGATGTCCAACATGTTTATAGTTTCATATAAACCTAAATTTAGCCTTATAGTCTATGTTCAAAAGAACAAAAAACCCATTAACATTTAACAGTAATAAAATTCAAATTAAATCGATTGCCCTCACTTTGTCCATTCTAGTAATTTATAGTGTAGAGGTAAAAGAAGCCTGATGACACTTGGTGTCACTATTGTTCTTCCTTAACATTTTAGTACTAAATTTTAATAGTTAAATTTTAATTTAAAATTAGTACTAAAATTTACTACTACATTCACGTTTGCTGAGTCTAGTTAAACTAAGCTTGGTATGGTTAAAGCTATCAGCATATTATAATTACTGTTCAGTTTATTCAGTGTCTTTTTTAATTAAAGTCCAAGCACATTTGATGAAAATGATTTGTGAATCAATAAATATTTTTGTTAGTCAAACTTATTTAATATTTAGGTTGACGAGTATAGTTAGCATTAATGCTAAACTGCATTTAGTTAGCACAAAAGCTAACATAATCAGTAGGACAGTTTCTGTTTAGTTCAAACAACGTCTTTTTAAAGAAAAATATTAATATTCCGGACTGATTCATGTTCATATCTTAAAGAAATCATGCATTATTTTAGTTTTGTTAGACAATCTAATTTCTTCACACACAGGATACACAGATAGCTTAGTTGTATTGTCCTGAAGAAATACTCATTGAAGACATTGAACATTTTTAATAAAAAAGTGTTTTTTTGCTCATATATTTGTCCTTAAAGATATAAACACGCAAATTTAATTCAATTTATGTGAAGCTATTGTGTTATTTAATAAATGATGTACATGCTCAGCTATCTAATTTAAACTAACACAAAATCTAGCACTTTATTTTGACTGAGATTTTTTTTTGTAAACGTTTTTTTTTATTAGCTTTAAGCTTAATATTTTACATATTTTACAAGTCACGGTTATTGTTTTTTGCTATCAGCAAGGCACATCCTTGTCTAAAATATTTGTCTAATAAACTACTATTAGCTATTATCGGACAAGCTAATAATTCATGGCCCTTTCTCACGAGTTCTCCAGTGGCTTTAAAATATTAGTTTATTTTAATGATCTGTAATATATTATAATAGTACAAATAGACATTATAAACACAACAGTTTTCAATTGAGTAAAAATAAGACTTGGCACATAAATATTAAAACATGTACTTCTGTCAGCGTATCAAACTAAGAAATGTAGCTAGTGTATTTGAATCATTTTAAATACTGCCAACTCAATTTGAGTTATTTTCCTGAAAAGTCTCAACTGAACTGTTAGAAAACATATAAAAGAAACTCTGGAATGTTCTTTTTGTTGATGCAGGTATCGCGTTCGGTCATTCATGTTTTCAATCAGTTCATATGTGTGATAGTGTTTCAAATTGTCAGTAGTGAGCTTTCATATAAATATCTACACTCAGTGTCTTGTGGCTAAACAACACAGTGACCTCCGAAGCATTATGTGCAGAGCCAACTTGTGTGACAGTGTTTCAGGTGCTTGCTCTAGCAGTCATTTATTTGCCCAGCTTGAGCCAGTCTCTCCAGGGAGAATGCTTGGGTACATGGTTGCTTTCAGGCTTGCAGGATGGTGAAACTGAGGTCTTCCGTGATTTGCGGAAAAACTGGACATGCCCTCCGTTGGACCTCTTTGACTGCATCTGCTGCTCAGTCTGGACTTTCAGCTGCTGGTTGATGATTGTCTGGATGTCATCCTGTTAGAGGAGTCACACATTCGATTGATCAAGACCTTGCTGAATCTTTGTTGTCCATCACAAATTCTTACAGACATGATCACTTAATTATTGTGGTAAGTTTGGAAAAGAAGTTAATCTCCTTATAATTGTAACTCGTGGCTTGTTTATGTCTTATGTTGGCAATTCTGTTTGGTTGACTCGCCACTGATCATACCACAGTGTCAAGTTACAGCATGGAAATTGACCCGGACCTGAGTGCTTCCTTTCAGTTCCTTTGAAGTAACACTAAGAAAGAGAGAGAGAAAGTTCTTCACCTGCCAGGCTTCCAGTTCCTGAGAAAGTTCCAGTTTACGCTGGATGGCCTCCAGCAGCTGGTTGTTCAGATACATCATGTCGTTCCTGCTCCGAACCAGCTCTGCCTCCATTGCCGTTTTCCTAGATAAAAGGTTGACAAAACCATCTTCACACCAAAAATAAAGCAGTGCATGTGTTGCGTAGGTTCATGATTCGATGTGCTGTATCTCTAGGATGTTATTCTGTTTACAATCAAACTTAATCACATACCTTGCAATGGCATCGTCTCTGTCTTTAATAGCCCTCTGGATGACCTCCTCATCCGGCTTGCTGTCAACTTTATATCGGAGTTCAGCATTTTCTTTCAGCAGGTGCTTGTTCTAAATCAAAGAAGAACAGTAAAATGTTAGTTTGCTCAAATTAGACCCGACAAGATCTTTGGTCAGCTAGACAATGACTCAACTAACATCACACTTCACAGTAGGAATTTAGTCCAAAGAGCTTAGGTCTGATAAAAAAGGAGGAAAATCGGTGCACTTGTTTATCTTCCTAATTGTTGCAAAGATTTAATGTCAGAGCTTTGGAAAAGGAAATGTTAATTAGCAGTTTCAGTCTTTTCCGTTTTGTTGTACTTGCAATCTCTAGACTCTAGCATGTATAAATGATTGATTTGTTCCAGCCAAAAAGTTGTTTTGGTTTGACGTTTGTTACCTGCTGGAAGTCAGAAGGATCCAGACATTTTGGATTCACAAATGCTCACAGAATGGTCCACAGAATCTTGTGGAACAGCCTTCCCAGAATGGCAACATTTTGAATGTTATCTCCGAGAAGCTCACCATCCACAGGATTCCACAGGGCTCATGTGTCCACGGGAATTGGGATTTGTTACACAACTGTTTAAAGAAAATCTGAGCCATTTCCATGGGCACACAAGTCTTTGACCTGACATTTTTTCGCAAGTGGTAAGTGGAGATCAGAGGAAGCTGACGGCACTCTGATAGCTTTAACACATGAGCCATTGTTACCTGATCACGCAGCTCCTGTATCCAGCCCGGCGTCTCACGCGGTGCACTCCCTTCTCCCACAATGGGCTGTTTCAGTTCCTGAAGACACAGTGAAACAGATACGGAGCGTCATTATCATCCCGCCGATACGAGCAGAGCCCTTTGTTAGGGGCTGCTGGGAGGGTCTGATAGCACGGCCTTCTGCATGGGATCGGATAGCAGTGAATGGCTTCTTTTTCTCAAGCACCCCAAAAGGAACAAACATGACGTGTGTCCTTTTAAATGGATTAAGAAAATGAACAACCATTGTAGAAGTGTCAACTGGCAGGACCTGAAGTGACACAGTGGTGCAGGTGGTGGGTTGGGTTTGGCACAGTTATTTTTACATCAGTGTCCACATTGATATCCTCTAGGTATTCTGTTTTCCCCTGCCACTGAGTCATGGCTGTAGGTGTGTTGGTTATGTGTAATATATTTGTGCCATGTTGACACAAATAATTCTCAAATGAACTAACTCTCAGATGACTCTCTAGGTCTTAGCTGCTAGAAAATATTCCTACAACATGATTACACACATATCTGTAACTACTCAGTACTATCTTACTGCTATTTTGTCCCCAAAGCTTTGACTTTATGAATGTCCTAATACACCATGCCAATGAAGCTACCCTGGACTCGACTTGTTTACAAGTTCTACCTGTAGTGATTGACTGTGCATGATCTCTTCTGCCACCCTCTTCAGCCGCCCCAGCATGCCTTGCAGGCCCTCGTCTAGGTTGTAGGCAGCCACTGAGCCATTAGATCCAGGTAGTAGCACGTCCAGGATGGAGCTCACCACCTGTGTAACCTGAAGATGAGATCAATCAGTTCAGTATCTCCAAGTTTACTTATCGTGCACAGATTTCACTGATGATGGTTAGCTCATTACACTGTTGCACCACTGTCCTAGCCTGATTGAATGGGTACAGAAGTAATCAGCTTTGGTCAATCACAGACACTGAGGGATTGGGCAGCCATTTTACTTTTTGTGCTACCGATGAAATATCTCAGTTGTTGATTCATCTGACCACATAACACGTTTCCACTGTGTGATGGTCCATCGGAGAGCCTCCAAGCCCAGAGAAGTCAACGCCGCTTCTGAACATAAGGCTTCTTTTTGCACAGTTAATCACGTCATTATTTGTTTTTTTCCCCCCACCAAACTAGCCCTAATTTGTGTTGCAGGCTCGAAATGCAGGAATTGAGGAACGTGAATCAAATAAATAAAAGTCAAAATACATTTAAGGAACACATTGTATTTGCATTTCTATATTGTCTTTTAAGGGGTTGTAAATATTTCCTCATTCCGTCAATGTTTCAGGAATTTTTATGCCTGCACTTAACATTCATTTCCTTGTGAACAAAACTTCCCACTTCTGGTCTACAGTATTGAGACTCATCAAAATCACGTGATTAGGAATGTTTTCTGCAGTAGCACCAGCACAGTCACAGCTCAGGGATGAAACCAAAGCCTTTGTCTTCCTCGTCGTTAACGATTTACCATGCTAAAAAAAGCTCCAGTTTCAGTCATGCAGTTAAACAAACAGTAGGGCCAGAGTTAATTAAATACTTTCTTGTGGAGGTGTTTATTCATTCCTGTTAGACTAATATTAGGACTTAAGTATCCTTCCTTCTGCTAAGCTTGACATATTTGTCCAATGATTTTTCATAAAAGTCAGAACACAATGTTCGGCTGTTCTCTTTATTTATATGGCAGAGGTTTCTTTTTTGTTTGATATGGTGCTGGTGAAATATCCATTAACAAACCTTTTTGAAAAACTGGATTTCAGGGTCCTTATACAGCGTTTAAAGCTCACACCCACATAGTCCGGTCATTCCACCCTGCAGGCACCGCCAATTAGGGTCTTGGGGTATTTTGAATTTAAGAGTAGCATAAATACTTCCACTCCAGCTCTTTGAAGAATTTGAGATCCCACTATGTTTATTTTGTCCAGGCAACAGTAGGTGCTTAGCGATTAAAGTACTGGACTAGTAATCAGAAAGTTCTCGGTTCAAACCCCACCACTGCCAAGTTGTCCTTGTTCTGCCCCTTAGCAAGCCCCTCTGTTGCTCCAACTGTATTTAGTCCTATTTGGAAGATTTTCACCTGCTCACTGTCCTGGTTCCAGTTCATGCCGTCCATGCTGCGGTCCATCTCAGAAAGCAGCGATGAGTCAGGGCTGCGCTGGAGTGAAACTTCTGCTTCTAGGTCTTCCATTTTCGACTGGAGCTCTTGAGCTTTACCTCTTGCCACCTCCACTTCCTGCCGGGTCTCCACTAGCTAAAGGACAGAATGATCTATTCATTAACCTTAATGAGAAGATGGGACATTTTGTGAAATGCAGTCAATAATTATGTTTATTCTAATAAACCATTATTTAACTGACAAAAGTGCAGCGAAATATTTATGTTTCACTGAACAACTATAGTAACAAGATGTTACTATATACCATTGAATTGTCAGGGTTTTTTTTAACGCTGGATACCCTTCCTGACGCAGCCCTCTGGCTCTATAATGCACTGTTTTGTGCGTCCTAGTGGCCACAGTGGAACCAGACCTACCGGCAGTTCCGAGATTCGAATCAGTGGGTTCAGACTCTCTGTTCTGGTGTGCAGTGGAAAATTCCACTACTCCACCTGAGCATAGAATTTACACAATATAATTTTACATAATTAATGCATATTATATCTCTTTGGTTTTCAACTTAGGTGTAAACTTAAAAAATGTGTGTGTGTGTGTGTGTGAGAGAGAGAGAGATAGAGAGTGTGTGTGTGTGTGTGTGTGTGTGTGTGTGTGCAGTGTACCTGTTGTGTCTGTGTGTGACTTTGCTGCTCCTGTTGTGCCAGTCGTGCGTACAGTGAGGACAAACTGTCTTTAAGTTCTGTGTTCTCCCCACAAACCACCTCCAGGCGCTGTGCCAGAGTTTGCTCCCGCTGGGTTAACCGGGCAACCTGTAACCACCCCCCCATACACACACGTAAACAAAGATAAATCATGCAAAGAATGTTTTTAATCAAAATCAGATTATTTTTAGCTGTTGTGTCCAATATAGTCGGTGTGTCAATCCACTTCATACATGACTATTTGGTTTACACCGATTTAGCAATAACAATTGTGTTTCTACTTTCTTTTAACTATGCTAAGCTAGCCGTTACCGAGTCACATCACTGACAAATGAAATCACGCCATCGATCAGCCAGCAGAGATCATAATTGCACTTTTTATGAGGAAACCTGGTCCGGCTTCCTACCCGGGGAACAACAGCCAATCGCGCGTTCGAAATCTCAGTTCTGGTGTGCTAACGAGTTCAACCGCTGTGCCACCCAAGCGTCCTGTGAGCTGCTTTTTTGAGCTGCTATGAGCACACCAAAGGCCATACTGTGTACGTAAAGTCCGTTCTGCTCCATGTGAACCTTCTCTACTCATGCTTGTACCTTGTCAGGTTATTATTGCAGCGGCATAGAACCCTAATCCAAACCCAAATGCCGAACGTCCCTTCCTCAGACCAGCCAGACTGGTAACAATGGTAAGATTCAGGCCTAAGTTGAACCTCCCAGGAGCCTTTCAGTGTCAGCCGTGTAGGGAAAAATAAACTCTACCCATGAATACACCAGGGTGTTGTGTGTAGGGCAGTAGAATTTACCTGCTCTTTAAGAGCGCTGAGAAGTTCCTCGTCCTGCGGTCTCGATCTGTCCCGCTCACTGAACTCTTGCTTTAAGCTCTGAAGCTCAGCCGTGAGCGTTCGGTCCACCTCCGTGGCCTACAAGTACAAATAAACACAATTTATTAGTACATAATAGTAACTGATTAACAAAGACATACTGATTCATTTGCATTTATTAATTAGGCTTTTGAGAAATAAACTTTGTGCAAAAATTTGCAAACATAATGATTAGTTTCTTCGTATCTTTGCCTGGCGTGCTAGCAGGTTGTTCCGTGGTTTGAATAGCCAGAAACTTGAGGTTGACTTTTAATTTGTATAAACAAGTGCACCAACGTGTTCAAGTATCAAGTATTGATTTGGAAATTCAGACTTGTCGTGGACCAGTTTTGGTAGACGGATGGTGCTCTCTTGCCGCACAACTGAATAAAGGGCCCCTTCACACCCCCCCTCCCCCCCCAAAAATAAAAAATTAATTTTCTAGATGTTTTCTGGCATAAGGAATGCGCCCCGGCGAGCTAGCAGAGAAAGAACGTTTTGTGTGCTTGTCAACACCGGGCATCCCGATTCAGTGGTCCGTGTCCACTCACGTCAGCTCCCATCAGTCACGCTTGATGAAGGATCAAAGGAGAGCCTGGCAGATCGAGTGTGGCATCTTTGTCTTGGCGGTGACATCATCATGCCACATTGGGCACAGTTGGGGGTGCCAGTGGTTTGACAAAGGGTCATAGACTCAACACTGTACATTTCACTAAAAGTGGAACAGCAGTGTTTTAAACACTTTATGGCCTGAAGCATTAGGAAACCAGACCATCCGCTTGGAGGACAGTCCATTCGAAAAACATTTGCGGTAATGTCAGGTGAGTCCTTGGTTTGTAGCTTTAGAGGCTCCAATATTCTTTAGAAGCTTTCTACAAAAAATCAGGTGAGTCTGTGAGGATTTGTTCACATTTAAAGTGATCAATACAGCATTTATGAAATTAGGCCTAATTGACAATGGTCTAGTTCATTCCAAAGGGGTTTCGGGAAGGTTGTGACCCGAGCTCTGAGTGGTCTCTACTGTACAGACTTCACTTTGTACAAAGGGGACAATCCAGCCAAATTGGTTCAACATTAGGACCTCACAAGTGCTCGTTAGTCCGAATTAATGCAAATTTTCTAAGACCTACTCCATAATAAGTCATGTCCTGCCAAAGCAACCCCTGGGAAGGAGAAAAGGTGACAGGAGATGGGTGAATAGTGGAATCTGAATGTAGTTCCAAATTCGAACTGCAAAATCTTAACCCCAACGCCCCCCAAGTTAATTCTGGTTCGGATAGGTGTAAGAATACACAGTGGATCACAGTTGCCACAAAAGGGAGACCAACGTAATATAATGAATCAAGCAAACCCATTATTTTACATAAGCCTAAATTCTATACAGGTTTCACATACATCCTTATGGGAAAAAATACCTTAAAACGCAATCTCAATGCCTCTCATAACCAACTCATGTTTAGTTTCAAGGTGCCATTGTAAAAGAAAAAGAGGAATTACATTACAAGCAAAATAAAGGTGCCCCATTGTGCACAAAACCAAGTCCATAGCAGAGTCCTGACCCCAGTCCAACTGACTGAATAGGCACAAATTCCCACCAACAGGCTTCAAAATGATTCTGCATGTTGTTTTGTGGCTGTCCATTGGGATTGACATCATTCATTTGCCTTTCCATAGTAAAGAAACAACAGCCAGAAAACGAGTGTTAAGTAAAAAAATCCTAATAAACATATGAGTGCTGCACAAGCTGGTACGGACAGACCCTAAATTCCTGGCCTAGAGTTTGGTTTCCACTCACATTTTCTGTAGACCCCAGTATCTGGTATCTGGTGTCTCCCACACCCTCTGGCTCTGTATCACACACTCCTTCACATTTCTAGCCCAGATAAGCACTTGCCAGGCTTGTGTAATACAGAAATTGCAAAAAAGATTGCGGTTGCAAACTTACCATGGATGATCCAGCATTTGCAACATCGGTCAATGACATGCCATCAAATATCCGAGATGTAAAATTCGAGCCATGATTTAGGCTGCCTTCTAACTGCACATCGACTCTGCTCAGAAGCAGCGAACCATTCATAATGAAAGTAGCCTGTGAGCGAGCTATTTCCTTCTTTTCAAGACAGGAGATGGGCTGATAGTTTCTTACGATCACGTGATCTTTTTTCCTGAACTCTGATTTCTGGGAAGAGCTTGTTGCGGTGCTGCCCGGGTTAGATATTACACCAGGACAGAAGTATGACAATGCCAACACAAGGCTGCTGCCTTGGCATTTACCTCGTTTACTATTTGATTACTCATAATAAAATTGATATGACGTTCTCATTAGTTCAAACAAAGAGTGTTGGAACATCAACAATATGTTCAGAGTTAACGTGCAAGATCTGACCTTGAGACGCAAGCTTGTGAGATAAGATTAGAAGCAGAAAATCAAGAGCACAGAAATGTGTTAGTGTACATGAACTTATGAAATGTTTTGGAAGTTATTGGGACTCCATGGTCCAACAAACTAGCGCCAGAAGGTCCTTAGAGTCGCACCCATACATACTGATCTTCCCTGGGGATGATGGGATCTTTCTGCAAGACTATGAGAATCGTCTAGAACTGTCTCACTTTGTTTGGAAGAGCATGACCCACCCTGGCCAATAATTCCCCAGACTTCTACCCAATTGTGCATCTGTTGAACCTCCTCAGTTGTCATGCTATGAAGTGGATTCTCAGTGTTTTGGACAGGAAAACTAAAAGAACACTGACATTGCTTGGCTCACATCTTGGAACATCCTTAAGCTATCTCTCCCAAGCTAGAGTTAAAACTTATCAAAACTTATTATCTGACACATTTCTATCAGAACCTGCATTAACTCAAACAGGCCAGTCAGTGTTCCTGGGTTGTTTTGCTGTCTTGTTCACATGCTTCTCTAATGATCTCCAACTCAGGAAGGAAACAGGAAACAGAAGAGCAATGAAGCTAAACAGTATAGTGATCCACACTAACATTAAACCCAGGAGCAAATCAAACATCCCATGGTCCAAACAGGTCAAAAGAATAACAAAGCTCTGAATTGGGCTTTCACACACGAACGTATTACACATTAATTACTTGGAGTATCTAAATTCGGTATCAACTTTGTTTTGGTACACAGTAGTACAGCTCAAGGGAACTTTTTATCAATTATCCACGATTATGTCAGCGCAGCAGCGACTGAGAGTGATGCGGCAGGTTTGTAGGACAGAAATAAAACCTGTACGTTCATTGTAAAATCTGACTCAAGGGCTTTTTTTGTGCTAAATTTAGGACTGTAATCATGTGACCAAGGTGGCAGGTGGTTTTGAGTCATTCCAAGATGTATGATGTATGATGTGCATGTCTGGGCTGATAGTGTCATCACAAACAGCAGATAAACTCAGCCCAGTCAGCTGAGTGTTATCAAATCCCAGGGCCTTGTACATACAAGCGTTCTTCAAAATGTTTCCGTACTTTTTATCCAAAGCAACTTACAGTATAGTGTACAATATGAGCAACTGAGGGTTAAGGGGCTAACTTAAGGGACCAACAGCAGCAACCTGTGACCTTGTAATTACTAGTACCTTAACCACTAGGCTACAGTTTGCAGTGATACTGGCACACTTAGACTGGCATCTTCACAAGTAAAAATGATGACAAAACAATGTTTTGTCCACCTCAAAGGCAAGTGTGTCTGTTCAGGCACCTGACCAGCTCATACAACCGCTGAGGTTCGAACCTCAGATCCCCAGATTTTAACAGTAGTGAGCTAGTATTTAACTGCACCATTTGAGCACCTCGTGTATTGATGAGCTAAAACTGCTGCTGTCTTTGGCCAGTGGGGGTATTGTACATGTGTCAGAGGTCACAAGTTCAATGGGGAACTGGTTATATCTTACCCAGGGACAAAATACGACCACAAAATGCACTACACACTAATGAAACTGGAGCGTACAGGGTCAAAGCTACATAAGCGAAAGCACTCACCACCTGGAGCTGTTCCCGAAGCTGCTGAATGATCTCGTTGTGCTGCCGTTCACTCCGGCCCTTCTCCCTCTCTGTCTCGGTCAGGGTGTGCGTCAGTCGCTCGACGTGGGCATTTAATGCCCGGACGTCCCGCTCCAGCTCACTCACCTGGCCCTCCCACTGAGCCTGGCATACCTGCAGCTTTAGCCTTAGCTCGTGTCTGCTCTGCTCCAGCTCCTGTATATGAGAGCCTGGGTTAACTACACAGATGACTGTGGTATTCAATTATGCCAAGCTATGTACAATGAATAGGTGTAGACACACCTGAGGGGTTGTTTGAAAAACCATTACAAAACAACAGGCATCAATATGATTGGCTCAGCTTCTTTATATTGTAAAAATTATTACTTGTAGTCTGGGTTGAAGTGTAGGGTAAGAATTTATTAATCCTTACACAGTCACAAGCCTATGCTTAATCCTGAAGTTTCCCTCCCCACCTGACAGAAGGCTAATTGTGCCTGACCCAGCTGAACACAACCAACTTCATGACAGAGTATAAGCATACAGAACAGAACCGGAATACAATGAAGGAAATAATATATGAATTTTTAAAATGATAAACAGTTTGGCCTCGATTCAGAATAGGTTAAGAGCTGTGTTTGTATGGTATGTAATTTAGTGGAAATAATTTAGTGGAACTGCATTCTTTCCAACACTTAGCTGGTTTTACTTCAGGTAATCGAGTATTTAGATAATTGTCTGAACACTGCTCTTTGAATGTCTGCTTAATGCATCGAGAGTGGTTTCTTTCAAAACAACATCATTAAAAGTAATTTTGTGTAC
>JAYDZG010000027.1:3235645-3250310 GCA_034509265.1 Microcambeva bendego
CAGACTTATTGTCTGGTTTGAAAGACTATCAGGAATCCTAAGGAGGGGTGGACTTAATTGCACTTTGTGCTTTTCCAACTCTTCAGATGCCTCCCTCACTTTCCTTTTATACCCCCATCTTTTTTGATTCCTCGGTTGATCAACTGTTTGCGCTACAGACTTCTCTGTGTCTACATTCCCGTCCTGTCCTCCGGTGTCCTATGTTTACCTCACACTTTGACATACTCATAGTCTAAGTCGCTTGTTTTTCTTTAGTTAAGAATTTTTTTGATGTGTTGGCCAGAAAAACAAGGGACATAGTACACACCCCAAAACAGGAAATGAGAAACTAAAGCTAATCGGTCAATGCCTGTGAGAGTGCACACATGTCGGAGAGATAATTAGGCAGGGCATGACTGAAAGGGGATGAAAAAATATCCATGGGAAGGTTGAATTGATAAAACTACACATCCTTGTCTCGAATTCGAACCGTCACCCAGTGTTGGGAGGAAATACCTTGATGACTGGATCTCCAAAACTGCAGTTGTGGGGTGTTCCCAGTCTTCAGTGATCAGTATCTATCAAAAGTAGTCCAGTGAAGGGACAGTAGTAAACCGGTGTCATTGATGACCATGGCTCATTGATGCCCTTGTGGTCACATCAGAGAAGAGATGAGCTTCTATAGCTCATATTTCTGAAGATGTTAATCTTTTTGTCTGATAGAAGAGTGTAACAGATCACAGTAAAAGGGCTGTTTTGTAAGCAAAAGGGGGACCAACACAATGTTATTGACCATCTTCCATTGCACACATCCCTTCCAATTGTGTGTTTTAAACAGTCAACCAAACTTTGGCAGGCATGTTATTGTCATATCATGGCAAAATCTTAAATAACTCGCTATTTTTGACGAACGTTTTATAAATGGACTGTAAGACAATATGTGGCTTTTATAACTACTGCTTTAAGTTTCCCTTTGTCATCAGTTGTTGACCCTTGTTTACTACCACACAGAGGTCACTTCTATCCTTAGATGCAATACTGAGCCACATTTCCTTCACATTTTAAAGACACTGCTCCATGCCTATACCAGTCATTCCAGACAGACACTGTACAGTACTGTTTGTTTGCCTTCTTAGTCAGTCTGTTTTGGACCACCTCCATCATTCACCATCCATCCCACACTCTGGTAAAACATTAGCTCGCTAGCCATTCGTAGTTTGTGACTTCGACCCATTAAATATCTACAGAAGTTTGTTATGGTTTCTTAGCCACTGTGTCTTGCGGTGAGCAATTTGCATGTTTTCTTGTACCAAGTTTATTGTTTATAGGCAATCAGTGTTAGCACAGGCACACACGGTCGATCTAACCCACATCAACAAGCCACATAATGACTGACTCAGTCAGAAAATTGAAGCGAAGCATCCAGACTTCATTTGGACTACACAAGAAAGCATTGAAGGAAATGAACTGATGCAGACATTTTTAGACATGTTATTATCAAGTAGGCCAGTCTCAGGTCAAAACACAGATGAGACATGAGAATATTTTTTCTTTTTCACCCACACAAAATTCGTCTAGCAAAATGTCCCACACAGACAATAAGCCTTCTGTCCCCAGTGACGCTCAAATAAAAATACTGTAAATAATCCATGACTCAAAATGGTTAGCTTGCATGTTTCCTGTTCCTGTTTTTTACTGCCATGCAACTTCCTGTTGTTTAAGTTTTCACTCGAGTTGGACGTCATAATAAAGAAAAAAATGAGAAACTGTGAAAATATGATGTTTGTGTTCATTCTAGACAACCTCACTGTATAGAAATACTGTCAAATTTCTTTCTCCATTCAGCCCTGCCACGCATTCCAAAAAATTGGGGTTGTGGGAATTTTAGGGCTAGTAATGAGGTGAAAAAAAGATAATAACGTGATTCCAAACAGGTGAGTGTAATCATGATTTGGTTCAAAAGCAACATCTAAAAAGGTTCGTCTTTGATGAGCAAAGATGACCAGAGGATCTCCAGCTTGTCAACAAATGTGTGAGAAACACTATCAACAATTAATCAAGAGCTTGTAAGGAATTTGCATATTTCTCCCTCTACAGTGCATAATATTATTAAATGTTTCAAGAAATCAGGAGGAATTTCAATGCATGAAGGCCAAGGACACAGGCCGGTGTCAGTGACTTTCTGTGATGGCACCTTAATGCAGAAAAGTATATTGAGATCTTAGAGCAACGTAATGCTGCCTTTACAACACCATCTTTTCCACAAGACAATGCCAAGCTGCACAAAAAGAGGGTACAAGTACTGGACTGGCCTGCCTGCTGTTCAGACCTGTCTCCATATATAAATAAAATAAAACAAAATAAAAGCTGAAACACAAACCACATGATATCCTCTGTGCCAAAATGTCTTTAAAGTGTGATGAACAGGAATGGCAATGATACAAAATGGTAAATACTTTACAGTCCCAACTTTTTTTGGAATGTGTTGCAGGTCGGAAATTCAGAGATAGAGGTTTCTTGAAAAAAATTAAGTTCAGCAGACAAAACATACAATATCTCAGGTTCCAAGAGTTTTGCTAAGAGGCCCAACAGTGGCAGCTTAGTGGTTTCTGGGCTTGAACCTGCAACCTTCTAATTTGAAGCCAAGTTCTGCTACCGCTGCACTCACTTATATTAACTGTTACCATCGTGAAACTTGAATGTTTGTTTGGCTCTAGTACCGTGAGTCCATGTTTTGGTCATTACGACTGTTGAGATGAACTGCTTTTTATAGCCGTGCTGAAGCGCCCATAACCATTACACTCTCCCGTGGGGGAAAACTCTGCTGGATAACTGGACTACAGCCCAAGGACTATTTTCCGAAGGCGAAGACTGATTGGCTTTTTGGCTGTTTGTCTGCCCCTCAAACATGCATGTAAGGCTCTCGTACAAATGTGCAAATGTTAGTTTTAATAAGCATATAATGCAGCATCTTTGTTTTCTCCTGGACTGCCACCTTTAGAGGAAATGGACATTGAGAATGACTCAGCCCTTGAACACCCCCTTCCCCTTTTCCATGGCATATTTAATTAGGGTCGCAAATGTATTTGTTTTTCATCCCCTCTTGATTTTCCTCTCTCTCTCTCTCTCTCTCTCTCTCTCTCTCTCTCTCTCTCTCATTTGCGCTTTTAAACTTTCTTTTAGGGATGACTCAAAGATTTCTCCTCCACCCATTGCCTTCTTCCTTTTTACTCATTGAGACACTCCAGATTTTCTCCCTTTCAGGGGGGGTGGGGTGGGGACGGCTGTCCATTCTTATATGAATGCTTTAATTCATCTTTAGAGCCCAGCAGACTAGTGACCAATTGCGACTGGCCGGGAGCATTTACTTGGCCGCAAACCCAGCTGAGATTCGAACTTGGAAAGCAGAATATCCCCTTTGTACCTCTCTGCACAAAAACTAACCCTACTGAAGTGGAGGAACTCTAGAAGCCTACACAGATCTCTGAATTAAGCTAAATGCAAGGGAAACTGTTTATTTAAAGACATCAAGTCTGAAAGCAAGTGTCTACATATTTTTGTCCTTTTAGATAGCAGTCAAGAATTTACATATTTTCAGCCATCAAACTGGACAAAGGATTAGAACTTGTAGAAAGAAAGAAATGGAAAGAAGGAAAGAAAGAGGTTCAAGGGGGTCACTTACATTACGTAACTTACTACAGCCATCAATTCCACCACAGTGCCATTGACCGGCAGACTGAAGAATTATGGGTAACAAGAGGCTAATCGAAAACAGAGGATGCACTCTGTCCAACCCTGATACCTCACTGACCTCTATTGTCCTGCATAGGGGTCCAGTTACTGTTTCACTACTCACACGGTGTGATATATATACCTGGGCTCATATGTTTCAGGGACCTCAGAACCACCCCATACTAATACACTTCATTTTAATTTATGGATGTGTAAAGCAAAACCTGTTCCTGCATTGTCCTTACTGTTGCTAGCTTGATCCATAGGTGTAGAAGAGATCACGTGCATGGGTCAAATCTGGGTCAGAAGTGCATTCTGGATTGTATGTTAAATACTAACAAATGCTATGATTCAGGCTAATTTTTGATAGAGTTGTTTTTTAAACACAAAAACAGCTCTACATTTGTATTTGTATTTGGTAGCAGAAACCACCTTAGACTGGCAAACCAGCCTCTCACAGATCTCTTTTGGTTTCCACTCCTGACATAGGTACTGCCCCAAACTACAAGCTCCAGACTCACATACATCACACACACACAGTTGTTGTTGGAGGAAACCAGAGGTCTCTGAGGAAACCCACGAGGAAAACAGGCAATCCGCTACTGCGGACCCCTACATAAGGACATCACCTGACACAAACACCCCAACCGATGTATGAATAGTCTATCAATACCGTATGGAGAGCCACACCCATATGTCTGTGCTCCCTTTCGAACCTAGGAGCTTACAGTCTCAGCACTTTTGTGCTAGTGGATTATAGTAAAGGTGTCAATTATGCTTTTTTGTACATACATCGATGGCCGATCATGTTGTCATGTTAATTAGACAGTGTTAATAGTAGACAGTGTGTGATTAAGTCCAGTGTAAGGTCAGGACTGGGTCAGGTTAAAACTGAGAGAAGAATGCCAAGAAATCAGATTCAAAATCTTGGGGGAATTTCCTGCCCCCTGTTACCACGACCAAGGGCCATTGCACTCCTTTTACCCAGAGAGTTTTCAAGCCAAGAAAAGCTAAACAAGACCTAAATTGGAGCAGTTCATCAGCGTCCCAAAGAGGTTTGTCCTGGTCATATGGGACTAAGAGGTTCTCCAGATGGGAAAGGAAACCGAAAAAATGGCAGTTGAACAAAATATGACCAGAGTAAATCAAAAATGCTCTTAATTTAGAAGCATTATCTCATTGAGGGCAAATGAGTGAGTAACGCTTGACCAGGGCTTTCAAACCACACCAGACAAATCGAACCAGACGAGTTGAGTCACGACTCAAGAAATGGGCACAGGTCATAGAAATACACAAAAATGTGATAAATCCAGCCAGACGATGCATAACCCCAGACACAAACATTTCCCACACTTTCATAACCTGATCAGACACATTGCACCACAGAAATCTTGAAAGGAAACGGACTGTCCAGACACTTAAGAGTCTTAAAGCAAGACTCACACAACACAAATCATACTTAAGGAATTCCCTTTCATCCGGTTGGTCGTTTGATGTACGGACTTCTTGCTTTCCCCAAAGAATCAAACCCAACTCACAAGATCACTTTGATCTTCTGTTTCAGAATCTGCTTGATTCACCTAGAACAAAACAGCCAGTTTATGCTCCAGATTTCAGAAGAAGAATCTGAGTTTCCACAGAATCTGAGTCTGACATCCTCCATGAATCATTCTCACTTTCCGTCCCACGAATCGAGAAAGTCAGATAAACACATTCTCTGTGGTCATCTGGTCGAGGTGTGTGTGGTCTTGGCTCCCTTGGTTTCCCACCGTTATTCTGTTCCATCTCTCTTTCTCTTGGCTTACCCCTATCACTTATTGTGTTCAGGAGACAATGGGCCAGCAAGCGTCTTCAAAGCCGTCCATTTTTACCAGTCAAAGAGAAGACACGCTCTATGGAGCATTTAGCGATAGCAACCTTTCATGAAGTGTGCAGGTGTAAAAGAGAGCGAGAGTATTTGGGCAATAAGAAAACGTTTTTGGGACATCTTGTTTCGTATGCGGGCTATTAACTGTGTTTTTAAATAGCGTGACCTAGCAGGAATACGTCTAAATGTTCAAAATATATAAAAAAGTCTGTTATGAATGTACTTTTTGAACATAGTTTCTTTTTTTCTTCATTTATCATCCTTCTTTGGTTGTCTGAAACACTCTATTGTCCCTGTAACGAACAGGACGGGGCGGCTAAGTGTGAGGTGAATCTAGGCACCTGGAAAACAACCCAGGTGCAAATAATTAATCAAGGTAGAACAATAATGTGACTCAAAGTAAACAAAGAAACAAATGATGACCACAATGACCGGTGCCTTCAGCATGGACAGTAGGTAGACGGGCTGGGAGTTACTCACAGGTATCTGGAGTCATGTTGATCCATGATCCATAGAGCAAACAAACCCATTAAGTTGGTGCCACAGAGGCTCAACCGGGCTCATGTTCGGAGATTTAGAGGGTAGGTTAGCACTTAGAAATCTTGGACATACTCTTCCAACCAATGTCAGGCATGATCTGCAAGAATGGACTCATACCCAAATTAATTTACAGTGCCTTTCACACCTTAGAATAACCAGAATTAATAACTGGAGAGAACTAGATAGGAAGTTAAAGAAGGCTCAGAACCTGCCAGTTCTGGTCAACTCATGAATCTCACCAACTGGCGCACCCCAGGCATTCTTATAGTAATTACAGGTGTGGTCTTCCTTGTGGTGCTATCCCAAGGTAGTTCCATTAAGCTACATGACACTGCAACACTAGAGTGAGTTCCTGGAAGAGTACCGGAGTAGATGTGCAAAGAAAGAAGCTGGCAATTACAGAAAATCTTCCACCTCAAGCAAAGGAAGAAGGTGACTGTCAACCAAGATGGATTGAGCATCATACAACATCAGTTAACATACCCATTTCAATATTCAACCTTTTTTGGAATGTGCTTCTGCCGTTACATTACGAGTAAGCACATTTTCTTTTATTCCAACTGCTGGTAACCATATGAATAATGTTTTCCAGAACATTCCTTGTGGTAGTTATTAAAATTAAATGCATCTATTGAAATTCATTAAAACGGTAATCAACTTGACATCATTCTTTTATTACTCATCCGTCTTATCCCAACGTCTTGATCAAACATTAACCTATTCCATCCACCCGAGAGTACAACCTAGCAAACTACTTATCCGCCTAGTCAAATTTTTTTAGTAGTCTTATTTTTCAGTAGGAATATGTAAATAAAACCTTCACCTCACACAACCTGTGTTGAACCGTTCTGAAAGAAGAAAAGATCTAGTATCAATTTTCCACACTCAAAACAGGCATAATTACTGAGCTAGCTTTACAGGTTATGTTTCAGCTTTGTATCGGTTACACTTGCACTTGTTTAACAGCCTGGGTGTTTTTTTCACAGGAAAGATGCATTACTCACAGTGTGACCCTTAACAAAGCTCACAAACAAGGTGCAACAGTTTCTCATCAATTGTGTCTCTTTTTAACAAAGCAGTATTCAATAAAGATTCACAATTGTTTTATTAGACTGTTAAGGCACAAAGCTCTTAACTCTAACATACTACTACTAAGATGTTACTACCAGCTGTGTATGTCTACACAGACAAAATGGAACTTATTTGCACCCTGCCCAGTAGAAGTTGGTAGAATCAGACCTGAATCAAAAAGATGATATAACAGTTAAGTGAAATAACTCCAGGCAATGTTCACATATCATTAATCAAGATAATTCTATGATTTATGTTAAAAAGCATGGTTATGAAAATGTTTTCCCCAACTGTAAATTGACAAGGTATGTAAGAGCTATTCGGATACAGTATAATAATAATACTTCATATTTAAAATAGTGTTAGGTAAAAATAAAAATGAATAAATAATAATAAAAAAACTATGCACTTATTTACATCTGTATGTATAATCATTATTTAGCATGCATACATACAGATGTGTAACACCATAAAACACCTAAATATAAGTTCAATGGATGTTTATGGATCCATATACTGCATAATTTGGCTCCCCTTATATAAAAGAGCTGCAAATGAAAACAATGTTAATGTACCTATTATGCTTTATATACTGAGGAGTGAGGTTGTTTTCTGTCTAAGATGAATAGTTTATCAATGGTTGTAATTAGTATATAAATAAGAATTTTCTAAGTTAATAATGGGCTGATGTGTAGACAGGGACTTTGTTTGCCCAGCTTGAATCTGGGGTGCATTCTCTCCTAACCTCCCAGCAAATTCCCATCTTTAAAAGCATATGTGTAAAAGTGGTTTTGTGTGTGCGGTTGTTTGCATTCATGCGTGGGTATAAATCATGAACGTCCAGCCCCTACATTAACCCCAGCTGTAGAAGATAGGATAACATGGCCTAACTGGTGTTTTAATCAGGAGAAACATTGTACAGACACCATGCATGTGTGGGTGTGGGTGTGTGTGTGTGTTCATGTCACGGGAGTGTGTTAGCTCACAGTTGGCGGATCCATTCCGCTGTATCTTATGACATAAACAAGCGCCTCGGCTCTTAATGAAGCTGTGGGCCAAGATCTGAAAAGATGTGACATAATGTAATTACATTGTAGTGTGTGTGTGTTTGAATATTTTAATGGAACTTAGATGCTTATTCAAGGGACAATGACGTTCACTTTTCAGCCTTTTAAAGTTGTTTAAAGTTAAAAGAGTACAAATATAATTAGAGGTAATGTAATAGGGCACTTGACTCAGTGGTTTTACAAGCACTGACTGGTTTAACAAAGGGAAACAATTAAACTACAAATGAAAGTCGTGTTTGATGTTAAAAAAGAATTCGTGTCATCGCTTTGTTGCGGGCATCGCCGGCGGAACGAGCTTTTCTAATTCCTAAAGTCACTGTGATATTAAAACAAAAATCCCCGGCAGCTAAAATAAGTTTTGACCAGTCTGGTGAGATCTGTCAAGCCTTGAAGTCAAAACCTTACATACAAACATATATTACAAAGTTTATTTACTTAGTAAGTTG
Organism: Microcambeva bendego; assembly: GCA_034509265.1. NCBI lineage: Eukaryota > Metazoa > Chordata > Actinopteri > Siluriformes > Trichomycteridae > Microcambeva > Microcambeva bendego. The sequence continues at coordinate 3,244,348 of JAYDZG010000027.1, forward strand.
AATATATTAAGCAGCAAGTGGACATTTTATTTTAAAAATTGAATTATGCTAAAAGCAGGAAAAAGAACTAGAAAAATGAGTCTGAGCATCTGCAGTTCTTGTGGGTTCTTGCAGTGGTCAGTATATATGAAAGTGATATAGGGTCATTGATTGCCATGCCTCAATGATGCATCCTTGCCGATGTAAACATTCACAACCATAACCTTGTTGGACATTCCATTTAAAAAACAAATCCTAAATACATCATGTCAAGTCTTGGTTCTGCCTGTCAGCTAGGCTGTGCGGCCACATAAACAATGATTGGGCTGTTGTTTATTTTGTAGTGGGTATTAAGCTGGATAGAGACTCCTTGAAACTGATGCAATTATGACCTCTGCTGGCTTGTGCAGTGCTAGTGCAGAGGGTGTGTGTCTCCATACACAGAGCTGATCCGCATTGTACGCATCTAGTGTGGATAATAAAATGCTTCCGACTTGTCAATGGTAGGTGTTAGCTTCATTCTTCTCAATCAGCCATCAGTGGAGTGGAAGCTTGATGCAATCTGGCATTTGGATGCGCTAAAATCTGTGTGTGTGTGTGTGGGGGGGGGTGTATACTGACCATAGCAATTTGCCAGTAGTGATGCTTGAACCATTGACCTTCTGATTACTAGTCTAGTACCGTAACCACTAGGATACAACTGGCCCCAATGTTCTAGTTCATTCTAAAGCTGAACTGAAGTCAGGGTTTTGCGCAGCCATTAAACTTTTCTTTATGTCTTTATGGGACTGTCAGTGGTTTCACAATGGGACGTCAAGCAGTCTGCTTATTTAGTCTCAAAAAAGAACACTTGCAAAAATCATTGAAAGCTCTGAGCTGTAATTTTTAAAGGATTTTTGGCTAAGAAATCACAAATATTGTAAAGACTTAAACAAGCATTTATTGGAAGCAATGAATCATTTTGTTAGTGGTTCATGAGAGTGTGTTGTGCAGTTTATTTAACCATGTGGGTCTGGTGACATAAAAATGGTTGCACAACTAACGACCATCAAAACTCGAGTTAATTGCACAAGCAACAAGAACATCATGAGGCTCAGAGCAAAAGGACGGCCCCAGCCACGAGGCAAATCCCGTTACCCTGTATAAACCCTTGCAGGCTCCTTTTGACCGTCTTGACTGTTGACTGAAAAACACTTAGGACACGAGAAATGAGGCTTCATTTACCCGCCGGGACTCCTGCATTAGTGCTGTGAAAGATTTATGTGATGCTTAACACCACTGTTGATCATTTTGTCATTAAAGGCGGCGCAAAACAGGTGCGGCTGCCGGGAAGTCGTTTGTGGGTCCTATCTGCTTCCCTCCCTTTGTCGTGCCTCGGCGAAAAGTCCGGCTTACCACATCAAAGAGACGCTAACGTTCCGGCCTCTGCCCAGTCGACACGCCGCCACGTTTTGTACCCAGAACCCCACCTTAGCTGAGACCTATGTTTTAAATGATGGAGTGTTGCACTAAGCTGTACTACCAGGTACTGGCTACATGAGCCTGGAGTGGATGAAATGTTCCAGAACAGTATTAGTATTCTGAACGGTATTAGTTTAAATTCACGGTTTGTTTATGTGATGCATGAAGGGTTGTGGGTCTGTTTACAGTATGCATGCTTATTTTCCATAAGGCTGAGTTTGCAAAGGATAGAATTTAAGAATGGGTCTGGACCTGCTTCTCTCGCTACATAACACTCACTCTGTGGCAGTGGAACAAAACTGATCCCCTCAGTTCAGAAGCTGTACGATAAAGACAAAGCACCAATTAAACAAACAAAAAAAATTAATAACTTTCAATAGTCAACTGGATGCCCAACAGACACAATCGGTCATTCTAAGGGGAGGTCAGATTTTGCTTTGGCAACTACACATGGGTCAAAAGGCATCGGTAGCTCAGAGGTTAATGTTTAAAAATGAGCTTAACTATGAATTGCTTTAATTGTAACTGTAAGTACCTGCATGAGCAGTTGATGAAACGAGAGAGCAAAGCTTTCTCCTTATTATGTATGCTACTGTAAAAAATATAACTTTTTCTACATAGAAGGGATGCAAAGCAAGAGGGCTGCCAGGGGGCCTTGGAAAATTCACTATATGCAAACGGGATATTTTAATAAAAGGCATAATACAGATAAAATTTTAACCTTTTTCCACATATTATGCAATTTGCTTATTACAAGTTTTGTCTTTAGCAATTCAACATTTTCGAGTATCATATTTACTGGTTAATTTACATTATTGGAAATTAAAACCATCGCTGGATGTTCTAGCTTTACATTCAACTGTTATGGTTGGCCATACTGTATAATGTATCTTCCATTTTTTCATTTATCCATTTTTCTATTTTAAACCGTCAACGTTAAATGTTTTTTAAAATGAAGCCTTAAAAATGAAATGAAAAGCACATTTACACATAAATTGACCAGGGCCCCATTTATGATGTATAACCAGAAGACAATATGTTAACAATAAGTCAGTAAAGAAGGTGATCAGGAAACAAAGGTTGAAATGAAGGAGGTTGTTTGTAGTAAGGATAAAAAATTATTCATATTTAATGAAGAATTTTAATTGAAATTGCACTCCATTTCATTTTCCTTATTTAGAGTTGAATTTCAATAGCCAAACATTTGAGAAATAGACATGCATTATAATTAGATAGCATTCACATGAGAGAGAAACCAAATTTCAGAGAAACCAACAATAATGTTTTGTAGTGCATTAAACTGGTGTTCTTTGTTTCTTTCTTTTTTCTTTATTTCATTTAGCGTTGATTTCCTGTACGATTATTGAATACAAAAGTTACATCAAAGGAAACATTCCTTTTATCAAGGTCGGTTAACTTCCTTACTGTTAAATTTTTCATGTAAATTCTGTGAGCTGCAGGGTTTCACTTTCCTTTTCTCGACAAAAAGAACAATAATGGAAGGAAAAAAGAAGATTTAGAATTTCCTACCGGCTATGCTGATATACAGTCCATAAAGCTGAGCATTGTCTGAAAACCCACAAACACACATAAAATGATCAGTAAACAGACGTCCTTTCAGAACTACATGGATTCTTAAAGATACATAGTATGTAATTATTAAATTATAACATTACATTAATTATAATTAATCCTATAACGATACTATATTATTAGAGTGATATTCACTATAGATAATACATTACATGAATTATAATTAAATAATATAGATATTCATATATATTAACAAATGAAACAACAAAGCTTGACAGATCACACACTGCTGTGCTCCATGCCTGACCCAATTAGTCCAGAGGCATATTTTATTAAAATCAAATCTATATTTTAATTGAGGATCTAAAACCAATATGAATACCAAATATACAAAAATAGGTGTTTACAATTCTCATAAAAGAATTACAATTTATTCATTATTAAGTATTGCAAGCTGAAAAGAAATATTTATATATTTTTAACATAGGTCGCTCAAGGGACAGACTTTTGGTTTGGGTGAATGGCACGAAGGACCTAGCCTAGTGTATGTCAGAGACACACAGCGTGAGCGATCTGATGAGTCAAAAGGAAAAAGGGTCGAGGGTTTGTATTTCGGGAACGTTAGGCTCTCTTCACCCACATGTGAAGCTTTACTGGGGCTGGCAGGAACTGGAGACTCCAGGACAAACAGGTGTGCAGTGTTTACCTGTGGGTCTCTCTCTCTCTTTCTCTCTTGCTCTCATACACACAATTGCTGCTGTGTTTTTCCACACCTTTATCTCCTGTACAAAAAAGCTGTCAGATGCAGAGGTAGAGACTCGTCGAACAGGCTCGTGAACTTATAATAAAACTTCAGTCAGTGATGTTTTCCAGTTTATTCATCTGTTGGTTTTGTGTTTTATTTCAAAGGTGAGAAGAAAACAGACTAAAATAGGTGCAAATATTAATATTAAACAACCTTTCAAACACTGTAAAAATTATATGATAATGATGAAGCTTGTAAAATGGTTCAGCCAATAACGGTTAATAGTTTGAACGTTTGTAGCTTTGAAATGACCAGGTAAAAAAAAAATGCACAAATAAACCGTCACATATTTTTCACACATTACACAACCAGAAAAACTCTTAATATAATTACAAAACTATAAACTCTACAACATTCTGTAAAATATTATAATATCATAAAACCAAGAAAAGACTCACCCTCTAAAGAGGCTAAAACATTTTTCTGCCTTAGTGTGCCAGCTTCAATCAGGTGTAAATGACTCAGGCATAAATCACGCCCGGGCAGGATCATCATAAAATTTGCCTATAGACTATGATGCCTTAATAACCGTGTACTTAAAAAAACACAAATAAAACAAACTCAAAATGAATGTTTCAGAAATAGGCTTATTGTTTGATCCCATTCTTTCAGAGATGCAATTTCATTGATTTGTTCCGACCTGTTCAGCATGTCTGTAGATTTATGATCCCAGGACAGATGCAGAAGTATGATGTAAAGTTTTGGGTGGGAAATACTCCCTTGACCGAAAGTCTCGTTACAAATTGGGTAATTGGTGGGTCATTTTTAGTACAATGACTAGTGTTTATATTTTATTAATATGAATGCAGCTGAAAATTTATTTAGCATATACATTTAAACGACAACAGCAGAGATGAAGCACCATGACTTTCACATCCTTTGTAGAGATTTCTAATGTGATAGCAATTTCTATTTCCATTTATTGTATGTTTGTATAAATATAATATAGTAAATTTAATTGCATTTATTATCTCATCCACACTTTAGACACAACTTCACACCAGATGAATACTGTATTACCTTGTGCTTTTTTAATTCTAACTATTGTTTACATAAGTGCTAACTATAGTCTGCGTAACTATAGTGTGCAACCATACTCTTAGTAGTGCACTAATTAGAAAGACTATTTAGTACAACAGAGCGCGATTTGGAACGCGTCCCATTTACACTCACTCGTTTTTTTAAGTAAGAAAGTAATTTGTCTCGAATGTATGAGACATTAGAGGCAAACAGTTTGTGTGTAGAACCTCTTTAAAATAAAATCATTGCTAACCTTCTCTTTTCATCCGGATGGGAGAAAGAAAACAGATGGAGCTATAAATAAGTTTGCTATAGACACGTCAACATCAACACATCAAGGCCAAATGAAGAGAAAAGCACAGCTGACAAAGAACAAAGACACATACACACAAACACAGGTGTAGGATGTGGTAAACGCCCTTTTCTAGCTGTATAAAGTACGGAAGAAGATGAGGGCAGTTCGTACTGGGCTGGTTTTTAAATTACATTTTCAATTTCCAATTATTATGTAGCTGTGTTTGCTATTTTTGCTTACGTGTAAGTGTTAAAATTTGTTTTGGGGGACAAAGCAAGGATTTTTGCTACTATACACCAACTGGGTCATTTGACATGTTGCCATGTATCCAAGCGTCCAGTTTTCAACATAATCAATGCCATGGAGGCTTTTTGAATTAATTAGCGTTGTGATTGTAATTCTGTTCAATAATGAGTAGTGCTGAACCTGGTACAATGTACAAACACAAATGAAACAACTTGAATATGCAGACTTATTTGAGAATAAGGAGGGAAATATGCTTATAGCTTCATTCCATTCTCTTGGGGATCTAATTTCATTGATTTGCCCTGACCTGGCCATCACAGGTGTAGTTTCATGATCACAGTACCGATGCAAAAGTCTGACAGAAAGTTTGGGATGGATATATTGGTGACTACTTCAGATTGGGGCGGCACAGTGGCTTAGTGGGTAGCACTGCCGCCTCACAGCAAGAAGGTCCTGGGTTCGAGCCCCGGGTGGGGCGATCTCGGTCCTTTCCGTGTGGAGTTTGCATGTTCTCCCCGGGTACTCCGGTTTGCTCCCACAGTCCAATGACATGCTACCAGGTTAATTGGAGACACTGAATCGTCCTGTAGGTTTACTCAGCCGTGTAACTGGAAACAGCTGCAC
>JAYDZG010000027.1:3319769-3332492 GCA_034509265.1 Microcambeva bendego
GTCCAATTAACATATATTTCTAGTCTACATATGTTTTTGGACTGTGGAAGAAAACCAAAGCTCATAGGGAGACAAAGGGAGAACATGCAAAACCCACACAGACAAGACCCGGACTGCCCCGAATGAGGATTGAACCCAGGACCTTCTTACTTTGAGGTGACAATGCTACTATCTTAGTCACCGGACACAAATTCCCCAAATAATTGACCATATTTGGAAAAATCTCTAAAATAATAATAAAAAAAAACATATTCAGTAGTAAATATCATTAGTAAAATTGGGAATTTGCATGTTCTCCATCTGTCCAAATGCAACCCTAAGCAGGATAAAGTGATTGTAAAACAGACAGTGAGTGAATGAATGTGTCTGCTTGCACCTGAGACCAATGTCAGATGAATTAAAGACCAATTTAATTAAGTTGTCCTCGATAAATGTTGTTCCCAGAACTGATGAAGCTTCCATGCATATCATAGATTTCACAGAGAACTAAAAGATTTTAGGAAGGAAACCGAGTCCAAGAGGGCACAGGGAATCTCTTGTACAAAAGCAAGTACAAAAACCTACAAGATTGAGCAATATCTATCAAAATTGTGACCCCATGATCCTTTACAATGAAGACATTATCTTTATAACTGACACTCGTGGTTTATGGGTTCGTACGGGTTATGTAGCATGTGCCAAGAATCCTGAGTTGGTAAGTTTCCATATAAGAGTCACAATTTCATGAAGACATAGTCTTTATTACAGACACCCATGGGTTATGGGTTCGTATGGGTTATGCAGCATGTGCCAAGAATCCTGAGTCTTCATCTAAGAGTCACAATGATATTCATTTTTGTAAATGTCAGCATATTTGTTCCACTAAACTTCCAGAAAGTGGAACTGCTGAGCTCTTTCTTCACCCTGATTCACATTCACTCATCAGTCCTCTCTTAACCCTTCTCAGCCAGCCTGAATCACACAGAGAGCGCTACCAAACCCAAAACCACAAGCATGCTGAGATGGTCTTTTATTTCTGATACATGACTGTTTGTGTCATTTTTCAGGCCTCAACAAAACCAGCTCATTCTCATGTGAAGCTCACAATCGCAAAGGTGTCGCATCGTCAGGATCCGGGGTTATAAAGGGTGAGTGTCCCTGATTGTGTAAGTTGAGGCACTGTGAGCTCAGCGGTCTTTCTTTGTTCGGGACTTTCACATCCCTTTTCGTTCTTTTTTCTTTGTTGTTGCACGTTTAAATAACACGAAAGCTTCTTGAGTTCAGTTAGTAATTAAATAATATTATGCAATTCAACAGTATGGATGTGACCTTTGGAAATATAGAAATCCACTGAAAAGTTGAGTTTTCAAATCCCAGCTCTGCCATACAGCCTCTTTTGGGCCCTTGAGCAAATGTCCTACGAAGAAAGACATTTGTTGCTCTTTTGACCTCTACATGTTTATATGACAATTATTCTACTCTAAACTGACTGAAAACTAAGAAAAAGAGAAAAATTAAATAAACTAACCAGAATCCATCTGATGTAATCTTGAAACACCCAAAAACAAAGCTGCAATAAAGCTGCTTACACCCAGATGACAAAGATTTTAATTGATTGCAGACCTGCAGGTTTTTTGTTTTGTTTCTTAAATTACAACCATCTGGAGAAATTTGCTCTCAACATAAGGTGAAAGTTTAGGTTTTCTCATTAGCCTTGCGGAGTCTTTCATAATCTTGTTGTATGTGCACAAAAAAGCCACCAACTGTAAAAAAAAATAAAAATAGAGTAACACAATGTCAAACTGAGACCACTAGTTTTTAGTCACAATGCCTGTTTGATGATTCCATTCCAAAAAATTTTAATCCATGGGCATCAGCAGACTTTATCAAGCTGTAAATTAAGTTTTATACCTCCAGCAAATGGAACTGATAAATGTCAGACTGTGAATTTATGGGAAATGTAGTTTATTTGGCATTAGACGATGTACCAAGAGTGTATTCAAATCATGATTCAATTTTGAATCTAAAAGTTTCTGAGGGGTTCATAGAAAAGGAGTACAACTTTTCTTTTTTTGACTTTCTCACAATCCTGTTTTTCCCCCTTCTAGTTCTTCCTTCCCAGCCCAAAGACGTTAAAGCCCTGGAGGTCACCAACTCCAGCATTCGTCTCTCATGGTTGCCAGGGTTTGCAGGAATCTACGCCATCAATCTGTGCACGATTCAGGTAACTTTGACCTAGGCATAACAGATCATGCATATCTGTGTGTGTGTGTCTCACAAAGACATCAAGTAGGAATCCTACACTGCTCTTTCTGGTTTTGCCGTGTCAGGTTTCACTGTTCTAGAGGCTCCTCTGCTCTCTTGTTAATGTCCTGGTAGAACTCACAGAATAAAAACAAGCATATACAGGTCTGCAGTCGAGCGCCACCCTAGAACATCTGGTTCTGATAAAATCACCCCATTTTGTGCCCCATATTCTTCGTAGCTCCCCCACTCCCAAGCCATTATGGGGGAAATGTGTAGAGATGATGGCTCACTGGATTCGTAAAGAAGTGTGGGGTACGGTGAACCCAAAAACCCGAAAACCATACAATACCTTGGAGATGAGAGAGAAGAGAAAGAAAGCAATCAGACAAGGAATAAAACTGTCAAATGTGGATAGAAATATGAAAAGTTTTAAAATGTCTGCTGGGATTCATATGCTCTAGGAATGTAATTATATAAGAAGAGAAAAGACAAAAAAAAAACACAATCACATTCATCTATGAAGAGGTGAGCCATGCTAGATGAATGCTATCACTGTGTGAGTCAGACTCCTGAATGTTCTTGTCACTTATACGGCAGTGTTTTTCCCCCAATCAACTCTGAATCACTGAACTGTGACTCACGAATGACTCTTCGCATTGCTAGCGAACAGCGGAACCTTTCACGCTTGTGCCAGGCTGAAGTCTTTCCTGTATTTTGAAGAGACTGAGTTCTCGATTATCTGCAGAAGTTTGACTCATTGCCTCTTGCATTCAACTGTGATTGACCATTCACTCGCTACCCTTGGCCTCTTTAGTTCTTTGCTCTTTTCGTTCACTTTGTCATTGCTGCCTCTGGTTTTGCTTGGAATTGCACAAAGTGTCTTTTCAGTCATTCAGTGGTTGGCACAAATTTGATGGGTCCCAGTATGCCCTCTAATATATTTTGCACTATGGATGCTTGATCATGACATTGTTGGTCATCAATCATGGGGATTGATATGAACTTAGCCTGCTTGTTCTGGTATTACAGCCTTCACTCTCTTGGTAAGGCATGAAACAAGACAGACTGTGGGAATTTGTATCTGTTAAGTGTTGATGGTATAATGAGTCATTAGAGAGATACATTGGCCAAGTGGTAAGGGGTTTCATAAACTGGAGATCAAGGGTTTGTGCAGGGCAACCCATAGCCCAGCAATTGAGGTAAATGCTGAACATGTAATCCAGAACTAGACTTGTTGTGAAAAGCTAGTCTTACATCCTGCCCCCTGGCTAATGTAGCTCATCCAAGGTCATTCCCAGAACCTGGTCCTGAGGGGGCAAAAAGTACCATAGCTTACGTACTATGTACCATTGAGTCCTGGCCAACATCAGGCAGTGGGTGTAATAATGTTACTCTTCACTGCGCCCTTACTTGTGACTCATTTGAGCAAGTGTGAACAAAATCTCATGAGTTTGGTCAAAAACAACAATGAAACCCTTGAGTGAAGGTGTTCCCAGTCCAGTCCTAGACATCTTTAGAGTGGTTTGGTTTTTTGTGACAGTGTACATTCTCAATATGAGCTCACTTTTTCTGTTCAGTCGTTTGAATCAGTTTCTCATTTTAAAGATGTGTCCTTACAGTGAATTGGGCTTTCTGAGGATGTAGGTCAGCCTGGCATATTGACCAGAAAATGACCACAGTTATAAACTAATGCTATCTCTAACATCCATTAATGTTTATTTGCAAAGAAATTCACATTAGCTAAAAATCCAGGATTTTCACCTCACCTCAGCCACAATGACCAATAAGTGGAAGGGACGTTTTCTTGCTGTTCTTTATCTAGAAGAGAGAATGCCCTAAATAAAGTATGATGCCCGTGATTTTGGAGAACCAGCACATGCGTGAGATCTTCCCATTCCAGAAGCTCCCTTGAACGCACCCGCCTCACAGCCGAAGACAATTTGAGGCTATACGGTTTTATGTGGTTTAAGAACTAATTCCAAAGAGCGTTCATGCTGGTGTGCTGGCGCTCAGCCTTCTTTGTTGCTGTTTGTTGTTTGGGCTTTGCAAAGCCAGCGCGTTCCTTCTTCCCTGCAGCATTTTGCTGATCTAAAGAATTTCACATGTCCTGCTGGGCTCAGAGTGTGTCTTGCGATGCAGCCAGATCCTAACGAGCCCAATAAATAGAAACACGGTTTGAAGGAGACGAGCTGCTAAGGATGACCGAGATGTGTGGTGTGTATATGGCTGAAAGATAAAAGTAAGATATGTGTCAAAACGCTTGCCATACAGTCATAGGGAAGAGAGAAACGTGGGAAGGGGAAGTGGGAGGGATTGCTTCTTGTTGTGCTGAAATGAAAGCTAATAATCCAAAGATTCCTTGGTCATCAGATTCTAAGCTTTAAAGATCATTTACCCTGTTCATCATTATTAACCGCCTGGTGTGATTGCCCGGTCTGGTTCCTCTTAAAATGTCTTCCGGTAATTTTATGTCACCCTTGGCTTGCTCAACAGGGGTTATTGGTCTGTTGTTCCTGGATTTTGTAAAGTTGCTTTGAGATGATGACAGTTGTTACTAAGTCAATTAGTTAAGATAATCTAAAAAAAGGTAAAGGTACGTACGAAAAGTGTGTTTAGTTAACATCCTGAAATAGTAAGTAGAATGTCAGGTTACCGAAGCCCTTAAAAACACTTTTAACCCTCAGTTGCTTAGACTGTTAGTCCATTTGCATATAAACATCTGCTAAATATGAACATGAAGTGAAAACTAAGGAGCTGCTTCTTAAAAAGGTTGTGTTTGGCAACCAGAGGAAGATCCTTCAACACCCATAAACTTGTTCAGACTTGGACATGGCTGGACATACACCTCTCTTGACCAGAAAACACAGAAAGGGTTGGATGGAATCTTCCAGAGGGGATTTGGATAGGCCTCTCAAATTCTGTGGCACGTTTCTGTGTTGGGAAGTGGTCCCATCTAACAATAACTCTGATGTTTATGTCTGTAGGTAAAACCATCAAGGTCTACAAACAATCATGTGATCTACAATCAGAATATTAACTTTCCACCGGACAGTCATCTGATCCCTGACCTAGAGCCGTTTAGCCAATATGATGTCAGAATGGCCTGCCTCAGCAGCCAAGGAGTCTCTGAGTGGACACCATGGGTGGAAGTCAGCACTGCTGAAGGGGGTAAGTACTTCCTTAACTGATTATACAAGAACCTAAAGTGGTTTTGACATTTTTGTTCCCTGTTTTTCCTTTATGTGGCAACCTTGGACATTTTTGTGCAGTGAGAGAGGACTCATGTTTGGAAACCCGTTTATTGAGAAACTAAAGATATACTAGGATATTATAACTTATCTTAAAGTGAATTTTGATTCGAGTCCAACTGTTGTTACTGGACTGGCTCATGAGAGGTGAATACAGCAGAGAAAGCTTTTATTTCAGTGACTGGTTGAAATGAGCTATGTGCTGTTTATAAAAAGTAGGTACATGAAGTTCATCCATCTCCTCCCCCACCTACCAGTCACCATTTCAAATGTAAACACTCAAAGTTGGGTCTAGGAAGTGGCAAGAGAATTACTCTGGGTAAAAGACAAGTGGCTGTGAGGCTTTCTTTGAAGGCTCTGGGATGGAAAGCTTGGCTCCAGGGTGTCTGTGTGGCAGTGATCGTGTTTGAACCACATTGGGATTTTACATGGCAGCTAATGGACGAAGAAGTGTTTGAGTTAGGAGAGTTAGGTGGGAGGACGACGGCGAGTGAAGGGTGCATTCCACCAAGTTCCATTCTGAAATCTTTTCTGTAAACAAAAGGATGAGTGTCTGAGCAAAAAGGTATTGTGAGAAAGAGACAATGGGAGGGTCCAGAGCATGACAAAGGGGTGTTTCTTTTGAGTTTCTAAGAAGGTAGAAGTAAGAAAAAAAAATTGAGGGTGAAAATGTTCTTGTACGGTTTGGCAGAGTCTTGTGTTTACTGAAGCTGTCTTGAGGAAAAATGAGGGGGAGTCTTTAGCATGACTGGCTACCCTTTTATTCTGTGTTTATTTTCTAATTTAGATGAACTATGCCTTCATTTTTTAAAAGAACATGAAAATATTTATGGATTAAAAAAACATGAAAATATTTATGGATATATATTGATTTTAGAAAGGATATTCAACAAGCCCAGATCTTTGCTTTTATGTGCCACCTTCTCTCTAAGTTGTGAAGCAGACATTTCTTAGAGCAACTACTCTAAACACTAGACATAAGGCAGGTATCATTGGACATCCCTTACATCCATTTGGATATCCCACTTTGACATAGCCAAACAAGTCTGTCTAGACGCCTGACCAGCCTGGATTTCAGCTGTTGTGGCAAGCTGCTATATGGCATTCCTAATAAGCTCCTGCTGGAATGGTATAAAGTACATTACCATTAGGCTTTGGGGTGAAGGGGGGTGGACACAGGGAGTAATAAACAAGTACCAGACAAGAATTTCTGGGTGTTGAACATTTGGCACACTGACCTGTGATGACCTATGTTTGGCAACATCACAATGGATGTGAGTATGATTCTGACAAGCTGTGCCATGCTTATGTAAACTGGTAATCCCTCCCTGTCAGTTTGAGCGAGCAAGTGTTGGCCTTGCATCACGTGTCACATACATCATGTCACGGGCGACAGGATGATCAGATTATGACCCTAATCCCATCCTACCACTCCCTTCCAGTCTTCTCTCGGTAAAACCATCAAATTCTACCAAGGAATGCGTTTCCTGCATTCCCCAGCACTAAACCCTTCGCCGGATTCTTGTCCTACACCCTCCTTCATCCTCCCACAAATGCTCTCCTTTGACTTGGCCTGACCTCAGATTTCTTTTTGCCCGAATAAGAAAAAGGATGAAGGACAGCCGTGGACTGTGGGAAAAGGGAAGTACTGAAGAGAGTGTCACAGGCAGAAAGGAAAAAGTGGAGGATGGAATAAAAACAACATACTATTTTCTAGTTTCCCAAAGCCAGCTTTGCCCTAGGGATAAACACACACACACACACACACACACAGTTGGACAGAGGGTAAGAGACTTAGGAAGCTAGAGAGAGAGAGAGACAGAGAGAGAGAGAGAGACGTCAGAGCACCAAAAGTAGGAATGGAAAAAAATGAGTCACTGCCACTTATGTGAACAGTTTTAACCTGGACAGCTCCGGGAGATGTCAGACAGACAGCGCTGACCATTTGCTAACAAACAATTTATTCAACATCACTGGATTAAGTTTGCATTTAGCCTTTACAGGTAGGGTGCTGTCTGGCTGCCTAAGCACCTGCTTGTCTGGTAGCTGGGCAGAAGTTTGAGGACGTTTAAGTCCTGTATGTTCCAAGATACAGCCCAGTGCTCTCTTTTGCTGGAAAACAATTCATGCTCATTGTGGCTGCTTTTGTACAGGAAAAATCTGTGATTTGAGCCACAGTAGCTCTTCTATTGGACCACATGGCCTATATGTGCATTGGGGTCTAGCAGTTTATGACTTGTCCCTTGATTGACATTATTGTAAGGTTGGCAGATTTCAAGTTTGGTGAGGTCAAGTCAAATTCATTTGTATAGCACATTGTCTCAAAGCAACTTTACAGAACCCAGGACCCACAGACCAATAACCCCTGTCAAGCAAGCTGATTTTCAAGACTTCAAATCACATATTTTTCTTTTTTATATTTTTAATAAAACTATAAGGCATTCCGACATCTAGTTTTGTTTTTGTTTAGTGTCTGCCTGTAAAACCATATTAAACATAACGTATTAATGGTTTAGTATCACCTGCTGTGAAACACAAAGGACCTTTAAATCCACATAAAAATAATACGACCAGATCTGTCCAAGAGTCACCTTTAACTGCTCATTTAGCTTGCTGGTTAAAATACCTGTGGCTGCGAACAGCAAACGATGCTGATTTGTGACTAATTTCGAGGAGGGTTAAAACAAGAGGTTTCTGGCCTCGTAAACCCGAATGGAGCAGATGTTTCGAGAGGCATGATGGGAAAATGCTTGACTCGTTAAGGGTTTTAGTCTCCTGTGAATGGTTAGCGGCGAGTTACTGTGAGCACAGGCGTTTTGGACTAGCATGGAATGGACAGATCCAGAGCGGAGCTACTGTTCCCGGGTACTTTCGCAGCATTTCCATTGCTCTATTAATAAATGCTGTGGGGTTTGTTTCACTAACTGGGAGAAGATTGTTTCATTCATCTTTGAATGTTAACAGATGTAGGATGTAAGTTCTGAATTCAGACTGACAAAAGTTTCAACCTCGATGCGCACAGAAAGACCCCGGGTGGGGGAAAAGGTAATTATTTTTGTTTTTTATTATACATAGTTGGGTTGTGACAGGTCCTTTCCACTGGGCCAATGTGGAAGAACACTGCAAACACGGTGCCCACCCATCACATAGATCAGCATTAATCAGTGACATCTTTGTTGGCTATTGAATCATTAGCGTCCGTACTTCATTATAAACATGTGTTTGCTTACCGAGTTGTACAAAAAAGCAGAAAAAGGGTGCGGCTATACAGGGAGAGGGACAAACAGTGAGTAAGACTTTAAAAAGGACAGATGTAGTTAAAAACAGAAAGTGGGGAAAAAAGGACCAGTCGTGTTTTCTTTGCGTTCAGCCAGAACCACATGTGGAAACAATCAGGCACGAAAAGCAGCCCGATAGCATCATCAGAATTGCGCCATGTTTCTCAAATCCTGAGCACACTGAAATATGTGAAACAAAGAACTGAAACCTGCCCTCTGCTAAAAGTGGGAATTAACACAAAAAAGAAAGAAACCAAAACATCTGCACATCTCTAACTTGGATAGGCGTTTACATGGCTGGTTTTTTTAGTGATCTTGGCCTGTGAATGTTTCTCTCCTTGTTCTCTGGAGCAGAAAACAAAGCAGTGGGAGGGCCAGGGGATGGGGTACGAAAGGATACAAAATAAAGGGGGACCAGAAAGGCACAGCCATTTCTGCATGCTGGCATTTCAGTAGACTTCTGCGTCTTTACTGCCGACCACTTCTGCCCAGTAAATCTACGTCCTCTGCATTCTCGGATCCTGTGTCTTCATTGCTGGGACAGACGTCACCACAAACCATCCACACTCCACACTGTCAAAACAAGTTTGTTCTCTTCGGTCAGTTCTCTGGATGCTTTTAGATCAAGAAAGAAACAGGAACGTTCATGTCACAAACTGCCACTAACTGTTAGGGCAATTGCTGCATCAACCAGAGGTTTTGTTCAATTTTGATCATGATCTTCAACATTTCATAGACCTTTAGCTTTACATAATTGAGGGTCAATAACAAATGCAACTGCAAACTATCCTGAACACTCAACATGGTCAAAACAACTTCCAATGTGCCCGCTTCCATCCAATATCTTATTAAAGGTAATTTGACCACAAGATTCAAGTCTCCACTATCCCATGGAGGGTTTCTACAAAATGTTACAGATTAAAATTCCAGTTAATCTCAAAATTGTTAAACGGGGTTAAGGTCAGGGATCTTTGCAGTCCTCTGTAGTTCACAACTTTGTACAAGGACTAAGAGCCTTCCCCAATCGGTCACAAAATCTGAATAATACTAAAGCTGAGATTTTAAATCGAGTGTTTGAGATCTCAGCAGCTGTTTAGGCTGTTGAACCAACCAGATGTTTTGATAAAAGGTAATCAGGAATGGGGGAATTCTGTAGACCATTCATTAGACAGAACTGAGGGTTAAGGGCCTTGCTCAAGGGCTATACAATAGCATGGTAATCTATTGTAGAGGAGCTTGAGTCAGAAACCTACTGATTACTGGTAATCATTGAGATCCCATTGTACCTACCAGAGCAAGATTCTATCTAAGGTTGTGACATTAATCTGTAGCATATCTTGCCAAGAAGATGCCCCAAAACGTTTTAATTTTTATTTATTAAGTCATTTGAACCTATGGATGTAATAAAAATATAAAACACATACATTTGTGTGTTTAGTTCCAGATGGTGCACCAGAGAACATCACTGCTTTAGTAAATGGAACAGAGGTGCTTTTCAGTTGGGATAAACCAGCTGGAAGAATCAATGGAGAACTTCAGGGTTACATGATCGAGTACAAAACGCCAGATGTGGAGCAGGTAATTTGTAATTTATTGTTTTTGTACTTTATTGATTTCATTTAGCAGCTAGACAGGCTGGGAGTGACTGAAAAAGGTCCTGATTGGTTGGTCACATCTATATGTCGCTATACTGACTGCAGTGCATCCACTAGCTACTGGAAGGGTATGGTGATCAGTAGAGGCATCGAGATGGTCCCACAGATACTCAATTAAGTTAACATGTCACATTGTCTTGCTGAAACATCTGGTCTCAACAATAATTAATGGTACATTGGGGTGGCAGAAGTAAACACAGAGATTTTTGTCTTCCAGGTCATGCTGGACATGGTTAACGATACAGAGCTCACTGTAAATCTATCTGTCCCACTATCGAACATCACATTCAGGCTGTGCGCCTATACTGGCGCTGGACAAGGGCCCTGGACCCCCATCCAAATACTCTCTCTTGTCCCTGCAGGTAAGAACTATTGGTAAGAACTAAACACTGAATAATGTTTTTTAAAGCATGTTTTAATCATTTGTGATGATATTTCTTGTTTTTATTTTAGACCTTGGAGATCCATCTGCAAGTAAGTAATACACACATACACAGACCACACATATACCCACATGTTTTTATGAATTATGAAGTTAATTTCAACTTATGTTCCTTTCTTCTGCTTTCAAAATGGAACTGTTGCTTCCTTCTCTTTCTATCATTCAGAAAAAGGAAGCAAAAGAAGGGGAACAAAAGAAAGGAAGGGGGTGCAGGGAGGGTCATGAATATTTAGCACCACAAACATCTCCATTAGTTCTATAAGCGCCAGTGTCTGACATGCATTGAATGAGAAGGGGAATGAAAGATGTTATGGGAGGAGGATTTTTTCGTGGAGAGAATGTGAAGGAGTTGCAGCATAACTTAAGGAGTTAAACACATTAGATAGAAGACACACCCTGTAGTGAAGTCCAACTTATCCACTAAGTGCATATATGAGCAAATTACTGACCACAAATTGCATAAATGTTTCTTCTATTTTTGACCCTATAATCCCTAATGAAATCAGTGTGTATATGATTATATTTAAATATACATTCATTTTTTTCTGTAACATCTACCTTCTGTCGTAGGTCGCATGTCTTCTCCTATATTCTCTTGGCACTGGTGGTACGTCGTCATGGCGATAGGAGTAGCTATATCTCTGGCTATGTTTATGGCCATATACATGGTGAAACTGAGGCGAAAAGAGACACGATTCGGGTGAGCAATGACCAGATCCTTAAATTAAAAATATATATATTTTTATCTACTTAAAATACTCAGAAAATACTCAGCAGCTTGCATTGCACTCAGCATGGCTCCAGATACCTGTGTTATTCCCAGATGGTCTAGCTGTTGTCTGTTCTGTACTCTGATATTAAATGGTGGTCATAATTTTACACAGTGCATGGCCTTTTTTTAAATTATGTGTGTGTGTGTGTTTGCAGTGAGGCGTTTGAGCCCATGATGGAAAGCGGTGAGCTGGTGGTCCGGTATCGAGCTCGTCGAACTTACAGCCGTCGCACCACTGAAGCTACACGTGAGTCTTATTAGAATCTTCTCTTGCTGCTTAGGTATGCAGAAGGCAGACAGAACATGATGCAAATTGTACAGTAGGAGGTGCCCACAGCACAGCAATACACAATACACCCCTATAAGTCAGTCTCATTTGCCCCCCAGGCTAAAATGTTTCTGCTTTCGGGGTCTGGGACAATCCCTGATCCCATTAGTGTTGGTAACCACCATCTCTAACGGAGAGCCATCAGCCTCTCGAGCTGGATTCTCCCAGAGAGCAAAGAGAAGTCACACGTTGGCCTTTGTGAATCTTCATGACATGTCATCCAGACAGCAGAAGTCACAATCTTGCAATTAGGAGAAATGAGTTCAACCCATCCTTAACAATTCCACTTTTCCAAGTGACTGTTGAGTTTGCTGAGTGCTCAGTGATACTGATTGCAGCTCTGATGTTTGAACTCAAGAGCTGGTACTCTCTTAGTCCTCTGCTACTGTCACCGAAAAGGCTGTCTATCTCCATATTAAATCAATAGATGTTTTTGCCAAATAAAGGTTGAAGAAACCTGAACGGACCAGGTTCAAGAACTATCTTTTGGTCGAAAGCACAATCTGTGGTGGTGAGCTATTATATATTAGTATATGCCAACACCAATGTTAGAATCTCAGTAAGACTGAGATTTCCGAAAAATTTAAATTGGAAAGGTCTAGATTTGTATTTTAGTCTTGAGGATAGAACTGTCAGTCAAAAAATGCTTGCTATGAGTGCACTTAGCAAGGATTTAGCATGGGACTTAGTGGCACATTCTCTCTCTCTCTCTCTCTCTCTCTCTCACACACACTCACACACACACACACACACACACACACACACACACACACA
>JAYDZG010000027.1:3399530-3410301 GCA_034509265.1 Microcambeva bendego
AGACAGAAAAGGTTCATGTCAAAGGCTGCATATTTGTGATGAAAATATGCTTCCTACATACTTATCTACTCGAGTGCCTTACATGCAATGCTTAAAGTGATCTCCATTTCTTGCCAGAGAGATTTTAAAAAATTCAACACCTTGATTTGCTTGCTGATACGTTCAGGAACACGGTAAACAGATAGCCTAATCCAACAAGGAATTAAAACCGAATATTTGAGATCTCTTTCAAATGAATCCACTTGTAAGTACTTCAGTAAACAGAAATGGGACACTGGTAACGTAGGTAGGGTGTTCGGATGGGATGACACCCTGTGGCTCCATTTCACCCTCAGTCCAGTCAAGGAGTCATTATGACAAGTACAGCATATTCCTCTACAAATGTTGTGATCCTATATAGAACTATGCCAATGGCTGGTTAAAAGATTAATTGCTTTCACACAGAGAAGGCACATGCTAGGAATGAACAGGCAGAGGGACGAATATCCCCCACCCTTCCGCCAACATCTGTACTATACTTTGTACTAAAGTAACATCGTGGCTTACAAGTCTGAAGAAAATTGTCCGTGCTACTGGAAATACATTCATGAAATGAAAGGAACAGATGTCCGGTGGCTACTGTGTACTAATGAAAACACTTAAGAAGTCCAACTATAGACACAGAGCTAGGCCCTCATGTTCCAGGCTTTAGTTGAGGGCAAGACGTAGCTGCCAGCCAACCAAAACCCACAGTGGAATTTTCAGATCAAGACAGTCTGAATGAACAAGAGTGTGTATGCGGTTACTGTTTAGTGATATATAGAACAAAACCGTGATGACACCGTGCAGAACTGTCCACCACACCTCGGGATCCACCAAGACATACTCTAGACAAGTCAATGAGAATTAGCTTAAAGCAAATCAAACGGAAGGGATCACTTTTCTACATGATAACCTCCAGTTGCAAGGAATTTTTTCCATTGTTTTAATGCCATCAGCAAACCTGTTTTTGGATGAGCGCATACCTACTGATGTGCTGCTGCTTTCACATCATCACATCCAAATCATCTTCCACGTTAAGTTTCTTAGAGCCTCCAAAAAGGTGGTGCTAAATCTAGACAATTTATAAAAAAGTGTGAAAACTTTTCAAGAACTGGTGAAGCAGCACAGGTCACTGGTACTATACACTTTGAATATTTGACTGTACAGGGGCTTTATGCCTGGTTGCCAGGTTCAGCGTTTTTCAGCCGAATTGGTGTATTTTTACATCCATACTTAACATCATACTCAACGATTAGAAGGGGTATAAACAAAGTGTTTGGGCATATGGTGTTTATGCCTTACAAAATAATGAATTTTGAATAATGAAGATTATCCTCTGATAATTTACAGTCTGAACAGTCTGGATTGTAAACCAGACATAACAATAATTCATAATAGAATTTTTAAGGTTTAATTTTGAGTTTCACATTGCTTTTCTCTCTGTGGAGAAGGATTTAAATGAAAACGTGTCACTTCTGAAGTAAATGTAACCCCTGAGGTAAGTGAAGGTGGAGTCAATCAACGATTAAAAGTTCTATTTATTTGGCACAAAATTCACTAATGTTTGGTTTGTGATGTGGCGACGTGGAATGCACTCCTGCCAGGCCATTCTGTCACATTCATATTGAACCAACACCCAACATAGTGCTCATCTGCTTTGTTTGGCGACACCTCCACGAGTCCAAACACAGCTGCTCGACCATGTGACAAACAGGTAGCAGGCTAAGCAAACGGAAACCTCTCAGTCTTTATGCTCGTTTGGCTCTGTCCCATCCGACAAATACTTCTCCGACATGAATACACTCGGAGGTACAGTGTGTTAAAATGGTACATTTTTGCTCTTACTGAGATCAGATAAACTCACATACCAGTGACAATTGTGCTATTTCGCAAAACAAGAAAGACCGGGTGCACCAGAAACCAAGCCCAGTTTCAAAAGCAGCATCAGGACTGAGAACACTTGTCCCCCTATGACATGGGAATGTCTCCCTTGAATGCTGGTATGTGGTATGAAAATAAGTCAAGTATTTAGAAAAAAAAACAAAACAAAAGATGCTAAAATCGCTAGCTCACCTCTTCATCTGTCCATGAGGAAGAAATCAGAACAGGGATCCATCATTTGAAAAGGAGTAGAAGATCATGGAAGACAAGAATAAAGAAACTTTAGTTAAAATTAGAAAAACTATTTTAAGAAACAATTATGATGAAATACATTTTGTTTTGTCTAGTGGCCTCCAATCCTTCATCATAGCATATATTCTGGAACATGCATTGGGGGAAATGGGGAGGGCCTTTAAATTCATTTCCAAAGTAAAATCTGGAGTAAAACAACCCCAGACCATCATTCCTCTTTAAAAATCCAGACCAGATCACTAAAGTTCATCTTAAGCAAACTGACCAAATTATATATATGAGCATGTCTATGACTTTACAATCGTGTCTTCTCTAAAAGTGTTGCTGATTGAATTAAATAAGGAACAGAAAGAAAAGAAATGTCCAAATACTTTTGGCTACATATTTTAAGCCCCAGACATAGGTTACATCATGAGCAAGTGTGAAAGTTGATGCATCTGAGGGTTACAGGGTCAAGGAATGAGTCAGTGTGCACTTGCTAACAAATCCAGTACATAGATTAGACGTGGAGGGTCACATGCTCAGACAGGGTATGTAATGAATATTGCATGTATCATTAAAAAACCCAAACATTTAATCAGATTTGTTAGTTTAAATCTGTAAAATTTGGAAGCCTTTGCAAGTCTGTGTTGTAAAATTGGATGTATATTTTTAATATTTATTATTGTGTTATACATTTGCATGGTAAAGGGTATGCAGTGAGGTTTGAACTGTCGTCCTTCGGATTACTAGTCATTTCCCTTAACCACTAGACTATAGCTGGACATCGAACATCAATACCATGGCTATATTAAACCAACATCTGTTCTGAGCATCAGTATAAAACACCAAAACACCAGAGTGGAACGTCATCAGAAAACCAAACATTGAGCAAGTAATGTTCACCGCAATTCTATCAAACCAGTCCAGCACTAACCCCTTGCTCCCGACTGTTGTTTTAGCTGGACTTCAGAGGCCCGCCGCGACTCGGACGCTATTTGGATATTTATAATCCTGGCAGAGGAGTTTGTTTCATAATGTTTACTCTGATTTCTAATTGCAGACTCTAGAGGAAATCATATGACTCGACCCAAAAATCCCACGAGCCTCTTTGTATATTAATCAAACCGAGCAAATCAAGTCTTTATTCAATTAATGTGCTACTCTGGTAGCTACTGGACTGCACTACTTGAGGGGGATTCATGATACAAGAATTGTGCCATCAATCACTGCAAGTAAAATACCTATGCTGGCCTTGTGAGTCTCACAATGCAGAGAACACGAATGGCATCAAAATTATGACTCAATTCAGACCTGACGACTGGGGAGTCCATTGAAGCGAACGAATAGTTTCATGTTAGTGGAACCAGTTGAAGATGACTGCTTTGCGACATGACACATTATGAACATTGTAGCCACGAAGACGTTAGATGCTACATATCAGCAGCCCAAGATGTTGACACAGCAGGTTCCAGGTATGCATATTGATTAATACATGCCAGATTGTAATGCCATCCTATCATCTGCAAGCAGCAGAATTCCAACTCACTCACTATCAGATCGGGGTTCTTGTCGACCAAAACTAAAATCTCATGTGATTCCAACAGAAGATCTGAAATGTTGTGCATTTTGATTGGCTTTTCCAATTCCCAAAGACATAAAGATGCTTTCTGACAGGCTATCCCCTGATCTTATTCATCAACAAGGCCTTTCTGCCTGAAGGAAATCTTAAGGAGCAGCATTTTCTGACATACTTTAACCATTCTTAGGTTTGATTTACACAAGAAATTATGCTGTTGATAATAATAATAATAATTTCATTAACAATCCAAAATCCCACTTTGGATGTGGAGTAAACTAAATGGCCAGGTCGCCCAATCATGTGCTCACTGGACATCCATGAAGTTGGTCCCCAATTGTTCTGGGAGGACCTGACTTTACAATTGCAGTCTTGGCTGTGGAAATTCATTGACCTTGTTTTGAAGATAGCAGTATATTATTGGTATGTATGATACCCCTGTAATGTAGTGTAGTGTATTGGTAAAAGGAACAGCAGTGGACGGAGCAAGTCAGGAAGGCAGAGAGAGATACAGATGGACGCTCAGTAGGTTTTCTGTTCTGTTAGCTACCAGAATCATCCCAGTGAGCACGTCATCGACACAACAGGTCCTTGTTGATGAATATTGTTCGATCAAAATGTATCCATGCAGTGTTGACGGTGCTTCCAACAAGGTAATCGTTCACAGGTGTCCACATATATTAGGCATACATGATTGTTTTAACACTTAAACTAAAAGGGGAATTTGGAAAATATTATCCCAACCCAGTCCAACAATGAAAAAAAAAAGTTCCACATAAAGAGAACACATGGCTGTCGAATTAAAAGTTTAATGGGAATTTAGGGCTTTTGGAGTAGGTAAACAAAAATGTAATATTTTAATATAATATGTATAAACTATACAGCCAAAGGAATGTGGGCACCTGACACATCATATTTCAAAACGCTGTGTTTGCCTATTCCTTTTAAAATCGTTTTAAAAATAGTGTTTGTGAGGTAAAGTTGGACTCTCAATTTCTCTCCCAATTTAAAGGGTTTGGCATGGTTTAGTGTCTGTGTGGGTGGACTACGGGTACTCTGGTTTCTTTCCCTGCCTCACAAGTTTGCCAACGGTTACACTGGCTATACTACCCTTAAAAAATAAGCATGGTGTCCTGAGTTGACCTAGCGCTCTGTAGTGTTTATGGTTGGCACAAGACCCTCCACGACCACTTGATGAATAAAACAATTAACAAATTTGGAATTATGACCAGGTCATCCGATATTATTCTTCCTGGCTGATATGAACAAAGAACGTCACCCTGTCATTAGAGTTTTGGGTTTATTAGCAACATATTGCAGGGTGAGGTAAGGTTAAACCCAATGCAGCAACACTCACTCAGCAGTAGTTAAAACATCCTGAATTAGCACTGGTGTGCAGCCAACCAGCCAATGCAGTGTAAATCAAGTACAAAAGCCCTTAATGTCCCTCAATTCTGCCAAGCTAAGAGTTTTCTCCAGTATTTTCTGGGCTGTAGCCTGAGATGCTGTGTATGAATCAGCCTGTGGTCCATTCAGCATTTAAAAAAAAACATTTAACTACAAAAGTGTACATAAAAAAACTCAACACCAGGTAACAGCAGACTCCAACAGAGAGCCGTCTGCACCTTAACCAAAAAGTGGCAAGGAGGTCAATCTTTAGTTGACCCTCCAGCTTTCTGTACCATGAGCAGCTGGTGAAAATTCTAAGACTGAAACTTGAGTCTCCATAGTGATCTCCAAGTGTGGACTAGTAGAATTAGAAGCAGAAATTCATCTTCAAGTATATGTTCTACCAAACTAAGTACAATGGTAATCTATTGGGTAGAGATTTGGGCTATCAATTCCAGGCTCTGTTTTGCAGCCACTGTTGGGTCCATAGGATGGCTGACCCTGTGCTCTCGCTTTTCTTGTAATGGAAGAACCATGATCCTTTCTAGAGTTGGCTTTCTAGCCAAATCTGGCATCTGGAAAAGAAGGGTCTTGGTTCAGGTCTAAAAGGGTCTTTTTCTCAAAAAAAAGTCCTGCGCGTGGGTGGTAGAATTTGTTTTGTGATAATTAAGTGTAACTTGATGGGTAAAATTGTCAACTGAGAAGAAACATCAACAAGGGTTCCAACAAGGCATGCCCAAGTAATAGATACATTTGACAAATGACAAGCCATTACATCTTATGAATGTATGTCATTTTAAAAAATGTGAAAGAATGATCAGCATAAATGCTTTTTTTACTTCTCTCGCAGGCATGCAGTTGAACAACATGAAGGCATTTTTTTAAATAAGGGGGGTTATTTTGGAGTCTACAAGCATCTCAAAGTCACAGAGAAATTAAAAGCAGCACAGGAATGCACAAGTCCTTATGAAAATACACAACTATGAAGGATCTTGACTGCTGGTTTATTCTATCCCAGTTCATTATTTATCCCACAGTCGATCATTTTCCCTTCATATCTGCATCTGAAATTTATATTAATTTATAGTACGTGTGAATTTAGCCCTACCATTTTTAGTTCAGAAGTTTTATCCCCACCCAATTGCAAACTAGCATATGGAGCTAATTTCTCCTGAACATTAGACCTTTTAGAGTACAGATTTTTATGGCTGGATTGTCTTGAGCTGGAATCCCAACTTCACATCAAGATCATCCTAAAATCCTTGATCATCTTCCTCCAGTACTGCTCAGCTGATTACATAAGCAGAGTACAGGTTAAACAGGAATGGTGACAATATGGAACTTTGCTATAATCAATGAAACAAGTGGACTTGTTTGAATTCTTTGGCCTTTTCCATAATCCAATTTACATCTGTGATTTTTCTTTTAAACTAAGCCAGTGGTTTTTTCTGTCTTCATTTCTGCCCAAAGCTGTGCAGAGTTTTTCCTTCTTCTGATTTTTAATCTGGGATTCCAGTCTGTAATAACCAGCAGGGGCGAGTTTGTATGTCACAAAGATGTTTGATTCCTTCTTTGTTTATATTTGTTATTGGGTCATAAACCTGGATGGCAGTTATTTGGATGTTTGTGCATGAAATCAGGACGTGTTGGCCAATTTTACCCATGATGCTAAACTTTTTACCATAAATAAAGTAAAACCATGACATTTGCTATCCATAAAAGTATCTGTTATTCATTCTGCTGTATTACAGCTGGGAGTATTTTAGATAGATCCTACCTTCAGGCTACGCTGACATGAAGAGTTATCAACAGATTCTGTCATCTCTGATTGTAGCTCCTAGAGTAAACGCAGGGTTCCTCCTAACCTCCATAATCAAGTACCTTTTGTCACGATGCCCAACAGGGTGGATGGCAAGCTCTATAAAGGATCAAGGTTGTGCCAAGCTTCCATTACAAAATTGTCCAGGTCTGTGTGGTTCTAAGAAGTCTTTGAAGGTTTTTTTGATGTCATTGATATATTCTAGACGATACAGGGTAAACTGTGGTTCTTACAGACTTACAGACTCTGTCCATTTAATTCAAACTGCAACAAGTAGATGGCAATAGATGTCTCACAGCAGAGAGGTTTTTGTTTCTGATATCTCAGACATAATTAGAATGGTTTCTCATGGATAAGATTGATCTTGAGCTGCATTATTGACACAACCGTCCCTATTTTTCTGGGCTTAGGACTGGCACCACAATGCACTGGTTAATTCAGTGTACGCAATTAACCTGACTGCATGTTTTGTACTATAAGAGGAAACCATGGGACTCCGGCTAAACTAATGCAGATACAGGGAGAACATGCAAACTGCATGCAAAAAGGACCAGGGCCAGCCCATCTGGGTATTAAATCAGGCCCTTCTTACTTAAGGCGACAGAGTTACCCACATAGCTAACGTGCCACCCTATGAATGATTTCTAGACATCTAAAGAGAATAAAACCAAACACTATGCATCTGACTATTTTATTTCACAGCACACTTGATTAAGTGGGTAAAATGGAATTTGTAATACATTGCAAATTAAAACACATACACTTCAAAGGATCATATTATTTTGTGAACCTAAATCCAGTGTAATGAAGTTTACCTGTGGGCAGTGGGTGTGTCTGAACCACCTGAACTCAATAATTAGGAGAAGTGTTGGAATACCTGAGCGCATTGAAATATCTGTAGCTGCCAAGTGCTCTGATAACACAGGGTATACATACACTGACTGTTCTGACATCGTCATCCAAGAGGACCTCCTTGCAAGGCTTCTTGATGACCACTGAATGCACGATGAACACATTAGGATGAATCCACATGCAGCACAAACGTCCCTCCACTCACCGTAATTGAAAAGTGGAGTCCGAAAGCGGCCGTTCAGGGCTGAATTCTCCATCATAATGAATGTTTTGGGTTTGAGTGGGAGATAATCCAGTCCGATGAGTGTAGAGATCAGGATGAGATCAGGATCCACGCTGGTGTGTTTGCGCCACTCACCACACTGCGCGATGCTGAACCAGACTGAGCGCAGCTTCCACTGACACCAGCGCTTTAAACACACCGAGGAACGTGATTGGCTGGGGCCAGTGACGTCATGCAGCTCAGTCTCGCCGGGACGAAAACAAGCAGCACATGCACGCGCAGTGACGTGACGTCATTTAGCCCGAACAGAACAATTAATTCATTCATTCATTAATTCATTCATTCATTCATTCACGATTCACAGAATTCATTCACTCAGCTATGATTTTTCATTCACTTGATTCACTCACTGAGCTCACTCAGGGTTTCATGATTCACTCAATGATCTGTGTATGTGATCATAAAGGTTTAAAGCATGGTCAGCAGTTTCCTCACACCTGCCTGTGCATGTAGAAAGTATTTTAGAGTGCCTCTGCTTTAAGCGTTTTTTAAATCAGCTCCAACTCATTTCACATAATGAGCATAATGCCTAAGGCTACACTCACACCAATCATAAACTCATGTTAGATCAGTTTTTATGAGTGACTTGGTAGCTTAAAAGTTCCAGGTATTATGTTCATCAGTTCAGTTCATTTTCTTTAACCCCTTATCCTAATTAGGGTCGTGTAGGGGTGCTGGAGCCTATCCCTGCTCTTCAATGGGCGCAATGCACACAGTAACACAGTAATTCAGTGTCTCAAATCAACCTGGTAGCATGTCTTTGGACTGTGGGGGGAAACCGGAGTACCCGGGGGAACCCATGCGGACACAGGGAGAACATGCAAACAGCACAGAAAGGACCCCACCCGGGGTTTCCTGGAGAAATCCCATGCAGACACAGGGATACTAACTTATATTCTTTTAAACTCCATATTTAAAAGAATATACTTTACAAACTGTGTTGTATTTTTTATATAGTTATAGCTGCTTGCAACAAGTTGGATACTTTTGGCAGATGTGGTTGCCAGATTTGTTGCCAAATCATAAGAAACCAAACATGAAAAAATTTATTAATAAAATGTGCTATTTTCCTTTATCAGTGTGACATGAGAAATCAGAGACTTTAATGGTCAGAAAGAAAAACCCAAACACAAATTTGAACTGCTCAGGAGTGTCAAATTTATTCCAGCTGCAATCAAATACAGTCGACTCCTCGAATTCGTAACTCATCATGGCCATGAATTTAAAGTGCAGAATCTATTTTCACAGCTTGTGTACAGATTTTACAATAAAACAATCAAACCAAAAACGGTAAAACAAAATACCAAAAATGGACAATGACACCATGGAGGACAGAGTATAAAGACAGAACAGATCAGCAATGACAGAAAAATCGATCAATCTGTGATTAAATTAAATTACAGTAGACTTTAATATGCATTACGAGTCGTTTGCAAGGCTAGCGTAAAACAAAGGCACGGCAAGTCAGAGGTAAAACGATCCTTTGCAGAAATGTGCAGCAGCCACACGGTTGTCATGCTTGAGAGAATGGTGGAAACACATCCAAGCTTCATGCCTATACATGGATTGATAGGTAGACTTTGAAATATATCCTGTACATCAATGAACAGAGCGTTAACGTGCACACTGGAAATTTCACTGCACTAGATTGAATAATAATGTCCAGTAAGGATACCAGAATAGGACATTTAAGTGCTCGCTTTAACAGTTACAGTGAAATAAAAATGTCATTGTACGTTAAAGCAGTTAGAAAGATAACGTTCACAAAGGATCTTTTCTTAAGCAGCAAAAAACTCTATAGGCTCCGAACCCTGTATGGCAAACCTGAAAGTTTCTCAAAGTACTAAAATAACACCAAGATGGGATTTGAACATCTGAGAAATTCTGGCTGGCCGGTCTGTATTATAAATGTTATTTATTTAGCAATCTTTACGCTGTAAATCTTTAGTTTCTACAAATGACCCTTATTCATCATATTAGTTATTCCTCAATGTCGTCAGTATAATCAATTAAACATGAAAGTATTTAGTTTGAAGACCACGTTCACATAATGCAGTCATCCCGTCCTAGCATACACGGTGGCCATATTGTCTTCTGTAGGCCCTCGTCAATAATGCCCATTAGAAGGCGCCAAGCCGTCTCGTGACAATGCCAAGTTTCCAATCAAGGAGTCTGGAATTAGCCATTTAATAGAAAGGTTTGAGATATGAAAATTGTTGGTCCTTTTTTATTACAGGCATATAACATAGAAAATGTTAACTTCACTAGCAACACAGAAATAAAAAGAAAAAAACCCACAATAATAATAATAATAATAATAATAATAATAATAATAACAATAAATAACTAGAAATAAAAATAAACAAAACGTTAATAAATAAAAATATATATATATATTTTAACAACTTAATCAAGAATTCAAAATAGAATAAAAAAAAGAAGCAAACAAAATCAAAATAACAAAAAAAACTGCACTGCTATATTTTTGAGGAATTCTACATCTGAAAGGTCATCTACTTCTTAATTCATGTCTCATATAAACCCTTGTAATGACCACCACCTCCCCCTCACATTCTTTCTCCTCAACAACTCCTACAACTGTTTCTCCTTTAATCAAATTGCTTGTTTAAGTAGAAGGTAAATAAGAAGCCTTAGTCCCCCCCCTTCCCCATATATTTTACTTCGTACAGCATTAATGTCAATCCTGTGAAATCTG
>JAYDZG010000027.1:3425151-3439194 GCA_034509265.1 Microcambeva bendego
AGACTGTCTATCATTACCAAACAAGTCCTGAATTTATTTTAACATGAGACCACTTTAATGTGGTAGGGTACAGCACATCCAGTAACGGCATACAATTACAGCATACAAGCGTGAACATGGCCAATGTGTACCACTCCGTATCAGTCACATACCCAGACACCCATGCTCATATCAACTAGCATATTGGTGTATTAATAGAACTTGATATAACGGTTATGAGTGAGTTGGGAATAAAATAGATTAGCCTTGAAGTCAGAAAGAGGTCCCGGATTCACTTCAACATAATAAATGCTGGACAGACAATCAGCTGTATGATGATTCAGTCAAGATTCAGTAGTTTCGCATAGACATAATAGTCAAGCCTCTGTCAATGTTCTCATAGTTCAGTATTCTGTCTCATTTTGATTTAATGACAAGATCATACATGACAGACTAGGGTTGCTGATAAAAAAAACATCCAAATTTCCACAAAAAAAGGGTCAGACCCATGATTCATTTCTTGTGACCACAGATACAAACTATGCCACCACTATGACTGATCCTGACTGTGGTGTCGCAGTATCAATATTAATATACCTTAAAAATCCAAAGCTTTTATGAATATTAATATTGCAACATCAAAACTGCTATTTGTTTGGTCTTATTTTGACTATGTCAGACTGCAAAAACTCCACTGCAACCGGTGCATGACTTGTTTGTGTAGGTAAAATGTACATCAAGAGCGATTTACAAGAAATGAAGATATAACAAGAAATAGTTCGTTCCAAATTTCAATTTCCAAACAAACTGAAGCAAGAAAAAAAGCCAAACACATTGTATCAAGTCTCAGCTCTGCCTGCCTGGTTGGACTGGGCAGCCGTATGAACAATTGGTCTATTGTTCAGGCCAATATAGGGACGGAATTAAGCCAGATAACTGATGCAATTGCGACCTCTGCTGGCTGACTGATTACACCTGAAGGAAATAAACTTTTTTAAGAGCTGCATGCATCCGGAAAATAGCATCAGTCAAGGTAAATAAAGGTTCCAGAGAATTAACAAAATCACCGATACTTATTATGCAGTTTACAATATGTCCCAACTTTACAAAAATCTTTAGACATAAAGTATAGAGATGAGTTGATAATTGCATATTAAAGACCAGAGGTTGGGAATTTTATGTCCAACAAGATCATGGTAAACTGATCACATTTTGCCTAGAGTGTATGTAAAGACTTATGCAAATATCTTTAAATGAATAATATTTTTCAAAACTGGTTCTTGAACTCATTACTTATAAGTTTAACTATCAGTGTTCCTGAGGTTTAGCTACTCTCCAACGCATTCACTAAAAATACTACTGTGTCACCAACGGTGCAACCACACCACATGTGCAAACCAAAGCAACAGACCACAGGAGGAAACAACCATGACGCCATCCTTCCCCTCCTCTACGGTTCTCTTCATGCACATTATCTGTCAAATTTCCCAATACGCCCAATTCTTGGTGTGAAAGAAAATGGTTTCTGACTAAAGTATGTAGACCTGGAAATGTAGACCATTTAACATTTCCTTTACACATGAGGGTCTGCTGTAAGGAAGAACACTCACTGGCAAATTACCCTCTTCATAAAATGATTATCCATTTATCCATTGGTGTTCATCAGGCAACACCAGAAATTGTAGGGTGAAAAGTTCCAGATTGAGTACATAGACTGGAAATTGTAGTTTTTTTAACACATCAATCATATATTAGTGACCAGTAACAAACATTATACATTAGGGATGTAACAATGTATCAGAAGACAGCTCCACAATGATTCTAAATGTTACAATTCAAATCAGTTGAGCTTAAAATGAATCGATATTCACTTTAAACTGGCACTGCCAACCTCACCTGGTTGACGTCATTACACAAGAGTGGCCAAGTTGGGGGGTTTCCAGCCAAATTGGTCTTAATTAAAATTATTTTGGATAGTTCGCAGCTACCTCAAAAATAAAAGGACATTCATTATTTAGATAAACGAGAGACACTGTCATAATTTGACTTTAATTTCACTTTGCTTAAAAGAACCCAGCATCTTTACATCCTTACTACACACTTCTAGATCATACACATATTCAGAAAACAGTATAGCTAAAAAATCTCTAGGGAAATTCCTTCATTTCAGCCTTGATCATTATCATGTGCTTTAGAGGGTCAGGTTCCTCTTGTCTTCTGCCTATGAGCCATAGAGGAGGAGGCTGGTGGGGGAGAAATTAGACCATGTGTTGCACAGAATAAGAAAGTAGGGTGTTTACAGGATACACCTCAGAAAGACAGATGGAAAAATGGAGGTTAGGGTGGCATAGTTTACAAGAAGGTGGGTTACCCAGGACAAGGCTGAGCAATTGCACTCGTGTTGTACTGACCACTGTGAATTCCCCAAATGTAGGTTCAATATGTTGGATAGTTGAAGTGTTCTTTGATTTGGGACAAAGGTAGTCTAATAGAAAATTGAGCTGTCATTTAAATATGACTTCTACAACATATATTTAAATGTATCCACTTTTAACCTGATGGGGGGGGGCGGGGGTTGAGGGTTTTGGCTCATGGTTGGTTGGCCTAACCATTGTGAGATAGACTTGTCAGGTCAGTCTCAGTACTACTCCCATGCCCAAATAAAAAAGAAGCATTACATCAAGTTACAAG
This sequence comes from Microcambeva bendego, assembly GCA_034509265.1. Taxonomy (NCBI): domain Eukaryota; kingdom Metazoa; phylum Chordata; class Actinopteri; order Siluriformes; family Trichomycteridae; genus Microcambeva; species Microcambeva bendego. The sequence goes on from JAYDZG010000027.1 coordinate 3,427,822, forward strand.
GGTATGTGTCTGGTCTTGTGTGTGGACTACTGTGATGCAGCACCATCTGATCATAAATATCATTCACAGTTGTAAACACTCACTGAGACATAGCATCATTCTGTGGAAACAGCTTGCACTAGTGAGATCATGTCCAAGCTCCTGGGCAATATATGATCTAAAACATTGTTTTGCCTCTGTGGAAAGATGAAACTGTTTAGTGGGACGGATACAATTAGAGGAATAATGAACAAGTCCGAAAACTCAGTGGACAGGATGTTCTGGAGGAACACCATCCATATGGTCACCAGAAGACAGGATCGACTTGGCAGTACTCATACAAGGGAAGAAAACTAGCTTTTGGTAGATTAGAAGTATGCTTTAGTATTTAATTACACATTCTTAGTGATCTTTAACCTGGGCTAGGTAGGAAACATGGAGCTACCCTAGCCTAAAGTATGGTAGTTAAAAACCTTAGTATGTGAAAGGAACACAAACAATATATTACATTTTGTAGCGCTCTGAGTTTCATGGTTTGTGTTAATTTCTCCATATTTTCTTCCAGTAAAATTATTGTCCGTGCCACAATTTTAATTTCCTGCCACCTGGCAATGGTGGAGCCTCACAGACAGTGGTAGCATGTATGGCCAGACACGGCATGAACTTATTACAAATACCACCACTACTACAGGCGTTGGTGTTCATCATATTTCCATATTTGGGTAGACTGACGTTCGTTGGAACCCAAAGATGGTACGTTAACAAATTACATAATTAGTAATTGGATCCTCAAATACCAGGTCAAGTGTTTTCTGTAGTCTTCATAATGACCAGTTTTGAGTATACATTTTATACTTTATAAACATCTAGATGGACACTTAAAAACATTTAAGCTAATTGGGGGCCATGTTTAACTTAACAGATTATTCGTACATTTTAATAAGGAAATCTACTTTGTAAATTTCAGTCAGGATTTTTAAGGCAGGCCATCCATCCACCCATGTAACTATACAATCATCTGTTCATCCATCCATCCAATCTTACATATTTTGGCTGACCACTCTATATTCAAACCATTCATCTAACCATCAAAGCATTGTCATCAATTTTCCAGCATTTTGTCCAGTCACTGTATATTCAATAAACCAGCCCAGCAACAATCCATCTATACAGCCTTCAATCCACCCATCCATCCATCCAAGCAAATTATCATGAATTTCCAGTATTTTGTCCATCCACCATTTATTCTAGTTTAGTATTGAGTTTGTGAATTGGCAAATATTTCTAGGCAAAATACTACTAATGAGTAATAATTAAGTAATAAATTGTAATATAAATAATATAAGCTCAAACTGATGGTAAATAATATTACCAGTAGGTCAATGTGGTCCAAGGCTTTCTGTCCTAGACCATGGCAAATGTGACCAGACAACAAAGTCAACAAAATCAGGTCAAGAGCTAATACCAAGTGGACCGCTTCAAGGATTCGAGTCCAACCCAAATCAATGACACACTGTTATAATTCAGTACTGAATCATGCATTTACATTTAAAAGGATTTTCAATTTTCAGGTGGCCTTTTGATCAGACACCACTATGAAACGACCCAAACCATGCGTCTAGCTAGAGCAGTCGACGCCAAAGAAGTCTATAATGAAGTAAAGGATGCCATCTTACCTTCTTGTCTCTTTTCCACAATTTAAGACAGCAAAATCCCCAGAAGAACAGGTCGCTCACCATGACAGCGACTAGTCCAAGCTCATTCTAGCAAACGCGGCGTCAGAAAACAAAAACAGAGCCGGCAGCCGAAAGACGTGAGGCAGTTCTCCACGCCCCCGGAGCTTAGCTCATCTCAGAAAGCATGTCTCACTGCTCGCTCAATGCTCTCTCTGGATGCATGCTCTCTCTGTGTCTAGTCCCCCCCCCCCCCGCCCATCCTTCCTCTCCCCCTTGCGTTTCATACACCTCTTTTACGCCTTTGATTTTTATGACCTCATCACTTCCTGCAAAGCCCACCCATGTGCCTCTGCGCAGAGCTTGAAACCACCTAACACCCCCCCACACACACACACACACACACATATCTCCCCTTTCAAATAGATGTGTAGAGAGAGAGGAGGAATTTATCATTTTTCGCTGACTGGCAATCAAGCTAAAAGTCTTTGTAACCAAATGCTTAGATCTTTAGCAGCATTACCTATGCTAACCGATTTTCCAAATATTGACTCAAAGCTGGCATTGATTACCGAACAGAATGCCTCTTATTTCACGTTCAAGCAAGACACAATAAGCTGGACACACGTGGTGTGTGTATGTGGAAGAGGGCTAATGTTAATCAATAGCTTCCGGCTGCCAGCAGCGGTCATGTGATTCATGGTCTGTAAGTATTATTAGAACAACTAGATTTATATGCCAAGGTTTGGCAACCATGAAAAACTAAAAATCTAGATCGCCCATGTCGAAAAAGTAACCGCCCCCTTGTTAGTAATAGCCTGAATTCGTCATGCTTCCTTTCCCCTTATGCTGACCCCTGGCTCAGAGTGAGGACACAAACCCAACACACTACCCTCCGACACGTGAGTAGCACTCGTATGTGTTTTATCACCAACTTTTGACAATCAGTCAATCAGAAGAGGTCGTAATAGCATTAGTCAGGAGAGAGAGAGAGAGAGAGAGACAGACAGACCCTATACGAGCAATTGATGTCCGTTCGGCTGCTCAGCACAGCCGGCTGGCAGAGCTGAGACTCCGTACAACATATTCAAGTTCCCAGCTCTACTGAGTGGTGCTGAAGGGAAATATTTGCATTAACTTTGCAGAACTGTTTTTATAAGAAAAAACCCCTAAATATTCACAGCACAACACAGTAGATGTAGGATATAACACCAGAACCCACAGATATTTTTCACCCTCGAAAACTTGTCCGGCAAGTCACCAGTGATGACTATCAGGTTTCCTTACATAGCCACACCACCTGCATACTCTTATTCATACGAATAGCAACTATGTAAATGTACATACTTCTTAGATGTGTAAACACATACTATACTGAAATCCCTCTTCAAATGTAGTTCAGATACAACTTATAGAATCAATGGCATGAAACACAGTCCCTCTGTCACAGTATTGCCTCATGCCAGTGGGAGTTGTTTGTACAGAGGTACTTTCCATTCACTGGAGAACATGTGCATGTCACGCCATTTCAATATTACTGTGTTTTTTTTAAGGAAGAAGTATCAGTGATGTGGAACAGTACTTCTTGATTATTCCTATTAAGACTGATGTATAAGCAATATGATCAAATATAATACAATAGACAAAACATAAAACAAGCTATAACAAAGAGCAGTTTGTTAAACTAATCGAGATACAGCAGCTAGACACAAAATAAGAATAAGATGCTAAAACCTTACAGTAATATACACACACCAACAAAACACGATTTGCAACATGACCAACAAAGTATCGTCAAACCCATATCAATGTAACAACCTAACAGCCACAGCCAGGTCTTAGATATCTTGAGTGCTCAAAGTGAGAGTCATGAGGATCAGCTGTGGATCTTTAGCTTTGGACCAAACAAAGGGTTGTCAATTTGTAATAAAATCACCCCAATTATGTGCTTCCTGTAGACAAATGGTGTGGACCTTAGTTTCAGACCTTGGTGTTAATGCTGAAGTAAATTAATAAGTGATCCAGCTACAGTTTACCAAAACAGAAAGTGAATAATCATATCTCACTTCCTTAATCCAAACCAAGAACTGAAATAAAAGTAACCGTCAAGAAATGTATCGAGCCGACAGATCAAGTGCTTTTATTTTATCTGACCAGACTGATTGCATAGCATTGCGGTTTTAAAATCTAAGGATGCTGAAGATCACTCAGATTTTATCAGTGATGTAAATTCTGGGTTACGCGGTGCACTTTTTTGGCCGTTTTTAATTATCTTAGTGCTGGCAAAGGGAGTTTAATTATAGGAATTGCACTCTTTTGCACCGCCTATGTGTCTGTAAATCTGGGGGTGGACACGAGCTTGAAGTGAAACATTGTTGAGGTCAGTGGAGTTGATCACAATGGAGGTGCTTTGTCTGGTACTGTACTAATTAACCTGCAGAGCCGATGATTGGATTCTAACGTTAACATCTTGGTATTACACTATACAGTAAAAATGAGAACGTTGACATAATGCTATGCTGACATTCAGAAGTAGGGAGAGGTGAATGAATAAACATATTACAAAAAGCTCAGAAAATTATTATATAACTGGCTGGTACAGAGAAACAGGCACTACTTGAAATAGTTTTTATTTATAATTCATGGCAAATAAAGAGACATTCAGCTGCTCTAGCCAGAACACAGTGAATTGCTGTTTGATTCATGGGTCTTCCACAATGTGATAGCATTGGGACAATCATTTCAGTGTTAGCCAACCCATTCCATACTTTTCTGAGACTGAAAAGGCTAAAAAATATGGATAGATGGTGCAAGACACCACTAGGCTTCGACTGTGTTAGTCAAGTTTACATACTGTATAGTATACTAGTTAGCAAAATGTATATAGTTTAGTCACAGTAATTATTTCAGATAAAGTGTTTTACCAAAATGAGCAGTGTTTTTTATTCCATAAAATAGAATAAGAATTAGAATAGAAAATAACACTGTTCATTTGGTCAAACACACAGCCATACATTATAAAACTAAAATAAAAAAAAACTACTGGACAGGTCAGAAAACTGGTTAGGACTTTCAGTAAAGGTCCTTAAATAGTTTGTCTTATTTAGAAGTCAGGAGTTCCTTTGTCACTATTGGCAAATGAGTCTGACAAGGTGGCTAGGATGTGTGGAATCCCCCAAGGGTCACTTCTCAGACCTCTTCTTTTCAAGCTTTAAATGCTGCCTTTGGGTGATTTTAGGCCAAACGAATCATTGTGTTTAGTCCAATCAGTAACAAAGTGAGGAGCCAGCATTTCTCCCCAATAGAACTAGTGATAAGGAGATGAGATTTTGGCAGCAAAAGAAAATGACATAATGATAAAATTATTGTAAATGTAGTTTGACCGGTTGACAGGGTAGGTTGACAAATTTCTCATTTCTTAATTAATTTCGAGATTAACAATGCTCAACATCAGCAATTCCAAATTAAAATTACCCTTCCGGGCTAAATTATGCAAGTTCCAAGTGTAAATAATTTACCATGATGAGCCCGGTGGTGATGGGCTCAGAGCAGCCGTGACACAACTCCCCGAACTTAGCCCAGTAGTCCTTCCTACAAAAGAGAAAGCCATCTTTTTCATAGTACCAGTGAGAAAGCAAGGCACTGCATTCACAACATCTGTGAGAGAGAAACAAGAGAAACATCAGTTATTATAATGACAGACACTTCAATTAAAAACCCAGACACAACAACAATGTCAAAAGGGTAATTATGCTTTAAAGTTATTTAAACACAGTGCTCATCAAAGCTATTATAAACCATCATCTGGTTATCTTCCAGACATTTGATAAACAGACTGCTTGGTGTTTAGATAGAGACGCAACAACTGTTTACAACCACCTGGATTCCCAGATGTACAAACACTCCTGAACAAGACAAATTGTGTTTGTGTCGTCTGGTGGTGACAAGAAATAATATCAGCTGCTTCACATAAGACAAAAAGAGATCACATAAAAGCAAGACTATTATTTCTAGATATGTAAATCCTTGTCTAACTCATGGCTGTGAAAATCGCATCTCAAACCATGAAACAATTGTTTTCTGTGAGGTTCCAAATGTCTCAAAAGGTTTGTGTTGAGCTATTTAACATGTTTCAAGTGCTTTACTTTTACTGCTTAATCTTTACTATGATGCCGTGCTCACAATTTTGCGGCAATTCAGTTAGCAATCACAGTCAAAATGTCCAAGACGTCCAAGTCAAAGTCTGAAGCAGCTAAATACACAGACTGGGTAACAACTTTTGAAATCAAATTCTGTGACTGTAGAGGGGGCGTGTCAAAATGCAGATAATAATTTTAAGGTACTATTAAGGTAGCTCTACTGTATATTGTAGAACTATCTTTTAAGGATTGACTGTAAAATGCTTAGACTGATTGTAGCTTCATTAAATCCAAGACTCTGAAGTGAAGCATAATGTTAAAAATAAATGATCATCTTAAGACAAATTCTATTAATAGATGCATTGTATGATCTAGTTCCAGAGAGATCGAGCTATTTAAAGCGTATGTGTGGGTTTCTGTTTAGGATTGTTACTGTCCGACCGTAACAAAGATGACAAACACAATAGTCACCCTTCCTGACCCCTTTCTCACTGACCTCCCACTCTTTTTCCATTACTGATTAAAAAGGTCAATCAGACCAGGTCCAGAGAGGACAAGATCCTTGCTGCTAGTCCTAATACACATCTTCCTCTGGTCATACTAGACTGGTTTTAACCCTGTATACAAAATCACTCTTCTTCACAACTTAGCATCACAATCCTCTAAGTGGACTTCACTCTAGGAAATTGCAGAGTTGCAGCCAGATTTGCTGGATGAGGCAGAAAGCACTGTCAAGGGTACTTGGAGGACATGCACACCCCCAAGACAGAACCCCCAAGAAACGGCTCATAAAAATCAAAGCTACTTCAGTTTTAAATCACAGCGGATGAATTTCAGTTGAAGGCGCTAATCCTCCTTTATAAATATTTCAGTGAACTGAATGTTGTGACAATTATAGCTGAAGGGGAGTTGGGGGTGAGGGGCATAGATTAATTACAAGCTCAACGCCATGTGTCCATATGCTTTTGGCCATACAGTGGATATCCAAGGTGTAAATACCTTGTATGAATACCTTTATTCGACATAATATTTCCCATATATTCCCCATATTTAATGATTTATCAGTACAGGCTTAAGCGAGCCTCGTTATCATGCCGGAAAGGAGTGCCAGTGAAAGGACACATAAGGAGGATGTTAATAATTTCCCCCATCTGATCCAGCTCCACGAAAGACGTCTGGCTTTTCTCACAATGACTCATTGTTGTCCTGGGTCTGGCTGCTATCCTCCTATCCTGAAAGAAGCCTCATGCTGGCACTTGCACTTCTATTCATTACAATTTCCAATGGGAATCACCCCTGCAGTCCATTAAATACACTCTCCGTGTCTGTGTGGAAATGCTTTTAGCTTACACTTCAATCTCCTTGACCTCATCTTAACCTAGTGAAAGCATTGTGGTGTATTGTCATTTTTGCTGAGCTAGGTGGGCCATATGTATAAATATACTGTCGAATAATCTATTTCGCATATTATGTGAATTTTAGAATTACTGAATGCAGGTGAGAATTTCTCATGATTTTTATTAAAGAATTACACATACACTTAAAGGTGTGCAATGGCTTTGTTATAACCTTTGCAGCTTTGAACTACGTCTGATCATTTTGAAATATATATATTTTTAAATCATTAAAAAGCAGCTTCATTAAGACACATTAAGACACCAGAGATGTCGGTTCACATTCGTTGGTTCAAATCTGAGCTCTGCCATCCAGCTCAGCTGGCCGCATACATGAACAATGATTGCCTGTTGCTTAGGGTGGGACATATCACATAGGGACTACTACAGATATGAATAACTGAGCGAACTGACCAGAGTAGTGTAATGATGATTAGTGCTGCTCTATGTCCATAAAGCTGATTTGCATATTAACTCTGAACACACGGGTACATGACGGAGGAGTGTGTGGCTCTTTTTGGTGAGGACGGGGGTCAGGAAAATTAGATAGGAAGCATAACACAATTGTGTAAAACTTGATAAATATGTTCGAATATTCAGACTCATTCGTCTTTATAAAAGGAAGCAATAACTCTGACAGTCTACTTGACCTAAAGCTCTGAATGGGAATAGAAAATCAGTGATATCATATGTTATGTGGAAACAGGAAAACGATTTGGACGGGCAAGATCGGGTTGCACATCCATTGATCAATTTTAAGATTTTAACTTTTTTAAGGACTCTTAAAAGCACATAAGATAACTGTTTCCAAATGATACAACAATACCCAGAGAGATAGATGAGATACTAGCATTGATTTTGGATCTCCTCACAACGCGTAAACGTAATAGTTATTAATAAACAAAACTGTACAATGTGATGTCCACAAATAAGTAGTATCTGTTCATATGCACAGACTGACCAGACAACTGAGAAATCAAATCAAATCAGTGTTTATTCAGCTTTAGTTTCTTTACTGCCTCGTTCAGTTGGCCGAGTGTTTTTTTTTTTATCCAACGTTGCTCCTATGATGGTGATGATCCAATAATTCCACACCAAAATTAAGCCATCCGTACTGGATTCTTTAAAATGGCTAAATGAAGGCTTAAATTTTCATGACTGCTTGGATCACTGCAGGGTTTAAGCAGGAAAATGAATGATTTTGATTTTGCTGGAAAGTACCAAGCATTTTGTTTTTATTTCACTTTCATTTCTACCACACAACCTTAACGTTCGCCTGGACAACACAAACACAGCTGATCTCAGATGGGTGTTTCAGGCCAGTGTGCTAGAGCTTGGAAATAAGCCGGACACAAGGTTAAGATGAGTTTCCTGTACTGCTGCAAATTCGCTCTAGCCAGGACAGGTGTGGTGTTATTCCGATGGTGTCGGGAGTAAAACGTTTCACCTCTGGAGGAAGCGCACCACCAAAAGGAAGTGCTTAAAAATGATAGACGTGTCCGTTATTATGAGCGACTTTCATAGTAACCATTACCATTCTCTAGTTTAACCAGACAACAGCTTAAAAATACAAAATGTGTAGAGACCCTGCTAGAACAAAACAACCTGTTTTTAAACAGAATAAGATCCAAACAGTAAGTGAGTAAGAACAAGTTAGTACAAGTTAGATTAATTCTTGATAAACAGGTGAGTTTTTAGTCATTACAGCTAGAGACTCCGAAGTTTGGACAGACAAGGGAAGCTCGTCCACCACTTGGGTGCGAGTACATAGAAAAGCCTTAACACTCGTCTTCCTCGAGTCCAGGGTGGAGGATCACGTCAAGCAAGACTAGTGGCTCGGAGGGTGCGTGGTACAGAGCGGGGTGTGATTAGAGCCCAGTTGTACCTTGAATAGATATTATTATGGCATAATAATAATAATAATAATATTAATAATAATAATAATAATAATGTCAAATGTATAAATATACTTCACATGTATGTAACTATGCACAGGGTCAGCCAATGTATGCCCTTTCCCCCCAAAGCTGACAAGGTTTGCTCATGGGACCAACAATGGATATGAACCGCGACCAAGTTCTGGGAATGTGACCAGCTAAACCACCTTTTTGTTTTTCAGTGCATTTCCCAGAACTTAACAATGTACAATAAGGGAATATACTGGGGATTCCTCATTGTATTCTCCCAGTATTACTTTCAGTTTTTATTTCTATTCCAGTTTTTCTACCTTCAGGTTAGATGTTGTTTTATGTATTTTCTTCTGTATAAAACAATTGTGCAGCTCAGCTCAAAGCCATCATTTAGACAACCCTGAGGTTGGGAAATCTTGGGGCTCCCGTTTGTCATGAGCAACCCCACAGAGAAGCTGAATATCAGATGCATGATGTCATCTCTTGGAGAACAATGATGCAACCTCGAGCTGGAACCTCAGGATTGGTGTCTTTAGATCCTCCCAGAACGTCTACCAGCCAATCACAGAGAGGTTTGACTATAGCAAGCTCATGTGCACCCTGCCAGCACAGAGCGGTACACATGCTCCATGTGACAGGTACCCCACAAGAACAAAAAACATGGATGTGAATGTTACCCCAGTTTCTCTTTTCTCAAATAAGATTAAAAACCCATTAAACCCATTAAAATTAAAAACCCATTTTTTAAATTCCAGTCTATGCTCAATCTATACGGTACTAAACTCGTTATGACTTTAACTTGGTTATTAAAAATGGGTAATCTGCCAATAGTCGGCAAACCTTTAAAGTGCAACAGTGCAGTTTATTTGTAGTTCTCTTGCTATACTAAACAAAACTTAATTCATTAAAATGTTTTTCCTGTAGGCATTGGTTGTAATAAAGTAACACACTCTGAACATGACACCAATTCATTGCAAGGCCTCGGCTAATTCCCAACCCAGACATAGCCAATCACATTTACTTAAAGATGCCCGATTATCCGATAGCCCTGCTGCAAAAGAAAGTGGGCTGGTGTAATTTACTGCAGCGTCACCTAAGTGAATGCGAAAAGTGGATTAATATCTTGATAATCTTTGCGTGCACACTCTTTATGATGATATATGATTTATAATTATATTATTTCATTATAATTATTCTATTTTACAAAAACACCTCATACTAACAGTATATTTCAACCTTTTAACACGTCTCTACACTCATATTTTCCTATTGCAGGCACAAAGATGGAAAGGTCAACCTACAGGAGTGGACATCTTATCAAAATGTTACAAGCAACACAGGACAATAGTACGCCGCTCAACTGTAGACAGCTCAATGGACTGGGGCTCTTGATGCATAATAAAAGTGACATTTATGAGCAAAAATGGTGAACTGTAATATTTTTTGTGCAATGCAAGCATCTGTACAGCCAAAGACAAATTCTTTGTATGGGTGAGCATACTTCGCCAATAAAGTCCAATACTGACTATATGTAGGTAGTTTCATATCATCTACCCCACCTCCTTGAATCTGCTACTGGCTTGTGGACAGTCAGAAGCAGGTATGATCCTTCAGATTATCCGCTACTTAACCGCCACATAAAACATTTCACTCCCTGTTTACAGCAACTAATATTACAGTATATGGAAATTAAATTACACTGAATCAAACTGTATGAAAAATCTACAGCCATGTGACATGTAAGTGAAGGGGTCAGGATTCTGGGATTCATTCATCTGGTGGATAAAGAGGATAAAAAGCTTTGGTTATGTGAATAGATAAGATACACATCTGTCGGCGGATGTAAATCCGGCGCATCTTCCGGCAGGTTTAATTTACCCTCTCATACACCGGGACGAGAGGATATATAATCCTGAATGGAACACCCCCCCCCCCACCCCAAGCTTTAGATTTAATCCACGGAAGCATCCGGGAGTTTTATCTTTTGTCTGTAATCAACTTTAAAAGCATGACTCGGGAATAAAAGATTCTGAATACGTTTGTTAATCCATGATCTTTTTGTACTAGGGGATTTAATTCTGATTAGTATCTGGGCCTATAACCGGTGTCTGGTTGGGTTGCCATATTTCTACAGTAAATTTACAGATGCATTTTATATTGTGAGTGTTCTGTCTGAAAAATCAGTGATCTCTCTACATAGGCATATTTTACGTCATCCAATGATGCTGAGAAGAAGGCTCATCTCAATTCCTAGATGCCTACTGAGGTTACTTATTTC
>JAYDZG010000027.1:3443840-3455944 GCA_034509265.1 Microcambeva bendego
TGATTGGATTTTCTAATTGTATAAAGGTGTACAAGTGTCAATTATTAGCAAATTCGGGCTTGTCAGGGACAATTTAACTGTTTTCGGTATACACATTGGGTTCGATGCTTCCGCTCACTGAAGACAGAAGTCAAATCTATCTTTTTTTAAAATTAATTCCTCTAATAATATATATAATATGCTGTATTTGTGATATTTCCTTTATCTAAACACTAACTATGCAAAACTATTTTGAATTTGGCAACTTGGTGTATAGCAGCAGCGCCCTCTTCCGTTGAATGTGAATATTGATTTATTGAAAATGAAAAACTATTTGTATCATGCCTTGTGTTAATCAATTCTTAACTGACTGGTGGTGCATCGTTTCAGCCCTCATCCAGACTACATAAACCTGACCGATACCAATCAGCTCAAATCATCAGAATAAGTTTAGTGTGATTTTCTTGTTCTGAAATGATGAGGTTGACCTAAATAAGTAGACTGTATTGACCTGTTGAATGAACAGTACATCTCAAGCTATGAAAGTATGAGCCCACCAGTTCGCCAGGCAGCTTCCTCCTACATTTCTCATGAGAGAATACAGCAACAAGATGCTGCGGTAGACAAGAAAGGATGTGAAACCTACACACCCGTTTATCCAAACCTCTATAAAGGCTCGAGTAGATTTACAAACTTACTTTCTGCCTCTTAAGTGATTCCTGAAGCGCTGGTCTCTCCGTGACATCTCCCCTCTCAGGGTGAGGACTGTCTTGTGAGTTTGAGGAAGCGAGCTCATGATGAAGCTGAGACAAGGACACCCACGACACAGCTAGCCTCTGCGCTGGGGAACCGCCGGCCAACCTCGCAAATCAGTTCCGTTTCTGAGAACAGCTGCCTTATGGGCTAATTTGCGATCACTTCCTTTGGCGTCTTTATTCAACGCTTGTTTGGGACCTGACGCTGGTGACTGTATTACCCCGTGTTCTATCTCCCTCCCTCGAGCACTACACCAGGGTGGAGCTTTTTATCAGTCGCATAAATGCTTCCTACCATTGACAGAGTTCATGCAGGCGTTTTCCTGTAGCTCTTTTTTTATTAGGGGTGTTCTCTCAGTTAGGGAATATTTGGCGTCCGAGGCGGGATGAGCCAAGATGGTTGGCCCAGTAACGTCGTAACGTTCTTATTAATAAGAAATAAAAAATAAATATTTGGCCGTTTATTCACAAAGTTCGATTGCAAAGCACTGAAATGTCGTGCACTCATGTTCTTCCTCTATTTTTCACATATTTGTCACACTTAAATAGTTTCAGATCCTGTTGCAAGATTTTTTTCATGAAATATAAAAAAACATGGAAAAATAAAAAAAAGTTTCTTCATCTACGCAACAGATTCAACCACCTCAGTGTTTCGGACAATGAAATCTCTGTTTAAACGTCAGCAACAGCATCTAATGCACATTTTCAACCAAATTAACTCTGAAGAACTGGTTCCATTCAGGCTTCTTTGAGCTCCTTCGGCATTTCAAGCAGTTTTTGGGAGCCAAGGATGCCTCATCAACGCTAGGCATTGCACAATGGAAGTAGTAGATGCAGATTTGCTTTTGTGATTTGTAATAATAATAATAAGAAGATGATGAAGAAGAATTGTATATAGTGACTAACAGACCCAAGGCCTGTTCCAAAAAAGTAAAAAAAAACTGGTAAAGACGTTAAAGAGGAACGTTTTTAGATTATCTTTGAAAGTAAGATAGAGCAGGAAAACCACTGAATAATTCAAGAGTTTTGGACCAGCAGCACTAAATGATCTGCCACCTACAGAGGACAGTTTAAATCAGTTTAAAGCAAGGTCCAGCAATAGAGAATCTGAGGATATCAGAGGTAGAGAACAGGTGGAGTAGCTCACTAAGATAGTAACATTTAAGCCATATAAGCAAGCTGAAGAATTAAATTGAATACGGCAATAACTGGCAACCAGTACAGTGCTAAAAGTGGAAGGCTAAATATTGACCATCTGATCATTTGTGTCAATTTGCTCTTAAGAGAAATTTCCAATGTTAGTCACTGTTCCATTTACCTTGTAAATAACTGATCTCACTATAGTCTCAATTCTAAGATATGTATAGTAAGGATGGTTACCATAAAATATATTTAAACAAATATCTTTATCTGTAATGTATGCAATGTATCAAACACTGTATTAAATTGTACACTGTATGTACAGAAGCCGAAATTAACGTCTTACCTTTTCATTTTAAACCAAAATCACAATTTAGTTCTTTAATCAAGTCCAAAACTGGTCCGTCACCCAACCGGCAAATTCAATGCCTCTGTGCTCATATCATTTTTTTATATGTTCACAGTTCCTCAACTTGGTTTTTAGTCAGCTGATGCTGGAGAGTCCCTGGATTATTTACATGGACCAGTAAATCACAGAAAATGCCACGGGACCACGATCATATGCTCTGTGTCCGCCCTAATCATTACATCTTTACACGCCGGTTCCCAGCCTGTTTTGCACCATGGACTGGTAACATTTAAGATATAATTTAACACACAAGCCGGGAGCTTTGAGATTTAAAACAAGAATAACGGTTAAATGGAAAATTTGAGTACATTTTCGGCTACAACGAGCTGCTGGTCTAACCTAGTGGTGATTGGGGAGAACACCAGCAGCCCAGTAATAAATGATCCGAGGTGGTTAGGGCACACTGCATTACTTCCAATTGGTAAGCAAAAGGCATATAATGTACTTTCTTAATAACAGTAACTGCTGACTGATGCCATTTGGATGGATGTTTAAGGAATCTGCTGAACTCCATTCCATTGCTGTTCCAGCAGCGACCCTGAGAAGCACACACTGTTAGTCAGAAGGGTTTTATCTGCAATCAGACTGCAGAGCCGTCTGCAGAGATGCTGACTCACTGAGCTTCACAGAGTGAAGAAGTGAACAGAATATGAAGCTTTGGTCTGTCCTCTGGGTGAGGGAGGAAACTGTGTCACTGAATTTTTCATCGACTGGCATAAATACAGCAGGCGGTTAGGAAACAGCGGATAAAAGCCTGAATAAAAACTATGTTTACAGGATGCCAATTCATCACAGGGCTTAAGCCACCCCACCTCAACGTCTGAATGGGGTGTCAAACTCATTTTCACTGAGGGCCAAATCAGCATTATGATTGCCCACAAAGCCCGGGCTGTTGGAAACTGCTTTTAATGATTATTTTTCTTGGAAGCTAAATTTATATCTATACCATACTTCATTCAGCCTCATAACACAAAAGACATATCATGTGTCTTTTATTTGTGAATGTTGAACTTCTGATTATTACTAGTGACTTAGATATTTTGGAATTATTTGTAGATATTTCTGGAAACCTGACTTAATCAAACCTTAATATGGAAATCTAATGCTTTTCCGGCCACAAAGTTAATATGTATGGTGGAAGATGATTATGTTTGATCTTACAATGTATTGTAGTGCTTTTTGAGTTCTCGCGGGCCACATAAAATGACTTGGTGGACCACATTCAGTTAAGTTGTTTTGTTAAAGATAAAACACTCGACATTGGTTAGCTTTTCAGCTAATAAAAACCACATTAACGATCTGTAAATCTCTGTTGTAAATTCTGTAAATGCTGTAGATTCATGCTCCATTTGAAACATACAGCTATTTTGAAGAGTGTTATTTTCCCAGGACTCTACAGCCCCAAAGGCTTCCCCTATGGCCCCGGTTTTTCCACCTTAGGGACTTCAACAGGCCCTTCAATGGGTTTTCGGTCGGCCTTTCTTCCTTGCATTTTACTCGTTCAGTGGTTAAACAGGACTGCTTGAATTTCTTGGATTTTATTCAAAATATCATATGGAATCATTTCTAACAACTGATTCATCAATACATGAAAAACAGAAGCATGGATAGACAGGTAGACACTCGTCCAACCCAAAATGACAGACGTAGGCACCGGCAGACACACAGAAACAAACATATACACACTAAGCCAAAGACGCACACAGGCATGTGCAAAAACAAACGATGAATAACACACACACACAAAACCGCACATAGTGCAGCATTGACACACACACATACAGTCAGTATAAGGATACAGCAGAAACATACAAACAAGGACAATATGACACAGACAGGCAGATATACGCACACCGGCACAAAGATCCACACATGAATACACACACACACACACACATGCAACACACAACACAGACACTCAGACATGAACACACAGACAGACATAAGGAGGTCAACACACACACACACAAAACCCTGACATAAGCAAACATGTTGCTAAATGTATATTTTTTATTGTTTGAATAAGACAACTTTAGTCTTTCTAAATATCATGTTCCCCAGAATGTAAGTTCAAAATCTTAATAAGGAAAACTTGCCTAAACTATGAATGTCTAACCACATGGTTCCTAGTTCTCTCCACATACTTTACATACCAAGTCCCAAAATAAGGACTTCTGCCCCCTTCTGGAACTACCAGATGTGAGCTGCATCGTTTCTATCTGAATGCACGCAGTGCTGACACTAGTACTCTGACCCAGATGTTCTCCTTCAATCTCCACCCTCACAGTCCAGACTTGTATCAGTTCTGTACTAAGCTCAGGAAACCAATATTAAATATTCAGTGCAGATGTATGTACGGGCTTAGAGCAAAATCCACTCCATTAACTGCAACTGTAGACCAAGCTGATGAGCAATAAAAATCTAAAAGTCTAAAACAGAAATCCCATCAGGCTACTTACAAACAAGATTGGGCTAATATGACAATAATACTATTACACTAAGAATCAATATAGTACATAGTTGGCTTAGTTTTCAAGCTGTATGCCCTTCCTGACTCAACACTTCTTATTAATCCAGACTTGAAACTGGAACTATAATGGTTTATGCATCCTAGTGGATATGTTCTTATAGGATGATTCAGTGTCTCCAGTACATACAAACTCCACATAAAAAGGACCCGGACCTTCTTGCTGTGAAGCGTGTGCTACCGACATGATGCAGATCATTATACTTTAAGAAACTGACCTGAAACAGATGGAGTGCCAGTCAGTACTGAGGGTCTGGAGGTACTGCTCATCGTAAATGCGCTGTCTGCACCCCGCACACATGGGCAAGCGCTCACCAGCTGCAAACACAAAGCAACGATGAAGCAGATTAGAAATTACAACGGCATGTCCAAATAAACACACACGGCCACGATCATAAAGTCCTGAATCAGTAAAAACAAGTTAAGATACCGCACTCCCGTACTAAATTCTTAAGAGCTGGAGCAAGGCGTGCCAGGGGTGTTACCACATCAAAGACTGTGATTTTAGGAAACCAGACCCATCCTGGAAGTTTTCTAAAGTGCCATTAAACTGTGTTAAGTTACCAAGTTACTAGTGCAGGCACACTGCAGAGGTCGAAATTGTACAGTGGCAATTACGACCAAGAGTAGAACTGACAGGGAATTTCAAAAGTAGAGATCTCAACAACAGTGGAATACCTAATTAAAAGTATTAAAATCATAACAGTATTTTATTTTCATTTTATTTAATACATCAACCACTGTGTAGATGCACAGCCTACAAATACAGCTGATATCCAGCTGATATAGCCTGATCCTATTATTGCAACTGGTCCAGAAACACCCTGGCCTAACTGGCAATCCATTGCTGGGCTTGATTCCACATCTGGGGCTACAGATCCCATGACACTAGGAAACAAGGTACAAGGCAGGAATACCATGGACAGGGTGACAATCCATAGCAGGGCTCTCGTCTCCAAATTCTTAAACATTGCCAATACTGTCTGTGTAGATGCCCAGCCGGTCAATAGCACCACTGATTATCAACCTACAAAAAATGACTTTAAGGGTCACAGGAGGAATATCCTGGACGATCCAGCAGTGCAATGCAGCGTTTACTAACACGTTGCTGTGCTGGATGATCCAGAATTGCAACTTTTTGCTGACGCAGTGTTACTTCGACACCAGCCTGGATGTAAAAATGTTGCATCTTAGTGTTGGCACGAATTAAATGCATGTTTCGTGTCTGATCGGATGATACTAGGTATTTCTTGGCATGGTTTCTCCACCGTCGCTTGCGTAACGCTAGGGAACCTGGGTGCGTCTTTCTCATCCCCGAAACCCAGGTAAAACCAACCTAGTGCAATATTTACACTATTTATGCAGTTTTACTACCATCCATGCATAGAATGTTTTAATACTCTTAAAGCACCGATGTGTTTCCAAAAGTGTCTTGCCGTGAGCATCACTTACGACCTCTAAGGTGTAAAAGAAGTGCGCACTTCATCTCACAGTGAACCTAAGCGCTCTTGAACACTCACCTTCGTCCTCTCCCATGCGCTCTTCCTTCCATGCACAACACAGCAGCATCAACCTCATTCACCCAGCAGCAGCCAACTCTGCCAACCAGCCTGGCACAGCGAGCTTAAATGAATGCCACCCTAAACCCGCCGTCACGGCTGTCGGAGCTCTAACATGCAGAGCCAAGAGTGTGGAGCTTAGCTTTCTAAATGAGACGCGGCCACTAAAATGAGGGGTGGGACTAAGTTTCGGGGTGACCAATCATCTGCTCCGAGTCCGCCTGGAGCAACCAATCATGTCAAAGATCAGAGGCCTGATCATAAATTCACTAATTATGGGACGAGTAGTGCACTACACACAGCAAACAATCTATGTGCCCTTATTTAAGAAGAATTGAAGTCATTTAAGAGTATGATCTTTGGATTCATGAATAAATAATAAAGTCTGGAAAGTAACTCGGGTCTTGACAATGCTCGCTGTGGCGTGCACATTGTGGTTATAGTTTAAGTACCTCCCGAAAACCTGCAGATGGTGGATTGGCTGGTTTCAATTGCTCATCTGAACCTGTTCCTGACCATAATCTATTAAAGACACAGTATTACCCATACCACAATAGATTGAGCATTAATTAATTTGTAATTAATTAATAAAAGTAGGTGCTGTACATTTAAAAATGTTTCTGGAAGTTTCGGGTCACTTTGTGGGAATATTGGGAAAACCATGCAGTAGGTAGATTAAGTGGGTATTACTGTTGCTTCTCATCAAGAAGGTACTGGGTTCGATCCCCAGATGGGGCTGTCCGGGGTCCTTTCTGTGTGGAGTTTGCATTTTCTTCCTGTGTCTGTGTGGGTTTACTCCGGGTGCTCTGGTTTTCTCACACAGAAACACTTGCAGCCGAGAGTAATTGGAGATACAAAATTATCCACAGCTTCGATATAGATCGAGTAATGATTGAACTGTCATGAATGTAACCAAAAGTGTCAAAGATGATGTTAAAATCCTAATAAACAAAAAAAAAAACATTGACTACATGCAAAGAAGACCACACTAAAATGTGCTTTGGTTTAAAAATGGTTTATTTGGTTTTCACTTAAGCAGATTAAAGGCCCAGGTTTCTTGAAACATGTCAAATGTGCATTGTGGAATAAAAAGTGCAACAGCTCTGCCTGTTTATTTAAATTAGATGAAAATGCTTAACGGTCTAACTGCAGGCAGGTCAAATATAGCACCAGTTAGGTGGAACGTGCTGCTGTAGGAAGTTGGAAAAAAAAGAACAATAAAACAATGGTGTGGAAATGAATTATTAACAAAAACTCATTGAGTATTCGATAGATAATACATTAGCTAGTGAAGCTTATTAAGTGAAGCTTTGTCGATCAGACAAAATACAGGCCTAACACACGAACACATGACACACTCCGGGAATGAACACAATCGCACAAGTACACATCCGCACTAGCACTCTGAACACACTGCTCACAGCTCTTCATTAAAAATCTCATACAGTATTACAGATTTCCAACAGTAACTAAAATGCTTAAGATACTGAAAGCGAAACAACGAAACAACACTTTGCTATTGCGATATCATGTTTACAAATGGTAATATTGTCAAAAATGTCAAGTATAAATGGTGCAAAACAACGAAGCAAATAAACCTGCTGGTAAATAAGCCTTCATATTTTATTTATATGATATATAATAGCTATTTCTATACGTATTCTAAAGTTAATTTTTTAGATCAAGTGATGGAAGCACCTATCCCCTATGAGGGAATGACTGATTTGTGTACTCCAGGTTCAGAATTAGCATATTGTACAAATCAGTACTATTTCTCTCTTCCATAAAATAATAATAAAAAGAAATAATAATAATAATGACAAAAAAACACCCTCCAAACAAATAAGAAAAAAAAACCTGCTGGTTTATTTACCAGAAGAATCTAATGTAATCAAACCAAATGACAGTGATCATGAAATGAAAATTATCGCAAAATAATAAATGAATAATAGTGAACCAGACTGAGATCTGATTATAAAGCAATAGTTACAGGTAGCTGAAGTTAACTAACAAATGCACTGCTAAAAAACAGAATAAATATCCTAAATTTACAGCATTTTTCAGTTGTACATATATGTGACTGATTTTAAATGCTTATGAATGAAACGTTAACACTTATATTCTCTACTGTATATGAGTACTCAATGGGTCTGTCTGAAAACCTAGTAAGATGACTTCCTGGGATACAAAGCATCAACAATTGGATTAGTTAGGTGCACTATTTCAGAAATTACAGTTTATGCTTTCTTAAGCAACAGAGTGGCGTGGGCTGAGGCGAGACAACCCGCTAGCATGCCAACTAACACCTCCTTCGTGTACTGAATTAGGTAAACTGCTACTGACGAGCATTTATTTGCAAATAAAATACACTCGACTTTTATTGAAAAATTAAAATCAATTTCTAATCGTTAGAAAAGTTGTGCATCACCGAATGTGGGTTGCCTTCACTGCTAGAAAGCATCAATCAATTTAACCAGTTTATAGTTTAAAATAAGGCACCCTAGTATGCATTCTTTTAAGGATGTGTAAGGTACCCCTGTTTATAGAGCTCACTAGATTTTCAGACATATATCTGATTTTGAACTGGTTCCCTGATCCTGCACTGGCTCGCCTAGGTTTTTTTATGGCATAAAAGCATCACAACTCTAAAGCCAACAGAGATCAGGACCTCATTTTCAGACCTCTGAGGGAATCCCCTAGCACCATTACAATTTAGTTGGCCTGTTTCCAACGAATATCACCCATAGTTCGGAACGAAAGCGTCTTACATGGTATGACTGACAAATAAGGTTATAAAAGTAGTCTGTATCTTAGACATCATTGTTTAAACCTGGACATATACTATGATGGCTTTTCAGAATCGAAATCGAAGAAAAAATAGGTACCTCATGTCAACTGTACAACATCTATGACAAATAATGAACCTGGATTTTAGTTTTGTCGATCATGGAGTCCCTGTCTACAGAAAATGAACAGCTTCAAGTTGGAATGTTCTCTTCCCCTTTCCTTTCACTGAATCGGTACGAATATTTCCTGTAGCTATAAAACACATCGTACATTAGACTGTTTTTTTGCATATCAAATGTACATTCTAGATCATGCAGTAGCACCATTGTTTCTTGAGGTCACTTCACATCCCAAGAGCGACTTTATTTTCTTCTCTTGCCACAGTATTTGCCTTGGCAACCTGCACCCCCTGTAAAGAAATTCACCATTACTCTGACATCCTTGGAATCATACCACCAAACATGAACTGAACCAGTCTGATTGTCCTAAGATCCTGGATAGGCTATTGATAGTTGACAATACAGGATGTGTTTGCAATTCCCCTATTTCTCTCCCAGTCTAGTCATATCCAATTCCACTTCCGCTAATACACCCCCTCTGATGCATGCACAGGAGCCGATTGCATCTTTTCACCTGGTTTGTAGGCACCATCAATCAGTCAGCAAAAGTCATAATTGCATCAGTTATGTGGAATCCCCTCCGGCAGACCAATTATTGTCCATTTAGTCTGTAGCAGAGCTGAGAGTTGTGACATCAGCTCTGGTGTGCTAGTGGGTTTATCCGCTGTAGCACATATTTTATTTTACAAGAAATTAAAATAAACTTTCTATTAGTAGCTAGAAACTGCTCTCACTAGCCAGCATATTCTCAAATATAGTCGTAGGCTTTAGTGGCCAATATATTTTAGTGGCCAATTTTGCCCGCTGCGCCACCTGGGTGCCACAAAAAGCAACTTGACAGGTTATAAACTGGGAATTTTCATAGTAAAGATTACTTCTTCATGTGTGGAAAGCTTAGTTACATACCTCCATAACCACCTCCACCCAGGAATCCCTGAAGTGCTCCGTATTTGGCAGCTTTGGCTAGAAAAGAAATGAGAAGAAATAAAAATCACATTTTAATTCTTATTAAACCAAACTAGCTTACGCCAGTCACAAGTATTGATGAGATTTCAGATTTTAGAGACTATCAAACCACAGACACTTGATCCCTGCCTTGATTTTTGCTTTCATGTAATTAACAACCAGCTTCACCCAAGCTGTGAAAGGCCATTGGAGAAGATGACTCCAACTCCATGCTAATGTAAAACTTGGACTTTAAATCCTTAAACCACTAATGGACTAGCGGTCACCCCGTGTTTGTGTTACCAAGATTTAAACGAAGAAGAAACGCCATACC
The DNA here is from genome assembly GCA_034509265.1 of Microcambeva bendego. NCBI lineage: Eukaryota > Metazoa > Chordata > Actinopteri > Siluriformes > Trichomycteridae > Microcambeva > Microcambeva bendego. Next base: position 3,454,395 of record JAYDZG010000027.1, read on the forward strand.
TTGCTGCGGTGACAGCCCTGCTCCGTATCCTCCTGAAATATAATCGAATATGTTAAAAATGACTGAAGTTCATCTAACAGCCACAAGGTATGTGGATGCCCTTTCAAATGACTGAGTTCAGGTGTTTCAGCCAAACCAAATACTCATTGTTCGGTCAAACCCAAGAACACTTACAGAATATTTTTGGGTTGAAGAGTGATACGCACGTACTATCAGATCGGATTTTTCAAGTAGATAGTGATGCGTAGTGCTGTCACCTGACCGCAAGAAAGGCTCGAGTCCACGTGGGTTTCCACCAAACTGATGTCCATTATAATTTGTTTAGGTCAGTATAGGTGGACAAACAATGAGTAAGTTTAGGAAATTAAAGGCGCACATGGATAAAAAACAACAAAAAAAAATCAGTCCCATATGTGAGACATGAATTATTTTCATGAGCCAATATACTTCAAGGAAATACATTTTAAGAAGATTTTTTTTTTGCTTTTTATGCTGGCGCATATGCAGCAGACAGAGGGCATGTACATGATTTTTATCATGGTTACATTGCTCGCTTTGGCTAGTAAGGTGTGTTGCTGGCATGTCAGAGCTCCTGAAAAATGAAAGCCGAACATCGAGGACAAAGAGAGAAAGAAAAAGAGGCTGATATTGTGTCTCTATGGGACAAGTATGTCAGGAACTCAAGTTTCCATTTTAGTCAATCAAATGAATTCTGAACTGTATTTAATTGTTGTATAATATTTCCAGGTTTGGTTAAATAATTGAGTTTGCTTTTTCATTCTATTAACTGTATATCCAATGTCATGAAGGTACCAGAAAATACACTGACGAGCCACTAAAGGTGAATTTCAGATTCTGGTTTTTACTTCTTTTTTATCAAATCTTCCAGTTTTTCCATCATTTCGTTTGTTCATTATATTAATTGACTTTCAAATCACGACATCTCTGAGTGAAATTGAATTTATGATCTGCCACAGTTTTTTTTCTTTCTTTGTTGGCTGCAGACGCAGCCCATGTACGGCTTTCTCGTGGTGTTACCTGGCATCTGGCACTGTCCCATTCCTAATCCTGAACAAGAACAAGTGCACTCAGTTTAAGAGCTTTAAAACAAACTGAACAACCACAACATTTCATTTCCATGGGAAAGTAAAGACATTAAAGCTAAACATGACTTGAATTGGGGAAAAATATGTATATACACGTTATTGCCAAAAGTATCTGGACATTTACTTTAGTCACACTTCTCGCAGGTAGCTCGGATGGATACGTCACTATTGGGTGAAGCAATGATTGGTTAAAACTACACCGTCCACAGAAGGTCCTGGAAATTGCTATGCTAGGATTAGCTGCTTCGTACAACCAAGCATAGCTGTCTCTAGATACTTTTGATTTAGCGTGTTTGCTCTCGGTTATTCTCACAAAAACGAGGCTGTCTGTTTTATTACCTGGATAAGCAGGTTGGTATCCTCCATAATATCCTGGAGCGACGCCGCCTGTACGTGGGAAAGAAAATAGATCAGTTGGGAATGTTTGTATGTCATGAAAAATGA
>JAYDZG010000027.1:3489914-3501066 GCA_034509265.1 Microcambeva bendego
CTCGCATTGCAGCAACACGTTTAAAAAAAAGGTGGGACGGGGCAATTTAGAGCTAGTACTGAGATGAAAAAATTAAACGATGGTGTGATTAAAAAAGCGGCGTCAATTTCTCTGGGCTCTGAGGCATTGAGGATGGACCAGCACATAGTGGAAACTGTGTATTGTGGTCCGATGAATCAGCATTCCAGGTCTTTTTTTTTATTGAAAGACAATGGACGCAGTGTCCTCCAGACCAAAGATAAGAACTATCCAGACTGTTGCACATCTTAAGACAGGAAGAATACGGCAAAATAATTATAGCTGAAACATTAAATAATTTGGTATCCTCTGTGCCAAAATGTCTTTGAAGTGTGGTGAAAAGAAATATTCCAGAGTGCTAAATACTTTAAATACTTCTAAATAATGTATTGTCGGCCTGAAATGCAGGAATGGATCTTTATTAACGAATTAAATACATTTGAGCAGACTCAAAGTGAAAGACATTAAATATCTTGGGTTCAATGTTCTGAAATCAAAAGTCAAAGTCTTACACTATGATGTCACTACTCAGTTATCAGGTCATTCTTTAACCATACTATACCTCCAGGTACGAGTCCTCCGGCACCCAAGCCACCACCTGCCAAGCTTCCATAACCTTGAAAAACACAGGAAGAAGAGAAGAAAAGGAAAAACACATTTCAGAGAGGGACGTAGATCAGTCACCTATTTTCCTGGTGCTGCACCTCCCACATTTCAAACCCGAGGTAAGAATTTGATTTGGCAGCCTACGCCGAGCGCTCTTCTCAGACTGTAAATACCAGATGTAGCTGGCTCAGCCATGTGAGAGAGGAGCGAAAGGCCCTCAGACTCTTTGAATGATCTGGCGTGGCGAGAAAGTTAAAACTCATTGTATATGTATGTCGAGGGTGTCGTCGTCCTACATGGAGAGTCGCCCGCCAGGCCGCATTCTTACAGCATGACGGTGGGCACAAGAAAACCTTCCCATCTGAAAATCGATAGTCAGTGGGATCATGGGAAAAATTATGACAGTGGGAAAAATCAGCACTTGGGTAGAGCTGCATGATTTAAACATCATGTTTTTTTTTACACTTTTTGGTTACATTGGTCCTGGACAATTTCGTGTTTCCAGTTCAACTCGCTTGCATGTTTTTGGACTGTACGTGGAAACTAGATAACCCATTAGAAAACCCACACAGACACAGAGAGAACATGCAAACTCCACACAAGGACCCGAACCACCACACCCTGGGGATCGAACTTAGAAACTTCTTGCTGTGAGGTGACGGTTCTTCCCACTCAGCCGCTGGTTTACCACCGTTCCTTTGGACCTTAGTTGCTGACCAATGCAGACCGGGATCACCCAGGAAGAGCTGCAGTCGTGGGGTCATCTAACTGCGCTTCTAACATCAACTTTGAGGATAAAATATTCACTTGTCGATAATAAGGAGGCCACCTGTCAGTAGTCATAATGTTCTGCCTGGTCAGTGTATGTGCAGATGTTGGCAGTTACCACTTTTAAGTTTAAAACTATCAAATTATTTCTAGTGAGATTGTGTCTGGAACTTGGCTCCACCAAGCAAACATTTTATCTTCCTTTCGGGGGATATTTTGGCGATTAGGCTTGTTGTGTCTGTCGTTAAAATGTCTACATTTAGTTTCTAGGCTTCTTTATTTCAGCTGCTCCTATATTTAGGGGTAAGAATAGTGGATTCTGAAACACTAGGAAGGTAGAAAGAAGGAAGAGCAGCTTAGGATGTTGGATTTTATTATTATTATTATTATTATTTAGTATTTATACATTCTCCTTTATTCTCTTCCTGCGTGCCCAATTATACCCAATTGCATCATTCTCTCCACCAACACTGACCCCAGCCGGCTATGATTGAGGAGAATGAATCAAAGCCACTCCCCCTCCAACACACATACATTGGCCGTAAAAATAGATGAGCGTAAAGATTTAAACAAGTTTGTCAAGGGACAAATTGTTATGGCTAGACGTTTGGGTCAGAGCATCTCCAAAACTGCAGCTATTGTGGGGAGTTCCCGGTCTCCAGTGGTCAGTATTTATCAAGAGTGGTCCAAGGAAGGAACAATAGGGGGCTACATTTACAGAAGACTTGAATACCGGTTCTTCAACAGATGTTAAGGGGTGAGAAAACCCTCTAACTCCACTGGGTGGTACAATCTCTAACATAAGAAGTCTCTTGAACCTTTAAACTCATTTCAACTTTGTAATTAAAAGAAAAAATTCTCATGTGCTGTGCTGGACTTGATATTGAGTCTCTTTTTGACCAGATCAGGAATTGAACTGAAAGTTGCAAGCTGTTGAATAAAACCTAAAGTACAATAAACCTTAAGTACAATAAACATCAAATAATACAATTAAAATATAAAAAAAAATTGGACACTGAAGCCTGATGCCTGAAGAAAGAGTCCGACGTTTATAAAATCCACCCAATTATTATATACAATTTAATCCCATCTAATCCATCAGATGAATTTGAATCTCCGGATACGTGGGACGGGTGCAAAGACTGAGGCATCTGAAATGAGTTCATTAAGCACCGTGAAGCACTCCCTTGGTTTCCCAGTGTCAGGCGGCGAGCCTCCTTCAAGCACCTCGTGCATCGACATTAGTCCAAACTTTACTCATGGGACCGAAGCCAAGCCATGTGTGATTGGAATGTTTTGCTGGCTGCTCGCACCGTCTCGGTGAAGAGGTCCGGGTTCAGCTGGGTTATCTGCACTCATTTAAAAAAGGGGGATAGGAGTGTGAGATCCTGTGTGTATCCGTGTCGGAATGATTTGCGGTGTAATTGCCAACTGAGAAGAACTGTAATTCCATATAATTGTATGCTGTTCTATACAGTTATATATATATATAACAAGTACTAATAAATTCACCAAGCCTTTTGAGCTTTATCAATATATCCAGTGCAGTTATAAATCAATATATCCAGTGCAGTTATTAATCAATATATCCAGTGCAGTTATTAATCAATATATCCAGTGCAGTTATTAATCAATATATCCAAAGCAGTTATAAATTGTTGATAAAAATTGAAGTGAGTATAAAAACTCAAAGCGAATACCCTATACCACACAAGAAATAATTATTTTAATATATGGATGGATGGATAGTGAGAATATATATGGATGAATGGAAGGATAGGTGAATAGATATATAGAAGGATACATGGATGGATGGATGGATGGATAATATATCAATAGATGGATGGATGTTCCAACATGGGATATACAAGTAATACCACATAGATTCAAACCAGGTCCACAGATCACAAATGTGCTGCTCACATTTGCTCTTCAGCAAAGTCTTTTTTTTTGTCTAAACCCACATTAGAAGTAATTACAACGTAAACTTCAAACTGTTGCTCTCATCTGTGTATACATAATTACGACTATGCTGATATAACAGTGCTGCCTGACTGCTGCTCTGACTTCACATGAGCAGCTTGTACGGACATAAAACTAATGCACATCTGTACTGATTTCGACACGCACCCCACCCAGTGCACAGATTACTCAACCAATTGCACATTTATGTATTTATTCTGGCTGCGATGTGGCATTGCTTTCACACCTCATCAGACATTGTGTTACTAAAACACGAGGACGAATACAAGGACAATGTTTCATTAGTATTCTCAATTTAACATCTATGAAAGTGAAAATTATTAATACACATGGGACCCCATTAACAGTCCTCAGTAGTTACACTACATATGGACAATGATTTAGCCACACTCGTTGCTAATACGAGACAATGATGTGAAATTAATTCTATACTTGACAAAGGCTCGGTTCTGTTCCAGCATGACAATGCCCTTGAATACAAAAGTACCATAGATAGAATTTGACAAGTCTGGCAATAAAGACTGTTACACCTTCAAAAGCCAAAGGACTGGAGACACTTAGTAATATTATTGGTTTTTGGAATGGGGTGTCCAAAAAGGTCATGATCAGGTGTTCACATACTTTTGGCCACTGGAAAATCCATCAAAAGGAAATTCACACAAACATACTTTTCATAGACAGTGACCAAAGAATTCAAAGTCTGCCCAATGAATCCTCTTCCACTAAATGACAGTGGCACTCATGTGGGACCAGAAGACCTGTCTAGTAGTTCTGATTGGGTTGAGGTCCGACATCGATATGAAGAGCATGACCAAGACTTCCACATACTACCCTGGTGCCCTAATTCCCCAGACTTGGTCGTCTTGGCTCAATGGATCCTTTATCCATCTCCAACAGGGAGATGCAATGCATCCAGTCTTCAGTCAATATGGCTCCAGATACTTGAGACAACCTACCAGGACCTTACTGAGTCTGTGCTGCATATGCCGTTACATTTGGACTCTCTGGATGGGTTGTTCACATAGTTTTGCCAATGTACTGTCAGTATGGTCACAGTATTTGTTTTATCGTTTGGAAATTTACTCTATTACTATGAATTACTGCAAGTCTGACCAAACTAAGCATGAACGAAGGTTGTGAGTCAAACCAAACACTGCGAATGAAACAGTTATAAATCACACATTCTGATGAAAAGGTATTCGCTATGATAAGTAAGAATATCATCAAATTACACTTTTAAATGGGCCAATCGATCCAACTGCAAAACCCACAGACCCAAGCACAAGGATCTTAACAGCGAGAATGAAAAATGACCCAAACAAAGACTGAAGCATGGGCCAACACTTGAATCTGGTTCTTCAGCGTGGGTGAGCCTGTGAGCCATATGCTAGCTCTGATAGATGTATGGTGTCATCCAACCTGACTATTCAGTCATAGGATTTATTTTCCAGTCCATTTAAGGTGTAGTGAAGCTGAAGCAATACATGTTACATATTGTGTGTAGGGGATGCAGCAGGATCTGGAAACACACCACTGTGTGTCTGTGTTGTTTTCCCAACATTTAGCAGGAGGTCGAGGAGTCTGGGTAACCCAATTTTCAGTATAAGCACTCTACACTGAAGAAATGTGAAATTAAAGGTGTGGTCTGACTCTGGTAAAGCATGTTTATGAACGCTACACCTCAATTTGTGGAATTACTGATATGTTCATTCAATTGTAGCAGCCTGGGTGACAATGACTTATAGAAGTATGGGTTAAGGACCTTGCTCAAGGGCCCAACGGTGACAACCTGGAAGTGGTGGAGCTTAAACCAGTGACTTTCTGATTACTAGTCCAGTACTTTAACCACTGGGATGTGACTAGCCCCGTATCGTGCCCCCTTAACTGGCCATTTTTGGCAAGGCAAATTCAAGATTACTACATTTTTAACAGCTAACCTTTGGAGTTGACTTTTCTGGAGAAAAGAACAACATTTCATTCTGCAGTCAGCATGGCTGCTTTTAGTGTCATAGATTCCACATCGTTTTAGGTGAGTGGGTAATGTAATATTTAGGAAATCTATTTGAATTGTAGGACTAATGGTCGAAGTACAATCTATGTCATCCCAGGATGATTTCTGAAGTCATGGTCAATGCTCAATGGGGCTCAAGTCAGGTGACTGTGGAAAGTCAGTTCGACTCCTTGGTCTTTGAATAGTATTGAGATTTGTTTTCTTCAAAAGATTCCACACTTTTATATTTTTGGTTGGAAGCAGTTTTAGGTGGGGGAAGTAGTAACCACTAAAAAGCTTTAAGGGGAAGAAGATTTTCATGTGATGATCATGTAAAAGCGGTACTCCATCACTGATTACACAAAACATTTTTGCTTTTGGCATTAAAAGGCTACAATACTGGGAAAATCCATCTCAAAGGAAGGTGACTGTAGAAACGTTTCAAAAACTGTTGAAACATTTCTGAAGAACTATGAATTCAATAAGATGCAAAACCTTTGGCTCACTTTGCATGCGTGCACGTCTTAAAAAATTCCATCTGGAGAGATAAGCCTTGCAGGTAGAGGGCGCCAAAAATGCAACTCTGGTCTCGCTCTCTCTGTCTTTCTGTGTGTTTGTGTGTCTCAAGCAGCTGGGAATGCTAAAGGATTTAATTTAAGAGAACAGAGAATTCCATGGCATGAGTCCACGGGCCTGACAGCAGCTTCAGCACACCGACTACAGGGTTCTGGAATCCGATGGCACGACTCTCTTCACAGATTGCGATCGATTTCATTACCCCGGCATGCCAGAGCAAAAAATATAGCAAAAACATTCACAACTCCCTTTTTACCTATTAAGTGCTGTTTTGTTTTGTTGTTTCTTTACATGCCTGAAGGTCTTCATGTGGAATCAGAATAGAGTTCGACAAAATAAGGCATTAGGGCAAAGTGGCACTGTGGCTGTGTCGTAATTTTGTGTCCTAGGCCAGAAAAAGCTCCCCATCATGTGTGATGTCCTTCTGCCTTGCCATATATGGCAAGCAAAGGGGGCATGGAGGTGCAGATTGCTGTTGCGCTCTTGAGCAAGGCTCTTAACCCTGTGCTCCTGTTGGCTGATCCCATTAGGGGTCACTACCATGATCCATATTATTCATTTGTTATAGTTTTTTACACTTTTCCACACTTTGGTGAGCCAGTAGTGTTTTCTAGGGCAGTGATGGTTTAATGTTTAAGGTACTGGGCTAATAATCAAAAGGATGCCGGTTCAAGCCTCATCACTACCGAATTGCCACCATTGGACCCCTAAGCAGGGCTTTTAACCCTTGCTTGCTCAGTCATAATTGTAAGTGGCTTTGGATAAAAAGCGTCTGCTAAATTTTCACAATAAAAAATTACAATTTATTTCCGGGCATCATGAGGGACCCGTTCTGAATGAACGCTTATCGGTTCTGGAGTGGGAACTACATCTGGACCTACGCCGGACTCCCAATAGGGCCTAGTGGGGTGATTTGCAGACGATGCATTGCTTTCCTTGGCTTGTAATAGTTGTCACTCTTGCTGTCTTAATTGCGCTCCTCTGTTCTGTTTCCTGTATTCCGGCGCCAGTCCCCGTTTAACCGAGTTGGATCATAGATTGACTAAATGGGCACAGCTGTTTGGCTCGGTCAGGTCCGGCACTTCCCCTGTCATCAAGAAGAATTAGATTCTCCTGTAAGGTACATTGAACATCGGCATGCTAAAGGGGTGTTCTGCTGATCTGCTACGTATTCCCACTTTCCCCCACGGTCCAGAGCTTCACCGGGAGAATGGTTCCCATTTGCGAGCATCTGGTGAACAATTCATCGTATTTAGGTGCATTAGAACAGCGGCAGCGGCACCGGACCGCATAGCTCCTGTGACATCTCATGGAGTCTGACACAACACTCTTCACCCCCGCTGAGCTTCCCAAATGTTTTAGGGCCTGTTCGAAAGGCCTTGGCAATTACAAGTCGGTACTGAAGCCAGGGCTGTGCTTCACTGGAAAATCTTCAGGGACCGTTCGGAATGCCTTGTGCATTTGTTGTTTATAAGAGAGCACAGAAGTGCGTCTGGACATGAGAAATGCACACTATTGTGCTGCCAGGGTTGGGCTGGATACGAGTTAGCAAAGTCTGTTTGGCAAAAACACTGACCAGACCATGGGATTAAAAGCGTAAAAACAAACACCACGTCCTAAAAAGTAATCAAATACACAAACTATCATTTGTCGATCTCTCATGTGTTCATCCTAAAATGTAATTAGGAGATAAGCAATGTCAATAGCCTGTTTTGAAAACAGGTCAATTTGGATCTTTGGATGATTTAGTTCATGTTTGGTGATATGACCCAAGGATGTCAAAGGATGTCATGTATGGACACACCCCGTATACCCACTGAGCCGGCTCACGAAACGTCGATCAACATCAAACGTATTCAAGTCTCACATCTCACGCTGTGTTAATCTGCCGTGTAGAGCCAGAGTAGATCAACAAACATTTTTCCAAGATGCTGAACGTTTCTTTTCTCAAACCCGGAATGATTTCCTCAGAACACATTTGCGATTTGTTTATACAGGTTTACAACACAAACTACAGCCTGAAATGTCAAAAGCATTAGGGAGTCGTTATCCTCATCCAAATCCAAAGGCACACCCAGGCCTGATCGCGCCGTCCGGAATTACGTACCACACCCGTGGCTCGCTGGCATGGGGCGTGGCGACAAATACCTGCTCCTCGAGGGAAGATAGAACGCCAATCATGCATCAAAACGTGTCGATAATGTTGCCAACAGCAGCGATATGTCGTCTTGTGAAAGACATCCAGATGTTCTGCACATGCTTCCAGTTCTCGAAAGCTAAATAATCCTTTAACATTTCAGACTGGAGGAATGATATGGCTAATAAACAGAGCTCACAGCATCGTTCTCCCTGGATCATCATCAGCATGAATTTGCTGAGTTTTTTTCGCCCATCAGTGAAATCAGGATTGTCTGGAACATCATGCCTGTTATTTTATAAAGAAATAAAACATTATAAGGCCAAGTGCATGTTGACAACATGACCTATGGACAGACATGGCAGAACAGGGACGAGATTTGGTAACATTCATTTAATGCATAGTATTCAAAATAAATACTTCCAAAAGGGCAATAAGAGCCTCCAGCATTCTGGGAGTGTTAATTCAATATAAAAGTATTTACTGGCGCTCATGTGGCGCAGCAGTGAAGTGAGTTTTAAATCTTAGGTAGGCTGGGCGGCAATGTGTACAATGATTGGCTGTTGTTCACAGGGTGGGACACGTCAGATCAGGCTTCTCCATACACAAGGCTGATCTGTCTATGATCTTGCTTAATGTTAGTTGAAAAGATGCATTTGGCACCTGCACATGTGTCGGAGGGTATCAGAGTAATTGGATAGATTGGACGAGATTCCACACCAAACCACGTCAAACCACTTCTTTATGCAGAAATACAGACATGCTATGACGTTAAAAGCATATTATTTATGAATATATATCTTGTGTTGTCTACATATTTATGACCAAATGTCCAAAAAATAGTGTTTAATGTTACACTTTCTTTGCACATTATTTATGTACAGTGAAAGGTTCTGTGGTAACAAGAGTTTTTACTAGGTGAAAGAAGTCAGCGTTACTGACGTACCCTCCCAAGGTCTCCGTTCTAATAAAATGAGCGTGGACCACGCCAAGGAATCAGTAGGAGGTTCTCCCCGTCGCCGTGGAGTCAGACTAAAAGGGAGCAGTTATTCACAACCACAGGCCAAATACGAGCGACTTGGGGACAGGTCTGAGCGGCTAATGGGAAGCACATGTGCTTCACGAGACACCACCATTCCTCCCGGCTCATCCTTTATCTCAGAATCTCCAAATGCTTGGAGGAAAAAGTTTGTGAACCTTGAATTTCTAACTGATGTGAATTGCAGAATCAAGTCATTATATAATACAGACCCAACACTGAAGGAACAGTCAGCAATGCTCTGAGTTCCACTTTTTGGATGGATCTAATGGGGTTCTCAATCAGGTTTGTTGTTTTTGTGTATCTGGCTGCTGCATTGTTTCAGTGTCCTCACAGTGAAAGGACAATTTGCAATGTAGACTTAAAATGTGTTTACTATGTGCTAATCAATGAACTTGGTTTGTTTGGGTATTACAGTATGAAAAATTGTCTACAAATAAAGTAAAGTTTATCCGGCTTCTGAATTTCTTTGTGTGTGTCTTCAGAGCGAAAGGACAATATACAATTTTGACTTTATACATTATGTGTTTATTAGGAATAGATCTCTGATTCACCCTGTCATGACTAAATTTGTTATTTGAAATCTAATTCCAAAGAGTTTTTAATCAGACTCACAGCTGATACGCTAAAATCCTTTAGCAGCACCAAAGTCTTGGGATTTCATTACTAACAAACCTGAAAAAACCTGGATTGCAGAGATCCACAGTAAGTTTCTTGTGTTCTGAGCTGACAATGCAGGGTAAACTGTGTGCCTTTCCAGTCCCATGGGTGTGCGTTTCCTAACTTTCTCACTAAATCACAATGTAAAATGTTAAATAAAATCAGTGTTGTTGTAGGAAATTGGTAGAATAAAAAATGGCGGAATGCTGCAACAGCATAAACACACACTGAATTGAGTAGGAGAGCAAAAATATTTACACTACACTGCCGGAGCGGGGTCTAGTCGCACACCTAAGAAATGAAATTTCCACTTATTGTACGGTATTAATCTAACAACGTAATCAGTGTGGTGGCTCCATTGTTTAAGTAGTGTTGATGTGAAAAAATACTTCGTTTGGCTCAGCGAGATCGGGTTTACTTTCCCAGAGTCTGAGAACAGGCACGTCTCCTTCTATCCCAAAAGTTCTTGCCAAGCAAGCTGGGTCAAAGACTATGAAAACACAACGAGCTGGACTTTACCAGGGCGATGGAGTTGACAGACTCGAGCAGACGCTAATGGGATTTTTAACCGACTGAACACTTTATGAATGAATCTGAGCGGACCGCAGGCCAGGCGTCTTCATTCAACACCAATGCCTGCTTCACGAATGATCTACAAATGACTGAATGAGCACAAATACTGTAGAAGATTATGGAAGGCCAGTCACAGATGGGAGAAGTAGTGCACATAATAAGGCACTTTTATAGTATCAGTTATATTAAATTCAGTCATTGATTTTTAAATCTTTACTTTGCCTACCTGGTTTTGCAGGCTTCCCACCAGCGCCTGTGAAAAAAATAACACAACTGTTATGTATCTGTAGAGGGATCCAGTAATGAAATTATTTTAAAGGATACATAAATATATTAGAAACAAAATAAAGTGGACCCTTGACCAATAAACGGTTTAACATTTTGTATCACAAACAAAAAGTTTGTGAACCTAGTAAACTTTCTGCAAAGAACAAAGTTCGTTTCTAAGATAAATAAATCATTATTGATGTTTAATGTAATATAATAAGATAATTGAATGGCATGATGCTCATTGTGTTAGCTTAGTAAGTATCCGAGTAACCTCCCTTATAAGACAATGCTTATTTCAATCCTTTCTAAATTAACAGTTCCCTATGTAGGCAGTAAGACAGCAATGGCCCGTATATACAGTGAGTTTTCTTTATATTTTGTCAAATTTAATATCCAAATGGCCCCAAAGAAGAGAAAGCTTTTAGCTAAATTATACTTGCACTTGCAAAAAAAGTCAATTTATGACAGTAGTAAGGTTACACGGTCAACCTATAGTTATTAGGCCAATGCTAACATGACCAGTTCTTCACCA
>JAYDZG010000027.1:3640374-3652160 GCA_034509265.1 Microcambeva bendego
TCCCATTAAGATTGCATTTTGTGCACTAAAAAACATCTCTTCTGGTCTGGAGATCTTCTTAAAATAAAGGCAAAATAAAGAATTCTCTCTGTGGTTGTGTTTGTTTGAGCGGGAGTGTGTGTGTGTGTGTGTGTGTGTGTGTGTGTGTGTGTGTGTGTGTGTGTGAGTTGGTAAAGGGGGGGGGGGTTCGCGAGAGCGTGCCGTTCAAGATAAAACGCGGGGGTCTGCGTTTGTAATGCGCCAGCGTGTGTGTGTGATAAGGAGGGGGCCGAGTGAGACCCCGTCGCGTTTTGACCCCCGAAACGACTCCCGATCTCCAGCATCAATCCCGCCTCCATTCGGCCTCTCGCAGCGTCTGCTTTTAAAGCGGGTCCCGGCGCTCTTCTGGTCTCCACTCGAAATCCTTCTCGGTACATGGACGTAGCGTTAGACCGAGCGGATCGCCACCAAGCTGCCGCGATCTGCATCTTCTCTACCCGGCGAGCTGCTTCGAGTCAGTCCGGAACGGCCTGAGAGAGGAGCGGAGCCGCGCTGCTGAAGGTGCGCTGCCATATAAACACATTACACACAGCCTAGTGTCCAGTGTCAGGTTAACACTTACGGTTCGGTAATAAACACCGCTGGACTACCTTAACACTGCTGTGAGGTGTTTGGACTGCGTTTATCTCTTAGATTAGACTTAAACTTACTTGGATTATATTCGCATTTAAGTACATAAACACACGTGTTTGCGCTTCTGTTTTGAAGCTTCCAGGCCGTCCTACACGGCTCTTGTTTTTTGCATCCATCGATCGATGCTGGTATTTTAACAGGCCTGTGTTTATTTCTTTCTCTGGTAGCGATCGGTATCAGGTGGTCAGTGGTCAGCCCCGGTGTGTGTTGTGGTCCGCGGGAGGAGCGCGGCTTTCCGGTAGCGCATGGAGAAAAGGGTAGGTCCGCTTATACACGCTTGCTTTGGTCGCACACTTCTTTTTTCTTTTCTTATTTTTAATTGGGACTATCAAGACAGACATTGAACTAGCATTTAACTAATTGATCAAGGCTGTGTTTCAAATAACATGGTGCAAACAGTGTGTTAAACTGGTGCACGGAGTGCACTGAAATTAATTATTAATTATTAATAGTTTTATTTGTAAATGATTCAACTAGTACTTGCTATTTATAGCAGTCTGGAAAAGCAGCCTATGTTTAGTATGGCTTTATGCAGATGAAGCAGCATATCTAAACATTTAATTTGGGTTGCCATGTAGTATCAACTATAAACGCTACTTCCAGTCATGTTGTGTACCAATCTTTAAAAAAAAAGTTGATAGCATCTGTTTCATATGGGTTGTTTTCTGAGATACTCAAGTGTGATCGAGACATATAAAAGGATAAGTATGCCTACACTGCCTTCGTTACTGCCCAACTGACCAAGGGTGAACACTATAGTGCAATTTATTCATCCATTTACATAAATCATATCAGAAATTCTGTGCACAACCGGCAACATAAAATAACAATTAGGGCCAAGGGAAGTCAGAGGGGGTCTGTAATTAGGTCAACTTTTTTGCTAGACTGACTTGGCCATTTGAGCAGCTCTAACGGCCAGTTGGCTCAGAAGGGGGGCAAGATGCATCCACACTTTAATAGATGATGACGTTCAAAAGTGTTTAATATTCATCCCTTAACGTCTGTTTTTTAGCATTACTACTAATTTTATAAAGGCATTTCTATTGTTAAAGTGTGTTTACATGTGTGTATCCATATGTAGTGTGTATCCATATGACAATTATTCAGGCTTTGTAAACATAACTGTAGCTGATTTGCCATTGTAATATGTGCTGTTGGTAGCAGTAGTAGTTTATTCTATTTTAAGTTATGAAAAAGTAACAACACTTAAGAAAGAATGGCTGCAAATGGAATATTTACACGTATGGATATTATTTGTTATTTCAAATTGTGACAATTCACATTTCACACAATTCATAACATATTAAATCACAAATCCTGGAATCTGGAACGACTTGAATCTACTTTTTAGTTTATAGTTGGTGTTTTTATGATAACAAAAGTCCTAAAAGTCGTCAGTGCTGCAATGTTTGTGCTAAACTGTCTACATATTGCTAAAATAGAATAATTGTGCAAACGTAAAAGTTGTCATTTATGATTTACAACTACATGAAATCGTGCTATTAGAAAAAGAAATAAGAAACGAACGATTGACTTCATTTAATAATATATTAATAACACTAATATAATGTATATAGATCAGAAGACTTCTGTTTAAAAGTCGCTTGTAGATTGAGCATAACTTTTTATTTTATTATTGCATCACAAGAAGCATTGCATTTCTTAATACAGTTGGAGGTTTGAGATGCAAGAGTTTTTATTATATGTCGTATAATATTTTCACTGAGTCGGTTATATCGATTTTATTTGGATGCGTTTGGTCAGATGCGCTTTTTAGGGTTTAAACTGCGAAGAAGTCTAATATAGGCGTAAACAACCACTAAGAAGGTTAAAGTTTTAAATACATTTATGAAGCATCAGTATTAAAAGTTCATGCTCATTGCCGATCGTGTCAGTGATTCATTGCGCTAATAGAAAAAGCGCAGTTTGAAACGAACGGCGCAGAGATTGACGCAGATGTGGCGCACTGGGTTAATCGAGAATATACTCTTTACAATCCACGACTTTACAATCCACGAACAGCTGTTTTCTTTACAATACTGCTCTTTATAAGGCAAAAGATAAGATAAAAACATATTAAAATGTAGGTGCTGGAGTAATCACTTAAATATGTGCAATAAAAGAGTCTGGGGTTCACTGCAGGGTTTTGTTTGTCCTGTATCGCAGGTATCCTATAGATTATATAGATTTGATTGTCAAAATACATTTTCATCTCTCAGAAAAAAACACTTGCAGTGGGATTGCAGTTTCTGAACGACATATATGTACTGGTAGTGCAGTTACCCGGCCTGTGCAGCTAAATATAAAAGGTTCTGTAAGGAAATATCTACATTTTCCCCAAACACAAGGTGAATTTGGTACTAATGATGTGACTGACAATAAAATGTCACTATGACTTAAGGGCCTTGATCAGGAGCTCGACAAGGACAGTTGGGTTTGAACCAGTGATCATCTGCCTGGCATTTAAAGTATTTAAACCAAAGCTTTTTCAATTACCTTAACTATAGATTTATTTCAGTAATGCTACACCACTAGTTGTTGGTTAAAGATAAAACCATGGTGTAAATACAAGGGGTGGTGGTGGGTCCAATAGCGTTTAAAAGTATTTTTCCAACAGAAGAAAATGTCAACAATTCTGAACTGTTTAAACTGACTTAACCCTCAGCCTGTCACACTATATTAAATTAATGCTGTTCGACCAGCTATGTATTATGAATGCATATTTGCATTCAAAGGAAAATGTTATTAGACAGAAACTCACTATGTCACATTGACTTTTTCCCAGTATGAAGAGTTGTTGCAGTACCCAGGGACAGAGGTCATGCCTGTGGCAGGGTACGGCGAAGCCATGAGGTCACTACCTCCACCACATTACGGGCACGCAGTACCCGACTCGCTCAAACACTACCGTGATCAGATCTATGGGTGAGACACCATATACAGTACTAACATTGCTTACAGTGGGTGTATTGGCATATTTGGTATACCTTACTCAATGTATGTATTTTTTTCTAGACATCCATTGTTTCCGCTTTTGGCCTTGGTGTTTGAGAAGTGCGAACTGGCCACGTGCTCGCCACGTGACTCCAGCTCCATGTCGAACCCTTCCCATCACCCCGGTATGAGCGGGCACAGTGACGTTTGCTCCTCCGAGTCGTTCAACGAGGACATCGCGGCCTTCGCAAAACAGGTGAGGGACCGTCGTCTGAGCCGCACGTTCGTCAGGTCTTTAGATAGCCAGAGTAGCGTCAAGACAATTACTTGATGTGTTCGTTTGTGCTTTCAGATTCGGTCGGAGAAGCCCATTTTTTCATCAAATCCAGAACTGGACAATTTGGTAAGACCTCCAATGTCTACACATTTTTACATGTGTGACTAAATCTATTTAATTTATCTGAATCAGAGAGCTAACTACTGACTTTATTTTCGACCTTAGATGATCCAAGCCATCCAAGTATTGCGCTTTCACCTGCTAGAGCTGGAAAAGGTATTGTCATATAAAGTTTTATTGGTTAATTGTTGACCATACAGTCTTTGGAGACCTGATTTAATCTGAAACTATTCTTTTCACAGGTCCATGATCTTTGTGATAACTTCTGCCATCGCTACATCACATGCCTAAAGGGCAAAATGCCAACTGATTTGGTCCTAGAAGAACGAGATTCTGGGTCCAAGTCAGACATGGAGGACTTTGCTGGTTCTTGTACAAGTCTCTCAGATCAAGTAAGTGAACTGGCAATAGTGGCTCATTGCATTAATGAAATGAATGCCTGGTTGAGGCCAGGTTGCCAGATGCAATGCTGTCAATGCTTGACCGTTGTCCTCTTTTCTAATCTAGAATCAGTCTTGGTTGCGAGACAATGATGACTGTGTGTCTACTCCCTCGGGTACTCCCGGAGCTTCGTGTGGACTCAATGCGCACAGCGTGGATGCGTGCAGCGATGCTGGTACGTAACCAAGTTTTATAAGACAGATCATTTAAAAGGACTGAGGTCATAATAAACCCATTCTAGGATTTCTACAGTTAAACCCTAGCTAAGTTGCCCAACTACCAAAAGACTCACGACACGCCTGTTTTAACAGGAGACGGACTGGACGGAGGCGTCGCATCTCCTAGCACGGGAGAGGAGGACGAGTCAGACAGAGACAGAAGAAACAACAAAAAACGAGGGATCTTCCCCAAAGTGGCAACCAACATCATGAGAGCCTGGCTCTTTCAGCACCTGTCGGTAAGCGAGCCAAAAATAGAACCAGGAAAGCAGATTATAGAGCAAAGACAAACACCCAGAGGTAGTGACAGCTTCACAAAGAGATACAGGTGCCCACCTAGAAAGGCAGTTAGAATAAAATCTAAATTTTATGAACTCGGAACGGCGCATAGCTGAGCGGAGCTGAAATGAGATGTGCCATCGCATTACGGTAACGAGCATATGGTAATTAGCCCCTAATGAAGCTGCTGTAATTACACACGTAATTGAACTCTGGCACACTGACTATAAATAAAGACAGAGGAGGTACAGTGCAGGGTTGGCGTCTGCTCATTTCTAACTTCATGCTACACACTACTTTTATATTTTTTGTGATTAGATGACGTTATTTCTTAAATGTATGTTATATATTACATGTATGTTCTTTCTTAAATGTATATTATTTCTAAAACTATAAGGAAGACAATGTGATTTGGTTACATTCATGACAGACACATGGTAGGTTTTCATCATATCGGTTCACAAGTGTAACGTGAAACACAGTCATGGAGAATTTTGTATCTTCAGTTAACCTGTCTGCACGTTTTTGGACTGTGGGAGGAAACCGGAGCACCCGCTCAGCCACAGTCCCGCCCCAATGTCATGTCTAGACGGCATTAAAAATTATGTTCTGCTCCAACCAACCCTGTGCCAATCAGATCAGTTGTGATTAGTCTTCTGGTGATTATAGCGCACGCTAAGTAATTCACTGCCACTGACAATCACAAGCTTTTAATCGCCCACACAGAGCATATGATCAGCAAATCATTACCATAGTAGACATGGTCATATACACACAAGCATACACAAGTGCCAGAACAGGCCCCTGCTTTTACATGACTGGGCACCTGTGTACAAACCAAAGTCCATAAATTGACATTGTTTTTATTCTGGCGTGGACACATTTCAATGCATGCCACTTGGATGAATTGGAACTTTAATTGTAAGCATCAAGGACATCAGTACCTTACCTAACAAATTCCCACAGTTCCCAAACAGCTCCAGAAAAGTATTGTAGCAACTGGTTTTCAGGCTGATATGTTGATAACGTCATAGACAGGTGTTCGCATATTTATGTGAAGAGTTGAATGGGTTTGGAAGATTTACTAAACAGGTTTTATTAACCTTATAACACTATTGGTGGTATGGACATTTGGCTAAATTCCTTTCCTGAGTTCTTGTTGTTTAGAAAGAATCATTAATGATGGAATCCTTGAATCATGAATCACTGAATCGTAACCTGCTTAGAAACATGAGGAGGTTTGAACTGCGCATTTATTAAAGTCGTTCTTTTTTTGTCACAGCATCCGTATCCATCTGAGGAACAGAAGAAGCAACTCTCGCAAGACACCGGGCTCACCATCCTTCAGGTCAACAACTGGTCAGTACGCATCTCGCAAGAATCGCCATTGATCCGTGTTTACCGAGTCAGTGTCAGCTGATGAATGAATGCATCATGATCAATACCTGTTTTACTCTAATGAAGATTTACAGAAGTGAATAAGCAGGTTTCCGTGCTGTTGCCCGTATTAAAATGTGCCCACGAAGCACCTCTAAAGCTTTATCGATACCCCCAGCGTCGTCACATGATCTCTATATGATTTTAGACATCTCTCTACACACGTCTGCCCCTGTCAACTCATCAAGCTTCTATTTTCCATCCCGTTGTTCCCAGGTTTATAAATGCCCGGCGCAGAATAGTGCAACCGATGATCGACCAATCAAATCGCTCAGGTGAGACGACTGCAAATTCATACCAATCGCATACATCAAAATTAGATTAATCGCAGTGTATATCGATTCATGTCTTTAATTAATTTGTATGTATCGTGCTGGTCAAGGTGCCCCATACAGCCCGGACGCAGGAGCGATAGGAGGTTATGGATTAGACAGTCAGCCTCACTTGGGCCTCAGGACAGCAGGTATGTACACATTAGACAACACTTCATTACATTCCACAGGAATACCACATCATTTGATGATTTTTGTAGAACTTTCTATGAAACGCTGCTTTGTCTAGGAAGATCAGGGGTCATTCATTTCTCTGTGGTCTGGAAAAGCCAAAGGAGAGAAGTCCTCAATCAGAATAGCGACTAGGGATGGATGGATAGTTAGATAGACACAGATAGTTGCTTTAACTAGAATAAGAATTAGAAAATTAGAATAGAATAAAACCACACCGCTCATTTTTATCAAACACACACTAAGAGATTTAATAATAAATCTACAAAAACTCTCTTTTGTTCTTCCATGACATTAACATACATGTGAATAACACTGATAATCTTTATCACAGGAACTGTTTGTGGGTGGGATATATTAGGCACCGGCCTACTGCCTACTGTACTTATTACTGCTCTACTATGTACAATACCTCAATTTACCATGTACAACATAACCTGTCTCTCTGTCACTATGTGCAATATTACTACATCACTATTTATTTACTGATAACCTATGTGCAATATCACTGGTCTCTGCTTACCATAACACACACACTGTAAAATGTATTCGATTTCAAGTATTAGTCAGTATATTTTATATTCTCTTGTATTTTTTATATATATAGAATTTTTATATATTGTTTATATATTTCTCTGACACTGCGGGATTAATAAAGGGATATGTTATCTTATCTTATCTTAGCAAATAAAAATATTGCCCTCAAAGTTGCTTAGTTGCAAGTGGGAACAATAGCCATGGGTCAGTATCTATCAAAAGTGGTCCAAATAAGGAACAGTGGTAAACTAGCGACAGGGTCATGGGGAGCAAAGATTGGCCTGTGTAGTCCTGAAGCTCAAATTGCTAAAGAAGTTAATTCTGGTTCTGATAGAAAGGCACCAGAATACACAGTGCAGCACAGGGGCCCAAAAATGGTCTACGATATTATAATTAATAATTAATAATACTGATTTTTTTCCTCTCAGGACTTCAGGGAATGCCATCTCTGGCAACAGATTATCCCGGGGCGCTGTTGCCTCAGCCGGGTTACACCCACGCGGCTCCGTCCCTTCACCCTTACCCTGCTCACCACCCGGCCATGCTTCTACACCCACCACCTCATCCGCACTCCGCCGAGCCACTTATCGGACAAGGTCTGGACATCCACGCCCATTAATAAAGGAGAAAGGCGTGGACGAAGAAGTAGCCGGGCGTACATACTTAGCGCACCCTTTCACCTCTGTAACATGGCAGGGTGATTTCGGATGCTCAAGCTGAACTTTTAACGGCACCTCGTCATGCTACGACACCGACCCTTTATAATCACCGTGTCTTAAACCCGAAAGAAAACACAAAGCTTTCCATGTCTCCGTTTTTAAGTCACGAATTGCTTATGGACGTTGTGCAATGCACCGAAAGACAATGCCGCGTCCGTTAGCCATGAATATGTTTTTTATCATGCACTGAACCAGTATTCAATATTGCACGCTCACATGTAAAGTCTGCTCGATGGGTTAGTCTTCCTACGGCCTTTCTTCCTCCCCCGGACTGATTTGGGGGCCTTTAGAACCTTTCCGCCTTTCCCAGAATCCCAGCTCATCAGGATGATCAACGGGAGCGCACCGGAAACCCGCAGTCTGGTGCCTCCGGTATCGAACCAAATAGTTCTGTAACCGTCTTCTCTTCTTGAATCGAGCGCCGAGCCTCACGACAGATCCAAAGACTTATTCGCCGAAGCCGAACTGTGAATGCTGTCCGGTTCCTATAAGCTCCTATAAGCTACGGACCAATCCTAGTCTTCCCACAACGAGGGCAGTTCAACCCCTTGTCATTAATGTTACTCGTCATCAGTGCATCGTATTTAATTTAAAATGTTTATGTTGAATCTATTTTTGTATTTATATCTGTTGAAGACTCGGTATCATTAAACCTTGAGTTGATGTTAATCCGTTGAACTCCTTCTTCGTCGTTCTTTGAAGGTTTTAAGGTCCTCACGGCACTTCATTTAGGTTTTGGAGGATCTAGTTCATGTTTCTTGATCATACGTGTCGTGTTTAATCATTTAATGAACCTGTGAGCTTAGAAGTTCATGTGTTTTGTCTGTGAACATAAAAAGTCCAACATTAAAACATTACTGGAGAATGTCTTATATATTATAAAAGCTTTAAGATGGGATTTGATAATAATTCTACACAACTGTAGATTTCTCTCATATGCAAATTAGCCAAGAGGTAATCAAAGCGCTTGTTCATTGTTAATCGTATATAAATATCAAAATATATACCATTTACATTAGAATTTGTCATTTATTAGATTTTAAGATCCTATTTAGGATTTTTTTTTATGCTTGGGTCACTCGAGTGCACATCTGCGGGACGTGATCGTCCAATGCTGGTCCCAATGTTGGTCGTTACCCAGGATAAAAATATTTGTCCAATGTAAATATTGAAATCCATCAAATAATAAAAAAAGGAAATGAATTTCAAATCAAACCCAATTTCTAATCAGTGACGTGCCATTTGATCCAAAATCAAACCAAGGATGTGGAATATTTTCTTTTCCTTCTTATCAAACTTCTTAAGAGATAAAAAGGAGCCTGGTCATGCTTCGGCGATTTCTCCTCTCTGTCTTTCATCTGCTTACTCTTTCTCTCCCACCCATTCCAACCCCCTGCCATGCCAATGTGATGAATGCAGCCTGCAGCAGGGGTTAGAGTTCATCCAGGGGTTACCAGGAAGTGGCGTATCTCTTTGACCCCTGCCGCTAACCCTGAACCACTTTTTTTCTCTTGCTTGCTTTCACTGTTTTTCACTTCTATTCTTCCGCCATAGGGATGGATGTTTACTTTGGTTAACAGCTATTTTAATTGGCATTGGTGGAATTTTTCTCTCGTGCGGGGCTGACCAACGCTGACGGATTGGAACAAACACTGACGCTAGGTCCTATAAAGCGCATGTTCCGGTAGTTACTGTACCAAAAATCAAACATATAAGGAAAGCACAGCCAAGCTGACATATATGGACTGGGTCACCAAAAAGGCTGCGAGCACACAATTTACTCTTGTAAATTCTTCTTTACTAGAGCGCCGGGGTCGTTACATGTGCACAATGTGGATGTGATCATGCACGGTGGTGCGGGAGCATGTGTGCACAGCTTTGTGTGAGGAGACGGCGAGTGGGAGGGCCGAGCGAGGACATTAATCATTCAATTACACACCTGTCAGAGTATAGACAAGGGAGTTGAGACGGAGCAGGGTGAGCGAAAGTAGGGAAAAAAGGAAAATGTGTGGGGGGTTCTAAACTGCCAAGAAGGGGCTTTCTTCTATGAGGGTTATGGACAGAAAACAACACAAGCCGACAAAGGAGACAAAAGAAGGTTTAGGACTGAGGATGGATGGCCAGGAGTAGCATGGACACTTTTCGGTCTAGCGAGGTGTAGGAATAAAAAGCACAATTTACAATAATATGCACTCATTGAATGATTATAAAACATTTTTTATAAATGAATAGTTGTATAACTTTAATATAACAACTGTAGTGGCAACATTTAATGGCGCAAGAGGTAGCCTAGTGGTTATGATAGTGGACTAGTATTCAGAAGGTCACTGGTTTAAACCATCCAGCTTCTTTGGTCGCTCCTGTTGGGCCCTTGAGCAAGGCCCTTAACTATCAGTTGTCTGCTGGGTGAGATGACCGGAATAAAGCATAAATAAGTAGAAAAAATAAAATATTATAAACATTAGCATATGAAAATCTTTAATAGAAAAGTGGGAGTTTTATATATATATAACAGTTTTGAAACATCGTTAAAATCACAAGACAATTAAACGATTAAAATACCTGAATTTAACATGATTTTCTATTTATTTCTACATTTTCAGTATGTCAAGCTTCGATATGCTAGAATAATGGAAAATAATGAGTAATGGACAGACTCTATTTTGCTGATTTGGCATTTTACATTTTGCCATAAGAAGCAAATTGTTTGGGAACATTAAGTAACCAGAACTCATTTCAATATCTTCATTAATGACAGCGGCTAATTATCAAGCTGTCGGTCAAAACCTCTTAGAAAAAGAAACAGCAGCCTGTATTGGCACAGACAGACAGTGCAGTGTGTCGAGTGTATGTTCAGAGTCTCTTCAACTAAAGAAACACTGTCTTTGTGTTTAGTTACGAGCGCCTCTGGCAGATGCTTTCTGGCCATCTGTGTGTTCACTGACTTAACATACTGCTGGCTGACTCATGTATACATGAGTCGTGTACGTTAAGGCTTGTTCAGGCTCCCTAAACGAGTCGGACACGCTACGTTAGGAAAAACCCCAGCTGTTGTATTAGCAGTGCTACTATGACATCATAAATTCAGGCCAAACCCTTCGTTAGGCAAACGTTTGCAGTTTCAGATTCAGATTTTAGGTATCCCAGTCACATGTATGTGCTAATGTGTGCGATTATGTAGGATGGATTACTGGGAATGCACGGCGGAGCACGTTGTAGCATGTATTACATGGTTTCAAGGATGGAATGCTTGGACTTGAATGCACACACTCTATATGCAGGAAGAAATATAGACCCTGCCTGAAATTAAGCACGAACACATCAAACATTATGACCTAGTTTGGATCCAAGTTTGGATCGAAAATTATACAAATACACCGAATATTCACTTACAAGTTGGGATGGAAATATTTGCAAAATTTTATGCTAATAAATGCTCGTGGCTGTAAAACTGTGTGTGTGTGTGTGTTTTAGAGATGCCCGGTCCCATTACAATACATTTTGTCTTCTCCAGTATCACACACAGAACATGGATCAAAAAAGAAAGAAAAAACAACCCTAAACACCATCATGATGATGATGATTATCTGATTAGTCGCAGCCGACTCTCGGTCACTTGATAGATCATCGATCCATGAAGTATTTCAGC
>JAYDZG010000027.1:3671268-3682770 GCA_034509265.1 Microcambeva bendego
TTTACACCAATCAGACATAACACTATGACCACTTACGATTGTGCTGGTCCTGCTCTGCTGCCGGAACAGCCTGTGATGCACTGTGTATTCTGACACTTTCCTTTAACCACTTTTAATAGATGCAGACCAGGAACACCCCACAAGAGCTGCAGATGCTCTGACCTCAGTGATGACATGTCAGTTGTCATGATGTTATGCCTTTTTTGGTGTATTTAAAACCTTAAAGACAAATTCTAGATCATGTCTAGATTATTTACGTTCTGTATGTATGAACACATGAAGCCCGAAGGGTCCTTGAAGCCTAATTCGAGACGACATTTAAAACATTATTTAATATAACCTGGTTGAGAAATATTTTAGAACATCTTTTAGCACAAACTGGGATGAAAAATGTGTGTGTGTGCATATCATTATCGAGCTTTCCATTTATCACAAGGATGAGTAATTTAAGCCCAGAACAGCTACTGTACAAGTGTATCATACACTTACATTTCTATGGGTGGCAAACTCATTCAAAATACTATATAGATTTAAAAAAAGAAGAAAAAGTCAAGGGAGATTGATAAGAATTGCTAACTCACCACAAGTGTCTCTTCCAGTGACTTTTTGTCCTCGTTGCTTTGAGTAATACCCACCCACCGGGTGTCACACCAGCAACTCTAGTGTACCTCGGTTTCAGTTTTACTGTGTTGAAACTGCCTCGTGATGGAGACGTTTTTTGCCGATTAAGCAGGACTCAACCTTTTATCTGAAGTGTACAAGTCAACCTGACCCGTTACCCTATTCAGTTGGAATTCCATGAAGTGAATGTATTGAAAAATTGAAATTTCTTCTTAACGTGAGTGTGTTCTGTCGTATGTGTGCTTCCTCTTCCCCTCCTTTTGAAGACTGTGGTCAACCTCTGTATCTCTCCATCGCTTATGTTCGCAGACACTTAGCTACAGATCATTGCTGCACTGGCAGAAACTGTAGAACTTATATAAAATCGTTGTGACTGAGTTCACGTTTCAGCCTCAACAGCTGCTAACAACAGTACAAATTACGTATATTAAAAATGATATGCTTCCAAGGGAAGCCCTTTGCTATTCTAGACTGGTTTAAAGAATGTCCAGTGGTCTGCCTTCATGACCTCCAGTCCTGACCAGCTTTGGAATGAACCTGAAATACCCGTCTCTTTTTTTAAACCATAAATGCTGTCAACACTGGACATAATGGGCTCAAATTATCACAGTCTTGTAAGGAAAAAGCTGAAGTCTCTTATTTAAAACCATTTTTTTTTTTCAAATGGATGTCCAACATCCAGCCAAATAATGCATGTTCTCAGTAAAACAACTGGTTTATGCTGGTTTGTTTTAAGAATTTAAAAAATAATAGAAATCCTTTCAGGGTTCTGTGCAGGAAACTGAAGGTGCACAATAGGTGCAGCATTGTTAGGAATGTAAAACATCACAGTGAAAATGCTGGAAGGAGAAAAAACCACCAATCAAAAGTAGACGTGGTAGAGAAATATGATCAGACATTGTGTATGAAAACATTAATATCTAACTGTAGACCCATAACAAACCGCATCATGTTACATGGATTACCATGGTAGTATCATAACAGTGCTGAGATTGACTTTCCACATAAATTCGAAACTTATAACTCATTTAGTTGTGATTTTTTTTATTGTTTTTATTGGTTATTTTGAACTTATTGTAGAAGACATGAAATCATGAGCATGATCCTTTGCAAAACCCTAAGCAGTCCAAACAGACAAAAAGTAATTGCACTCTTGTTGATTAGATGACATTTAACTTTTTCCATACCAAACCTTGCCGTTGCAGCCAAGCAATCAGACACAATAACTAGGAAGAAAAACTGTAGAGGTGTACTGGAAGGACCTAGAAGACTCCATCACACCACAGTGGGTGCCGCAGTACTGCGGAAAAACATGATTCTACCAGCTAGCATTGCTCTTCAGTTACAGTTCAGCACCAAATCCAAAAATTATGTTAGAAAATATAAATGTAAACCGTTGTCATGGGGGTTCAGGTTCATTAGGCCAAGTTAGAGAATATCCAAGACAGACCGCCAGACACACACATGTAGGCGATTTTGCAAGCTTCTGTAGGCCTAGAGTGCCCTCAGGAAACCAATGTGAACACAAAGCTAACATCCAAACTCCACACAGAGGAATCGAATCCAGGCCGCTTCGGTTCATTTAAACTCACGATGAAACTGGATGTTGGATAACTTTCCTGAATTCCTTTTGTTTGCCTCACTGGTCCTGCCTCACAAGTGGATAGAACTAGAGATTAATAATTAAATAAAAAGAGATATATAGTTCAAATGGATCCATAAATCAATGCAAAGTTTCAGCTCCTGAGCAAACACACCCATATGTTTCGGGAAACTTGATTTAAGAATTAAGCATAATTAATAATGACCAAAAACGATTAAAACGTTGTTAAAAGGGCACAATGTACATGATCTTTGTAACAATGTGGTTTTCATAGTATGTTTTTGTTCATTTAATGTTCTACAGTAGTAGTATTTTTTACTCAGTCACTTTACCAGACCAAGAAGAACCAAAAACTGACTGGAAGACGAATTATTTTCCCTTTGTTCCGATTCTTTACTTTGTTTTCTCGCTTTCTGCACCCTTGGCGTTCTCCTCTGTGGTGCCAGAGCTCTGACTGGCCTGCTGGCCTTTCTTTTCAGCTGCGTCTTTACTGTCGATGCGAGCGTGTTCACGTTTCACCAGCTCCTGCAGCTCAGCCTGAGAAAAAAATACATCAAATAAAATCTATGCATTTATCCATAGTCCAGAATTGTTCAGGGTCACTGAAGCAGGCCTTGCTCAAGGATCCACCAGTGGCTGCACGGCTGGATTTGAACGCTCAACATTTTATTCGATGGTGTTTCATGTTGCATCATGCGTACAATCTTTTACCTTCCAGCCTAGCAAGTCTGCAAGAGCCAAGCAGCCGTCGTCACAAGTGCCTAGAGCTGCCACATCCCTAACAATTAAAGGTGTCATCATAACTATGTATAGATTTTATTCATATTATTTTATTCAAAAAATAAAAAGCTCTACTCACCTGTAGGCTTTTTCGGAATTGAAATCCATCCCTCCTCCAAATCCCAGCAAACCCATAGGAAAATCCGACTACCAGTTGGTGAAGATTAGATTTATTTATTTAACTATGAAAACCACTGTTTTACAAATACATTATTTGTAAATGTTTATCTTAAATGTGCCAGTACCTGTCCCGTCTTTTCCATGTTGATGAGGAGCCGAGGGCAACTGTTAGGAACTCTGTCGACAGACAAACAAACAAGAAATCAGCAATTCCTGGGGTGAAAATTTAGAAGGCATGTTCTAAAATCAGGACTTACGGGTCAGCCACGTGACTTAGTTAGTATTTACCTGCTGACCAGAGATGCAAACGGCTGAACCTGCAGGGATGTGCCCATTATAATGAGCAGATCACAAACAGGAAAGTCCTGTAGAGAAAGAGAACCGGTTGCCAGAGTGGTAAAATACTAATTTCATAGAATATCTCTTTATTACATACACAGACCTTTTTCATAGTGGTGAAGAAACGAGCTGGTAGGTTCTCGCCAAAGAACACGATGTCTATCAAGGGTAAGAAAAAAAAGAGGGCTCATTTTTCAGCCTTAAGTTCGTCCTACCTTTCTATTTTTTTGTTGACTATGGGCTCCTGATCTGTCTGCCTTAACCTGTTCTCTCTACTTACAGTATAATAATAACATAATAACTGTATTTAGTAGATCAAAAAAGGTTTGTGAAACCTGTAGACATTAATTGGTGTGTTGAATAATTCACCTATTTTGTTGAAGCCACTTCAATTATATAAGCCGACTCACCAGCACTGGGCCCCACTTTGCCATGGGATGCCCACTGTGACATCCACTAAATACCCCTGCTGCACTCATTATTATCTTACGTAAAATATCAAGAACAAGGAGATGAAATGGTTGTATGAATTATTAGGAATCTGTTAGCGCTGATTAATAATTGTAATAGAATAAATGCCCATACACCTGCTAATTTTGAAATGTTCTCTTTTTTCTTTTCACGGCTATATATATATATAGTCTATCATTGCATGCTTGAACCTTGATAACAACGATGCTGAACTTACCGGGTTTAACTAGACTGTTACAGCCTTCACATTTAGGGATGTCCTCTGAAAAGATCTTCTCTGCAAAACAAATATGATCATACGTTAACGACAGTATTAAATAAATATTTCCATTTAGGCTAAGCGGCACAGTTAGCCGTACTCCACCTTTCATCCACTCCATGCTGTACTCCTTCCGGCAAAATGACCTCACGCAGTGTGAGGTATGAAATGTGCCGTGAGCTTCAATCAAGTCCTCTCCTTCCAGTCCTGCCACCCTCTCTAAGGTATCGATATTCTTTTTTAGAAAATAAAAACAGGTTTACACAGGAATGATCAGTAAGCTGGCACTCGCCTTGAGGACAGTAGTGCCTAACCTGTGAATAGCAGCGCCTCAGGAGGCCTTTATCCTTCAGCATTCTTATGAAATAGTGGCACACGGTGGGCTAAAGGATGAAAAATTCCCAGACAATGTTATACAATGTAAATCTTCTCGAAACTATCTATGGTAAGATGATGCCATACCTTGAATTGTCCTGGGTAAAGCTCCCTGGCCAAAGCGAAGAAAGGTTCTGGATGTTTCTAAATGAGGGAGGGGAAAACGTTAATGCTAATACAGACACTAATCAGATGTCGTTGTGTTCTCCTGATTTTTCTATTCTGTTGTTTGCTTGTTATATATTTGCTATGTTTAAGTTTAGGCTGTAAATAGAGTACTTAACATTTAGCAGCATTAGCGAGATGTTTTGTGTTGAGACAGGTTGTCACACATTCTGACATTTGTTTGTGAGGAGAAAATACTCTATATTTGTCCACCTGGAAGTAGTCGATTTGAAAGATGGCTTCAGGGTAGGGCAGGTTGTACTTCTGCAGGTTAGAATAGAGGCCCGTCCCAGGAGAGCGAAAGTCTGGAATACCGGCGGCTGCAAAAGAGAGAGAAAGAGATTTTCTATTTAATGGAATTTATTCAGTAGATCGAGTCAAATAAACAACAGGTCAGAGAAACTTATGTTTTATTGACTTTGATCTAAAAATTAATAATATAGACAAAATATTTCAAGAATAAAGTCGAATTTTCCACAAAATGTTTTAATTTAAACATTAAACAAAATATTACAGCTTTATTTTGGAAATATAACCAGCTTAGACGTGAATGAACTTGAGTGTTTAAAAATTCTTATTCTTATACTATTCTGAAAATATTATGACATTTTTTTTATATTAACACTTTAATTCTTACAATATCATAATTTTTTTTTTTAAATATTACAACTTTATTGTTAAAATATTACGATTTCATTACGACAAGGTTTTGACTTTTTTCTTTAATTATTACACCTTTACTTCCAAAGTCTTTTGTTTTTATCTTTTAATCTTTAGAAATGTAGAGAAAAGAAACAATGAACTCACATGTCGATATTCCTGCACCCACCATACAGATGATATTCTTGCCTATAAAACACAATAAACAACAACAACAAAACTGAAGCGACCACTTATCCATCACAGAGCACCACACACTTTACTCAAGGTGACTGAAGTAATATGACACTGTGAGATATCTCATCTGTACTTACATTTACCACTCAGGATGTACTGAGCAACTCCCTCGAGACTCAGTTCATCAAGGACTTTCTCTCCGGGACTGAGCCCCAAAGTCTTAGAAAAGAGGCTACGCAAAAAATCCACTAAAAATAAAACAAAAGCACAAGGCACTTTATCAAGTACACCAAGGTTACATTGTAGGAATTTAGCACACACTTATATTTTACTGTATACTTATTAGTAAGCGTTTAACAGTCTGTACAGTTTAAAAGTTTAAAATTTAATAATTACTTTCTGTGTCTCCAGAAGCGTCACCTTCCTCGCTGCTGTCGTCAGACTCTGTCTAGGACGGCAAGAAACCAAAAATAAATTAAGTCCATGCAAAAACATGTATTTATATTTCAGCAAATATGCTACATAGCATTTTATTGACTTGACTTGACTATAAACACCGACCAGACATAACATTATGATCCCTGACGGGAGAAATAAATGACACTGATTATCTCTTCATCCTGATGCTTGTTACTAGGTGAGTTAAATTAGGCAGAAGGTTAACATTTCATACTCAAGTAGATGTTAAAAGCAGGGAAAATGGGCAAGTGTGAGGATTTGAGCAAATCGACTGGGTCAGCACATCTCGAAAACTATCAAAGCCAAAAGACAAGCTACTGTAGCTCAAATTGGAGAAGAAGTTAATGCTGGTTCTGATAGAAAGGTGTCAGGATACACAGTACAGCACAGTTGCAGGATTGTTTTGGCACCAAAAGGACCAACACACTATTTGATTGACATGATGTTATGTCTGATTGATGTATACATTACATATTATATCAATTAGGATTTGCATTCTGTATGAGGTAGACATGATGACTACCCACTGTCATTTTGGGAGCTGATGTCCTCTTTTTAACAGGTTATTGGAGAAAACGAGGGAACTTCAAATCAACACGCCTCAATTTGGATTTGATGAACTCAAACAATTTAGAACAAAATCATGTCAGCAGTGTTACCTCGGGATCGGGTGTTTTAGGTTTCTCCTCGGCTTGTTTAGATTGCTCTGTAAGATAAAACACGCCATAATATTTATTTTGTTCGTATATTAAAAATGACGCGTGTGACGTTAGCGGTCAGGCTAATGCTAAAATGCTTTGCTTGTTCTGAAATGACGATGTTTTAAGGATTAACAATGCATTACCTTGAGAATCAGACATCTACTCGACTTCTTTTACGATGTAAGACACTTTTTAATTCAGATTTTTGTATCTGTTTATTAGATTTTACAAGCTACTAGTTTAAAGGGACAGGTGCTTTGTTGTTGTGCGTCGCAGTTACAGTCCGGGTGGAAACTATGGTCTTGCTACACAGTACACTTATTTTTGGACATTTGGCATGGTAATGCATAACAAATACCAATAATTAATTAATAATAAGTCTTTTTTCAGTCACTGTCTGTGGACTAATAATTTCCTATAAAGAGTATTTGCTCCTAAAAAGCGAAGTCGTGTTTTTTTCTGCTTGGGCCCCATCCAAGAAAGCGACCACCATTGTATCAAGGCTAGTCAAGTTTTTTGATTTAACGTTTATTACTCCATGCAAACTCTGGGGTCAAGGACTTGCAGCTGTAATTTAGTCAGCATGACAATTAAACTACACTTTGTAAACTATGATTTGCTAATCAGATAATTCATTAGAGAGTCTAAGTTAATTTGGGTTTAGTTACATCTTTTAAATTGACCTTTGAGGTGTATTTAATTAGATTTTTGATTAAATGTTATTTCTGTCGTTGACACTGTCTACCATACTGATAAAGCACACAAAGACAGTTTAATTGCTAAAGCAATTTGACTATTTGCACAAAGTTTTGAAGATGGGGAACATAGTTCCATTAAAAAGAAGTAAAATTATGTCTTCAAATGTCCAACCACCAGTAAGAGTACATCCATATGCTTCTAAAATTGGAAACATGATTGGAAAAAATAAAATAAACTAGTTAAAAGTGCCCACAACAACAATTGGTTTGATATATAATAATAATAATAATAATAATAATAGCTCCATGCAATACCTTTCCTCCGAGACAGATATGCAGATACGTTCCCCAACTTCATAGCTTTCTGGCATCCTGTGCATTTCCACACCTTCATAAACAGGTTTATAGGATTAGCCATGCTGCTAATTAGATTTACTGCCTAAATACACTACTGAAAGTATGTGAACAACCCTTCTAGATATGAGCCACATGAAGTACATGAAAATGTACATGATTATATTAAGCACTGTTGAAATTGCTCGCTCTTAATGTATATTTACTATGATTTGAATAAGACTCATCATTCTTTCAACAACAAAACAACAATTGTAACAATTGCAACAATTGAATAAGGCAATGTTTTGGCTACAAAGTACAACAGCACAATTCTTTATGTTCAATAAATAAGAGCAGAAATACTTCTGTCTGCAGCACATCAACATGGTTCCTGAGATCCTAGAGGTCATCATTTGTGAGTTTACCATGTTCTCCCTTGTCTTTTTCTCCAGGTACTCCAGGTGCCCTAGTTTTGAGAAAGTTCCCCAGGATGTGTTCCTGCATCAATACAAAAAATCCAATATCTTCTTCCAATTTCAAGGTATGAGTTACCAAAAGAAAACATGTAAATTCTTTATTGCTTATTCTTTCCAACATTATTCACAAGATAAACATATCATTTATCAGATCTACAATTATCGGAGTTAAATTAAATAATAACATTATAATAATAAACAAGAGCAGAAGAAGAAGTAATAATAATCATTATTATTTTAAAAACACCCCTATTTTAAGGATAAAAGCATTCAGTCTTCAACCTCCTCCACAAAACCATTTGCTCCCACACAGTATCTCTTCAGATTCACTTGTGGATGCTCAGTAAATGATTGTTCTGCTGTAAGATCCAATCACAGCCCAGTTTAAGTTTTATTTTAATATGTGCTGAAACTTCAAATGCTTAGTCAGAAAACGTTGAAGGAAAAACAGATCTCTACTATGGCTGTGCCCGACTCAACAGGTCTGTCTCAGGTCCTGACTGTTTGTTTGGCTCAGAAGTCCCTGATTGTATTTGGCTCCAGTGACTTTGCATTGAGGTAGCATCTCCTCCACGAGGATGCGCACCAGCCCTGGGTTCTGCAGTTTTGGAAGGGAGGACATGTCCAGCTTCTGCAGTTGCCTAAATGTTGATGAAAAAAAGAAAACAATGCATTCATTAAGTGAATATGAAACCCCCCACCCCATTTTTCTTTTTTACACCATTTTCCCGAGTTTATGTTTTAAGCAAGCATCAAATGTGTGGCCCACCTGAGGTGCTGAAGAGCAGCTAATCCTCCTACAGTGATACCAGGGCAGTGGGATAAGTTTAACTCCTGCAGGCTTTCACCGAACACATGCAGACGAGCGAGGAACCAGTCGTCAACCTCCAGACAACCCTGTAGCTGCAGGGAACGCAGCCCCTTCTGACTCACTGTGAAGAGACAGGAACAGATTAGTCAACCTGGGGAAGGATTTGTATAGTGACAATAACAACAAAAGGACAAATTACCAAGGTTGTCCAGTCCAGCAGAGTTTATGAGAGTGTGGCTCAGGTCAATCTCTTCGATTGTTGCATTTGGTGTGTTTACAAAGTCATAGCTAAAGTTCCCCTTGGAATCAGCTCGGAACCATTCAGTCTGGCCGGCTAACCTGTGAATGAATAATAAACAAGTTCATGCACAGATCTAAACCAGTGAGAAATTCAGGACGTAGACTGATGCTATTCCTCAAGCATATAAAAATATATACGTTCACCAAAATGTAGTGAGAAAGAATGAATTATTTATCTGTCCCATACTTTTAGGACAAGTTATTCTTCTGAAATGTAACAAGGTGTGTTTACAGTTAAAAAAATATCCTGTCATTAATTACCTGCCCTAAATAGATATGGCAATTGATTTTGTGGCATTTGTATTACTTTTGTTATTTAGTTAGTTTATTAGTTTCACACTGTTTTACACACAAGACTGTGTTATTTAAGGCATGATCTGTGCTATGTCATTCATTAGTTGATGGATATTTAACGCCAACACAGGTGTACACAGCAATGTATTCACATGATCACTTTTTCTTTACATTTTAACTGCATTTATTTACACAATTCAGGCATAACATTATGATCACCTTTCTGACTTTTAAATATCGGTAAGTAATGTTTAGTTTAATGATCTAAAGGTTAGACCTGAAGCTGTGTGAACAAAACAAAAAACAAGTCTACCTAAAGCCTCCACCCAATTTTAAAACGCAGTAAGCCGCTGCTATGTTGGCACCAAACTTCTTGAGTGTGTAATCGTAGAACCTGCAAAATAAGAGGCCACGTAAAAACAAATGTACATGTAACTGAGAGTATGTGTCTGTGTGTTGAATATGTATGCATATGGCGATTAAATGAACGTGATTTACTTATTCTGATGCCTCACTGCACGTTTACTAAACCAGTCCCTCCATCTTAAGACATATTCAACCTCAACAAACTTCTTATTTAACTGAATGAGGAGCTTGTTGAGAAGAGAAGAAGTACTGGAACTATACTGCCGCCTAGCCAGAGCGAGAGTTGTGATGACTGTGTGGCACTTTTTAGCTTGGAACTGTTTCAAGACAAAAAGACAAAAGAATGAAAGGGAAAATGGCACATAATTATCATATTTTAAAACATATACATTGATTTTATAAAATATTATCTGCGCAAATCCCGGTCAGATCTGTGGACACTTCTTATCACCTGAACCCAGACAGCACCGTAAATGATTCAAACAAGGCTGCATGCTCACCATTCCAGTTCTGGAGGAAAATGCTTGAGGAATAAATATTTTATATTCGGTTCATTTTGGCCCTTTAAATTACAGTCCAGGACACATCTGGCTCTATACAAAAATCCATGGAAATATTTGCTAATCTCTGTGATCAAACTATTGCAGACAGTAGACCTAGCTGGCCACTCTGACCTGTTAGGTACTCTGACAACATGAGGAAAAGATTCCAGGGTCTAGGTAGTGGGTGTGGACTGGCAATCAGGGGGTTACCTGTTCAAGCCCATTTTGACTAAGTAGTCACTGTTGGGCTCCTGAGCATTTAAAGCCCTTAACTCTTGATTCCTGAAAATGAGTTCAGCCATAACTGTACGGAGTTTTAGATAAAACTGTAAAAACTGCAATTTACCTGGCTAAAAACATCCCAAATGTAAAACATGGTGGTGGCAGCATCACCCAATAATAATAATAATAATAATAATAATAATAATAATAATAATAATAATAATGACAGGGAGACTAATATAAATCAAGAGACAAATAATTGTAGCTAAATAGAGACACGTCATAAGTGTATTTATGTCTGTATGTTTGGAATACAGTTCTTTGTAAATATAACTCACAAACACAGACCAATGGCACAGTCCAAATAAAACACATCTACACCAGTACACGAACACAGCCAAGTAACACGTAGCACATTTTTAAAATTAAAAAGCAGGATTTATTATTAACTAATCGACACATAATATAATCACCGAGTTCCCAAAAATAATACAAACATGAACGTTCGATTTTACCAGAATAGAAGCAGCCATGTTTGATATCTCCTACGGTAAGCGCAGAGGGACAAATGTAACACTTTGAAATTCCGTTTGTTGTTTTTTTTTTCTTATGTCGTTTTACAGCTTTTTTTTTATTTGAAAAGAATATATTTATTAATTAAAGTACACGATTTAGTTTACCTTATTAAAAATAATAAAAACTGTATTCGGTAGTAGTAATACCAAAC
>JAYDZG010000027.1:3684841-3701185 GCA_034509265.1 Microcambeva bendego
CCGATCTGCCAGTTAGAAACATTTTATTAAAACCAGTTAGTTTTCTCTTATGGCGTCGTGAAGGGAACGCACAGTGGTTTTCTCCTTTTTCCTAAAAATGGCGGATTGTCTGTTTAAAATAGACAACAAAGCAGTATTGTAACATTTCCCATTCACTCAGGGAGAATCCCTTCTTTCACTACTGCCACGCTACTATCAATCCCCCCACTCAACACCACCCACTCCAACATGCCTCCTCAGTCTTATTTCAACACGTCCAGTTTTACAGCCACCTACTTCTTTCCACTTCAACTTTCCACTCCCTCTCTATCACACATTTGAACTCCATTTTACTCCTGTTTACTCCCCTTCTCTCCAATACATACCTCCTACTACCTCCAAGCTTTTTCATCTTGTTCCCTGTCCTCACTAAGATTCACATTGTCATCCGTGAACATCATAGTTCCTGGAGACTCCTGGCTATCCTTGTTTGTCAGACTGTCCATGACCTTGAGGCTTTGACCCTCGATACAGTCACACCTCCACTTCACATTACTGTAAACATGTGATTGCTGCCTTTATTGCCATTCATCTTATGATCTTATGATCTAAGATTATGTAATAAATATGTAATTATAATGTGACTAACAAGTACAGAACTTGATCAATTCACTTCAGCTAAATGAACCCAGCTACCCAGCTTCAGAAGAAACATTTTTTTAATCAGTTTTCAATACACGATTAGATCTCAAGTAAGTCTGCAAATACCTCACAGAATAACCATTATTTTAATATTAGTTTGACTCAGTATAAAGGTTGTAAACAGAGATGTATGCTATGGATCATGTTCAACAATGGACTCAACAATGACCCCAATTAACCCTCGAAATGTGTACCCTGTGTATCCCAACAAGGTTTGCAGGACTTTAGAAGGTAAACAGCACAAACATCAGAGGTCTTACCTATTTCTAAGTGTGTCTGATTAGGTTCTGTTCTGTGTAACTTTTTATGTCATCTGACAAGAGACTCTGCCTCCTGTCACCACTAAGACGTTGTGGAGGTGGTATTTGTTTTATTGGATACTTGGACAAAATATCTGTAAATTATCATTTTTAGCTTTTTGTTTGAGGTTATGTTTTTGTGCCAAATAATTGTGAACATTTGAGCTGGACAAAAACAATTCATACGGTTGCCAGAAGTTCCTAAATCCATTTTATGTCACATTACACAAAAACATTGAG
Source organism: Microcambeva bendego (assembly GCA_034509265.1). Taxonomy (NCBI): domain Eukaryota; kingdom Metazoa; phylum Chordata; class Actinopteri; order Siluriformes; family Trichomycteridae; genus Microcambeva; species Microcambeva bendego. The sequence goes on from JAYDZG010000027.1 coordinate 3,686,062, forward strand.
AAATATTTATAGGCAATATACTAATTTAGCAATGTTTCATTCATTAGGAACATCTACTTTTTGTGATGCACTACTGTCAACTAACATTATTAATTCAGCAAAGCATGAATAAGGTTGATTCAAAAATACTATGCATTGTAACATGCTGTGAAATGTTCTACAAGTCTTATTTTAGCACATATGGAGTTCTCCCTTTAGGAGAGCTTGCATTTCCAGACTTATTGGCAGGATTGCTCCTGTCGAGGAGGACAAAGATGTGTGTAAGCCAGGCTCTGATCCAAGTATACCGCTGAGTGTATCATAGTTTGTACCACGAAAGTGAGCCAAATGTTGTTGTAGCATGTCATCAATCAGCTGTGCTGGCGAATGACCAGGATGAGGGACGGAGGAGGGGCAAGAGTGCCATGCCAGGCTGGTGGGAGATTGGGGAAAGCTGTGAGGAATTTACCACAACGGGTTACTAGCTATTATCAGAGCTGCTCTTTCTTTACACTTTTGCATGAGTTGTTCTCGAGCAAAAGAGACCAGATGTAGAAAAAACAATTATTTGATAGAAATTATGGATATTCTTGCTTTAACAGGTAAAGTAAAGTAAGTATTGTTTATACTTGTAATGGACACACACAGTACAGTATGTTATAGCTTCCATAATTTTGCCCTTAGTCTTTTTATTTTTCGCAGCTGAAAAAAAAAAACCTCCTTTGCGTACACTGACCCCTTCCTATGCATTTGGAGTGTTTTTTATTTGTGTGTGAGGTAAAGCCACCTTGGGCACCTAACCAGGGTCCTTTCATGTCTTCAAGGACCCTAACTACTCTTTAGTACAGCGTTATTCTATTCAGAAGTGGCCATTTCTCACTTTCAGTGCCTATAGTTCCTGTTAGGTGGCGCCAAATTGACCAGACATTCAGAAACATGGCTCTAGGCATTAGTGCCAGTCCATTTCAGGGTGACACATACAAATTCCTCTCATCGAGTCACCAGATACAAGGAACCACTCCACCTGTTTAAACAGATCTGCTAGAAATGTTATTCCAATACTGATATTACTGTGAGTGTTTGTGTAGTCTCTGGTGGGGCTGATGAATGTGATGTGGCATGTTCAGGCCTGCAGGTGGTAACACCAGTGATCATGGTCATTCCGGGGACAGGGGACAAGGTCTGTGATCCCTGCCTTGCTCTCAGGAAGTGACGTCCTCCGCTGGCCATCTGTCTACACACTAATCCCTGCCGCGCTTTCCGAAATTACTGCCTGGCTCATTGCCTTGGCAACAGGCCTTTAATCTTAACTCCATGCAACCATGTGACTATGGGGGGGGGGGGGACTCGGGATGTGGCACACGAATGTTTAACATGCTCTCATGTAGATGATTCATCAGATGGTTCCGATTCAGCTGAAATCAATTAAACCTCAAAATTTATCAAAATATGTCCAGGGGAATTATGGGGTGGAGATCAATGACTTATTTATAAGGTTGATATGGAGTTTATGTTACCTTTAACCATCTCAAATCAAACTTAAAATTCTGACCACCTTCCTAATATTATGTCTTTGTTATGACCCGGTCGTCCAGCCATCACAATTTGTCCTTTTGTCAAACTTGCTCCAATACTTACGCCTGCACATTTTTCCGGTTGATATCAAGTCAACCTTGATATTTATTGAAAAAAAAATCTAGAGTGTAGGAAGTTGTATTCAGAGTTATTCACTTCACCTGTGAATGGTCATAATGTTTTTAATTCACTAGACAGACAAGTCTCAGCAGGTACAACATTAACGGTTTTTATTCACTCATCAGTTCACTCATCAAGTACAGTACAGTCCAAACATTACAGAAAACAAACCTTCAAATGAGGTCCATCAGATATAAAACAACCTGCTCCTATCAGCAGATTTAAAAGTGTTTTTTTTTCAAATAGAAATTATGGAGATGATACAAAGTGTAAAAGAAAGACATTTGTCATTTTGTTAATTAGCTCATCAGACCTGATGGAAAGTGTAGATTATCAAATAGAACAGAATGGGATTTTACAGCCATGGAATTTTTGAACTTCGAATGATGATCTTGATAAGCAAGTAAGGGTTCATGGTTTGTGCTCAAGTTTGTACTCTTGATTGTGTAATAAATTGGAGGTGAAACCCACAACCCCTTACTTGTCATATCTTGTATTAATTACACATTTTTTTTCTCCCAGTTTAGCATGGCCAATAAGTCATCTGCTGCTGGAGACTACAATCATGTCTGAGAAAGGTAAATTTGGACTTGCTCTTATTTGCCAGTACTTAGGGGATTTCAAATGAGGCCAGTCTCGTGCAACTAAGAGTCACGCTTTGATCTCCACGCCCCTTCCCTCGGGCCCTTTTTAGTCTGTTTTTTCCCACTCAGTAGGCACTGGAAATTGGAATGATTGGGGGCACCCATTCTCAAAGAGTTCATAATCTCATTGCTGTTGAGCTAGCAGAATTTTCCAGCATACCCTAAGCATATCATGCACTATTTAAGTTTTACAAGGCTATTTTATAATTCTTTCTACTTTGCTTATAGACTGGAAAAAGTGTGTTTTTGCTGTATCTAGTTTTCAGTATCATTGATCAATTTATTATTACTAATTATTTATTACATACAGCTGATTAAAAAAAGCCAACCCAGTACACGCTTGTGTCCAAACCCACTTTGTCCAACCCCACTGAAGTGACTGTAAAATCCCATTCTATACAGGTCATTTTTTCTAATTTTATTATAATACATGCTGTATCTTGATCTGCTTGCATGACTGACAAGATCCTGCATGTATGTATTAATTGTATCTTTCTGACTCAAGATAGGTATAACAGATCAACTGGATATTTTTATATGGCTTTTCAGATACAAGTAAAACTCCTGAATTATTCTGAATTCATTTATGGCTTTGTAAGTACAGTAATACAACTTTTGTTCTATTTTGTATTGTTGGAAGCAACCACATTAGGACATTAGAAAATACTGGCACATGTTGTCATAAAGGTCTAACCACAACTTTAGTCTTTGAAATACATTTTAGTATTAAAAATGTCCCAAGGTCTCAAGTTTCCCTTCACCTAATTTTCCAGTTTAGCACCAAATTATACTTATGTATTTTATGCTGTTCAAGACTCCAAGTACCATTCTCAGTCGCCTGGGTACGCTGCTCTAACAGCGCCTTACCCTGAATTCAATACTTTATCTGGCAGAGAAGTGCAGTACAACATCTCCTGAGTCAAATTTCCCAGCGGGGAAACTTGGGTATGATTATTCTCGCCTGCAAATGCTTGCAAAATTTGCACCTGTGTCTATGATCAGCACTGCTAGCTGTTGATTAATTATGCAAACAGTGCCACATGAAATGCTAAACTGTTCAATCTGGTATCAGTAAACAAAAGAAATAGTTCTTTAAATAAATGTGGTATTGTTGTCATTGTCCAGTTCTCTGGTTGTTGCTTAGGTAATGTTCAAAAAGGACCCAAATAATATTGGTTTCTTTTCTAGTGTATATAGTCATGGATTCATGTTGTTTGGGACAAATTGCCCATTGGAAGCTGTTCTGAAACAGGTTCTGTTCAGGATTTTGGTATGTGAATGGGATTTGGTGTATATAAAAGCTATACCATGCTAACTAAGCCACAGTAAACAATTAAAACATGTTTGTTTTGTTGATTTGAAAGTTGAGTAATATGCTGAATGCTTCATTTGTATGTAAGGGGACCAAGAGCTGTTGTTGGTGGAAATACTACGACCTGGCAAGCACAGCTTTTATAAAAAGATCATTGATAATTGAGATAATTTACTTGAAATGTAAATTTTGCATGGTTGCATTTATGTTCGCACATTATCATTCCTTGGCATGGATAAAGAATTTTTTTTTTTCAAATAGGCTAAATAGCAAATGTGCTGCACAATTCATACAATTTGCCAGTAAAACAGTATTTTTTAACAATTATAAAACACAGGCACAAACATTAGAAACATGAAAACTGAGTGCACTTTCTGAGTGCTACCTTGGCATTATAACCTTGAAAAAGTAGAAAATACCCTCATCTTAAAAGTGAAAATTGATTAGTGGCAGTGTTTAATCAACAGTATGACTTTAGGTAATGGCTACATACACATCAGTTTTTCAAAATTCACCAAAAATCTTCAAAACTTTTTGTAGAAAACAACTCTAATTTTCAGATATAAAAGCTGTGGCAGTGAGGGGCTGTAGGAACAATGTTGTCTCAAAATTGACTCAATTTTACCATTCTTAATAATAATAATAATAATAATAACAATAATATACACTTGTGCGTAGTTACTTAGTAAAGCTACTATCACTTGCAAGTGGTCTATAACAAACAGATCTGGGATACAAGTACTAAGAACATTGTAAAAGTCTAGTCTTGAAAATAAAGTTCAAGATTTGCTCTTATTTTTTTCATTTACATAAGAAAATGACAAAAGAAATGACAAAGCAAGCATACTCCAACCACATATCATAATGCATGCATGTATTCAAGCCTAATATCTTACTTAACAACCCATTTTGGTAATCAAGTTGCATATTAAAGTACTTTGGTTAGGGAGGACGAATACCCCCTTCCTTCCCTCCCAAAAATATGAATACAAATCCCTCTGAATTCTGTAAAATTATGTGGTAGATCACAAAATGGAAGTGTTTCCCAAACCAACCATTACTGTCCAGGTATCTAGTTAGGGGCTGTTTGTTCTTCAAAACAGACATTAGGGACCAGTAGATAAAAGCAAGACAGCTAACATACCACTGGGTTGAATGGACTAACTGGGAACATCAAACTACAAAGGTGTTAAAATCAATCACAGAGAGGGCTTAAATTAAAAGCCAGGACTCTGTTGAGGGTCACACAGGGTCAACATTCATTATTAGGATTTTAAGGTAATGTTTTACACGTTATTTACATTCATGACAGAATGGGTAGTTAGTCTTTACACAAGATTCATTAGTTCATAGGTTATATCAAACACAATCATGGAGACTTTTGTATCTCCAGTTCACCTCACTTGCAGGTCTTTGGAATGTGGGAGAACATGCTAATGCCAACAGTGCCCACATTAATTCATTAAATAATATATTTAAGTAGGATACATAAATTTGTGTGCTAGATCCAGATGTATGTAGCTCTCTTTGCTTGTGTAGTTCTATCTTTACCATTTCTACTCGATTGTCAAATAATGTAGTAACACTTTCTGACTTGATTATAGTAAGTTCCTCATATGACTAATGGTATTACAGGATACTAAATGGTTTGGATGAATGTCCCTGACAGCCACCATATTTCAACCCACATTAACTACCTTGCTATGTTCTGCCAGTCCTCAGGGTTATCTAACGCAGTTTATATTGGGAAGTACACTAAGTATTGTCCTGAATTAACAGTCTCTACCTACCAACTTTTGCTAGCCAAGTAAATAGAGGCAAAGATACACTAACAGTTGGTCATGTAGTTTTTGAGCCTACAAGTTAGAAATATCTGGAGCTGAAAGGTTTAAGGGCCTTGGCCAAGAGCCCAACATTGTCTGCACAGATGAGCTGTGACTAAAACTCAAGGTTTTACCCACTAGGCTATCACTATCCCAAGACATTCTGTTCCAACCGAAAGCTCCAGAAAGCTGACTTTCTGAGGACTTTGTCATACAAGTAGTGACCCAGGTTAATTCAATTACATTGACAGAGCAAGCAAGCAAGCAATGTGGACAGTGGATTCAAGTTCGGGATCCTAATATTATTATTTTTTTAATCCAGGTGGGTCTGGGAAACACTGTGTACAAGTCAGGAATAATCTCCATACCTTTGCAAGGCTTTCCTACCCCTCGTGTCTGTTTATATACCTGATATTGAATAGCACCGCTGGAATTCAAGTCTGGATGTCATCAGTGGTGGGCTAGCATAATAGACCTGTTCCACTGAGTGCCAAGTATTTGCATAAGTCCTTATTTTTTGTTCTATTTATACGTTCAGAAAGGTAATAAAAGGTATAAAATAAGAAAACTCACCTAGGGAAGAATTTACACATAGAAGTAACTCTTAAAGACACAGTTTTGAAGCTCAGGATTATATTAGATTATGTTACATTTAAATGCTAATCCGCATTTAAAGATTAAGGCTTGCCTGATTACAAATGCTATATCGAGCAAATTGGTAACTGGAGTACCAGTGCTAGAAGGTATGGATCAAAAAGACAAGCAGTAATGCTGCTCTCTACCTGTCCTCAGGGTTTCCCGATTGCAAGGTATCGATGATCAAGAGCACTAAAATTAGAAATGAAATATGATTACGTTCTGACTCATTTTGGTTCTGGTCTGTGTAGAGAAAAAAATAAGGAGGATAATGATGCCGGGCTTACGAGCCTTCTGTCCTTCTGCAATTTTATCTGGCCCTTACTCAGAAGCAAAAACAGATGCTAAGTTATAGCTTTTGTCACTTTGAGGACACTGTAAACAGTTCATATCCTCTGATTTTGAGTGATTTCAACTACAGAAAAAGAATATGCCAAAGCTCAATGGTTCCTTTTTCTCTGAGTCTCTTTGTTTGTCTTCCTCTTGGACCATTTTTTGGTCGGGGTTTCACCAAGCTCAAGCTTTAATAACACATTTTCAGACTTTAACACAGACCACAGACATACATAGTTTTAACACTAGGCATTATACGGAATTAGACAGAGATTTGAATGCCAATCAACAAGATATACATAGAGCTTAAATGACTTTCTTCTTTCTGGTCTGGATTCGCTGCTCTGATTGGTTAGCTTTCGTGTCTTGTTGGAATAATAGTGTTGCTCGATAACCTTTAACAACCTTTTTAAGACTTCATTTTAATGCTCAGTATTATATTACACATAGATTTGAATGCTAATCAGCGGGGTTATGGCTTGCCTGATTACAAGTGCTCCATCTGGCATAAATGGCTCTTACTTTTTCTGGCACTTTTCTTTTGGTCTGTGTTTCATCTTCTATCATGTCCGCTGTTCTGTGCCTGGTTTGCTTTTTTCAAAGCATGCGCTAAGCCCTTATGTCCAGTAGTGGCAGTTTCAAGTCAAGCAATAACCTGTAATAATATTTTTTCAGACTTTAACACCTACAGATAGTTTTAATGCTTGGTACTATATTAGACAGAGATTCGTATGCTAATCAGTGAGATAACAAATTATACATTTAGCATGAATGGCTTTTTCTTTCTCTGTACCTGCCACTGTGTCCTTTTGGTCAAGTATTTGATGATGTTAGATCTGTATTCTAATCAGCAAAATTAAGGCTTGAATGATTACAATGCTACATATAGCATACCCAGCTTTTTCTTTCTCTTTGTCATTGTTCATCTTCTTCTAAAACGTTTGCATTTTATTGCCTAGCTATAACCTTTGATATCCTGGACCAGGAATTATTAACGGATTGGATTTTTAGTGGATTGCCCCCTTGAGTCTTTGTTACCATCAACACTGCCTCCACAATCTCTGAACTTTTGACTCTTTGACCAAACCAGACTCTTCCTTGCGGTAGCGGCATTATCAGCAAATCCTTCCCTATGTGACTTCCACACTTCTTCCCCTCCGCACTCCCCAAATCTCAAACAAGGTGTAATGCATGCATCCATGATACAGCTCTTTCTTTTTTCATAAAGGCATGCAGATCAACACAGGACATACAAGCTAATAAAAAAAAACCTGACACATTTAATCCGCTCAACAGATCTGTAAACATGCCTTTTCAACTAAATATGTCTACAATAAGTCTCTCTTTTCCTTAATAAAATAGCTATGGAATAACTTTGAATAAATAAGTAATATATTTGTATATTGTAACACGTTACTACATCACAGATAAATTAAATAAATCTATTTATTATTCGTTTGGTAACTAAGTATGGAATTATATTTGAATGATATTTAAGATTAGCCTTGTAGAATAAATTATAAAATGATGGCACTTAATTGAAGTATAATTTTTCATACTCTGTACTTGAACACTGCACCAAAGGACATCAACATCCATATAAATATGTCAGGCAATATTTCATATTTACTGTATGACAGAAAGTAATTGTCTTCTATAGAATGAACAGTTAGAGCTCTGAATGAGTTTCAGGAGAGTTTTGGGAGTCTGAATACCAGGCTGTGTTCATAAGAACAGGGGGACCCATATCAGTGAATACTTTATTCCTATCCCAAGCCTGGATTATTACATTGGTTGTGTGCCAAATTGAATGTGAGGATAAATGATGAACTGTGGTCTCTACATATAGACACACACAAAAAATAAGAGACCACTTCAAAATTACTTTATTTTATGCGACAAAAATGAGCAGCGTTGTTTTTTCTCTTAACTAGAATAGGAAGTTGAATAGAATAAACCAACACTGCCCATTTTTTTCAACAATGGACTTTTCTTTAATGAAGTGGTCTCATTTTACTTGATTTGGCACTGGTTATAAGCTGCTTTAGTGTCACACATTATTATATGGCCTTTTTTAACATGGTCTTATCATGCAGTGTTCAGGTCGCGTAGTAGTATTATTTGTTTCCCTCATATCCTTTACTTTCTTCACAATTTCCTTTCTTCTCCTGCACAATATGGAACGATGATCTGATCTATCTATGATAGCAGGGGTCTCTTGGTCGGACAACGGGACATAAGGTGTCACCATGAAGAAGACGGAAATCAGAAAGAGATATCTGTATAAATATCGGTATGGTGTCAATGTATTTGTGTTGCTTGTGTTATAATGTGTACACACACCACATTGGGACTTTTTTGTGTTCTATTTGATTTACTGACAGAACACCAGGCCTAAATAGTAATTTTCTTCTGGCATCAGAGCTCTGACAATGATTCAGAGCGGGAATGGAAGAGAATAGCTACAGTAATAATAACTTCACGCATCACCCTCCTCCTTCTACAGCGCAGAGCTCATAGGAGTATTTAGAAGAAGCCTTGAGGTTGACATTCCTGCAATGTGTCGCCTTGGAAGTCCGTCACTTGTTCCTGACGGGCCTTCCGCTATTCCGTCCTCTTACAGCCGTTGAATCAGTTTTGAGACTCTCCAGAGCAAAGACTTGAAATATATTTTAGTTGTCTGTTTTGCACTTCCTGCCATGCTTCTTCAGACTCCCCTGCTCTTCTTACCACATGGTAGTAAGAGAGGGGAGTTGTTTGTGAATCGGCCTGTATCCTTTAATCTAAAAACTGACCCAGGAACTGTATTCCAAACTCCATGCACTCCAATCCCAAAATTAAAAGCTAAAAGAGGATCAAACGTAAGCCGACTCGCTGGACTGAGTCCTGCCCAGGTTGGGTGGCTGCGATAGGTGCGACATGTCCTTCTTGCGGATCTCACAGATGGACTTGCGTCGAGCCTGAACGCCCTGGATGGCTGCCTTGATCTTCCTCCAGCCTAGGTGGTTGAGCTCAGCCAGGTTGAGCACCACGCAGATGCCGCTTACTGCGAACATGAACACCAGGAAGACCGTCTTCTCGGTGGGGCGGGAGACATAGCACTCTACCTCCTTCAGGCAAGGGTAGCGGTCACACTCGAAGATTCCCGGTACGTTAAAGCCGTACAGGAAGTACTGGCCAGCCAGGAAACCGATCTCCAGGGCGTTGCGGAACACCACCTGGATGATGTAGAAGCGAGAGATGCCATCTTGCCGGCGCACTTTGGAACTCTTGGCATGGGTCAGACCTCGTGGGGCGTTAGGGATCTCTTTTACCTCAAGGCAGTCCGGTTCTTCTTTGCCACCAGTGCTTTCAGGGTGCTGCACCAGTATCCCGTTGACATTCTTCACCTTACGGGTCCCTTGCGGGTTGTATTCCTTCTCTATGATAGGGTAGAGAAAGGAATAGCGGCGATCGCGCTGCTTGGCCGACTGGTGGACGGAGTAGGTGATGAAGCACAGGCTGGGCGTGCACACCAAGATAATCTGGAAGACCCAGTATCGGATGTGTGAGATGGGGAAAGCCTTGTCATAGCAAGCCTGGTTGCACCCAGGCTGGAGGGTATTACATATGAACATGGTCTGCTCGTCTTCATACACCGTCTCCCCCACGATGGCTACGATCAGGATCCGGAAGATGACGACTACCGTCAGGAGGATCCTCGAGAAAGAGGAGGAAAGAAAGACAAATTAGTCAAAGTGGAATTGAAACGGATAAAACGGCCTTCCGTTGACGCAATCCTTTCACTTTTAGCAAAAGAGCACATGCTAATTAGGTATATTTGTGCCATTTAAATGAGCTCTTTCTTTCAGCCTTCTATGCTCATTTAATGATTCAGGCTAATTTAAAAAGTGAGAGCTGACGTAAGCACTCACAGTCTCTAATTATAGCTGTTAATTTTAACTGTTAATGATAAAAATACTACGGTGGAGCAGATGTTTCTTTTTTTCATTCGTGATCAGTTTTACTGCCACCTTTTATATATTTTTGGTCCCTATAGCAACAAGCCTGCCATATGCATTTAATTATAAGTTAACATGACTATTCTTGAAGAAGAGGGTGTTCACTAAAGCAGAGGCTCTCAACCTTTTTATGTTTGACCTTTCTGTCTTAAAAAATTCTGGGACCCCTTGATATGGATGACAAAAGGTATTGCCTTCCAGTGCATGGGAGATATTATCATGGTCTTTTCTGATTTACTTTGATGTGTTGGGTCTAGAAGCTTCCTCAAGTTTCCATCAAACTTGTTTTAAAGATTCATTTATTTGCAAATTCAGGTTAGTCATAATCATCTTAACCATTTTTGGTCCACTGAGGGAGATGCTAATGCATGCTAATGCATTGTGCAGCCTCAAGCTAATTGTTTTAGCATCAATAAGTGAAAACTGAATCGCTTAAGTGTAGCATCTAAAAAATGCCTGATAAGTTCTATTGGGTATAAGTTCTATACTGAGTCAGCTGGCTTGGTATGCAGTAGGCAGCAAGGCACCTCATTAGGATTGCAGACACTAAACTAGCAAAAGGTAGGTAATTAAGAGTAGTTTTGCTGTTTGATTAGATCACTAGTCCAATAATCTTGGAAAAATAATACAACTTAGAATCAATTCGTTCAAGTGAAGCTGTGCCATAATTCACAAATTTCATCAGGTGTGCCTACTGTGAATCAAAGAGAATGTCTTATGACTTCTGGTAGGGATTAGACTAAAGGATCATCAGTGCCTGACGGTGATGGTGAGTTAATGACTAAGGACTCCATTATACGCTTAGACATATACGACTGCATGTCCTGTTTTTTCACAGTTTTTTTTACCATACCACTACCACTATGCTCAGACCACCAGTTGCTAAGTAACGTTTTCTCAGCTTCAGCTGACAATGTAACCACAATGAATGGATGGATTGGACGATATAACTCATTTGCTGTGTGAAGTATACAGGTCAGGGTGTGAAGCATGTGCAATAACAGTCTCTCTCCAAATAAACGAGACTTGATAATGAGCGAGGCACATTTTCTTCACACTGCTCAGAAAACCCTGGCATACATAAACAAGCAATAAAACCCAGTACTTGATTTTGTAGCTTGCTTTTCACTGCAGTTTAGTCATTATTATCCATATTATTTATTAGGCTGATGCTATGCTAATAAAGTATCTTTATTTAAGAAGCAGATATTAAAGTAACAACCAAGGAAACCCAATTGACAAATGCAATGCCTGTCACCTTGTTTACGCACTGATATACATTGTAATGATTAATTAATGTTGTTTTCTTAGAAATACTGTTAAAGTGTTATCCTTTCCTTGAGAGAAAGCAGACATTGATGACTGGTCAATGAATATCCTAGAGTGAGGGTCTTAATTTTAAATATTCATTTCTCACAGGAAGGAAAAAAAATCCCAACGCCATCAAAAGACCACTGTTCAGCTAGCATGCTGTAGGAGATCCAAGTTAGTCTCACATTAATTTAAATAGACTGGCACACACACCCTGTACAGTAGCCGACAGCGTCTTTTCACCTGCATGAGGCAAGTTCATATGCAGATCAGCTTTGTGTATGAAAAGCCACACAATGATCAACGCATCATCCCTCAACTCTATGCAGGCACCATCAATCTGCCAGCTGAGGGTTTAATCGCATCAGTTAGGAGGAAATTCCCATCTGTATGAACAGCCAGTCGTCAGTCATGTAGGCACCCAGCATCCATGGTAGCCCAAGTGAGATTTGAACGTGTTTTAGCTCTGGGCCAGTCTAGTCTATTGACTGATTTAGCACCACTTGAACCTATTCAACAAGCACTAAGAAGGAAATGTCCTGGACAGGTCACCAGTATATCACAAGGGAAACACATACATACATTAATTCACTTGAACAAGTGATTCAACAGGAAACATTTCCCTTCTCTAGTTTGGTTAGACAACACAGGCGGGTCTTTAATCTTTCATGATGCATGTCTTCCTTGAGTTCTGGGTGGAGGACCAAGACGAGCAAAACTTGTGGCTCAAAGGTTGAGTGGTACAGAGCAGGTGTAGTCATACAACCATACATATGTACTTTAACTTCTTTAAATAACCATTGTGACTATGGGAGGAAACAGGAGCACACAGAGGAAACCCACTCAGACACGGGGAGAATTGAACCCAGGAGCTTCTTGCTCACAGGCATTGGCACTGAATAACTGAGTTTTGTGGGGAATCAGAATTGTTCACATCTGTTCACATCTGTGATTAGAGTGACTGATATTAATGCATGGAAATAAGGAAAAAGGCAAAAGCATTAAGGTCACACTATTTAAAATATACAATGTGAGACAATTAAATAAAAAAAATCTAAAAATCTACAGGCTATTTTAGGTAACATTTTGACCTGTAGCAAAGGTACCTGGACAGATTAACTTTTCCAAATTTTAATCTGAATCACAATGGATTTGTGCACTGACCACATGCTACAGCTGCAGGGTCAAATATAATCTGCACCAAATCACACATAATAATTGCACAGCATCCTTCTGGAACACGCTGGCAACAGTGCTTCCTAATCCAGCTCCCTGCCCATTCCAACGAATGTCCTGTGTGGTTCGGGGACGGTTTCAGATCCCAAAATCATGAGAAAAAAAAGCATGGGAAGCATCTGCCAAGGGGATAAAGTACATTCACAAACACACACACAAACACTCAATCATTAATCTGCACTGGGGCTGAAATGGGGATTCTTGCATTAGTACATTTTAATAGCTTTAGATCATCCATTGTTCGTGCCAGCCTTGAGACTCCTTCCTTAGATGAGTGATTTGTGATTCCTGTAGCTCATTTTATCTATTTAGTCTCTATTCTTTTTTAGGTCTGTTCTAGTCGTAGTTCCATGATACTGAATTCAAGTGGCTCTAAAGCTTTCTTAGTCAGTTACCCTATTAGCGACAGTCCAAATATGTTGAAGTTCTCCTCGTTTGTGCAAATTGCAATTGGTGGCTCTAAATTGAATTTAAAGAAATAAATGAAAAACTAAAATAAATAATTGCAATGATAATAATTACCTTTGTTCACTTAATCAAATCCACTCAACCACTCTTGAGGGGAGTTTTGTAGATACCAATTGGCCCTCTGCCCCTACCTCCTTACATAAAAAAATTAAATAAATCGAGCTTTTTCCTAATGCCATCATTTACAGTCTTCATTCTGTCAGTCTGGCCATTCAAAGAAGCAGAAAAAAAGAAAGGGGTTTGGGTTTTACCCACAGCACCCTCATGTGCTTCTTTTGCACCCATCTTCTTGCGCCTGTTACCATGGCAACAGCACAGGGCAGAAAAAGAGCAGCACAAGTGATGGAGGTCGACATGACGTAAAGCAGTAACTACAATAACGACCACTCCATTAGTCACCTGACAAAAAGAATTCATATTGATGAATATATTCATACACGCAAATTATTTATTTATTCGTTTATATGAGACAAAGTTAAATTTTAAATGGGTAATGGCCTCGCTTCATCTGTGTAGTCGACCGTGTAATTAGATTGAAACAGGCTAATAATCAAATTTAATATTTAAATCCAGGCAGTACAAATATTTCAATTGAATTTAGAGCCAAAATTCTTAAGCTGAAAGCTGGTGCCTGCCGCCTGTGGCATTCTGAGCAAAGCCGTATTGCTTTGAACAATGGCGTGGGTTTTGATTTTGCTTATTATTGAAGCTGAATTGAAATACATGCCTGTTACATGGATAATGTTTGCAAATGCCATGCTTGTGATGTATTGGTTGCTTACATTTTCTAAACAACCCTTAAAGTCTGCACATTCTGCCTACTCTGTCTAGTTTGTCTGTTAAATGTAAACTGTGCTACTGCAAATCCCAGATACAGAATGCAACCAAATACCGGGGTTTTTAATCTACCTAAACTGAAGCTAACACAATTTGGTTGCCACAATAAGCAGTACCTGCAGCATAAAAAATTCCCTGGAGGTCTGTGTTTGGGGAAAAACACTCCTGAAAAAGGAGCAAGGACCCTGGTAAGTAACTTGAAGCACATATTCAGCATTTAGAAGCGCGTTTACACTGTCTAAGCAATTAAGGGGTAAGTTCCTTGCTCAAGAGCCCAACAGTGAGAACCTGGCAGTGGTAGGACATTTTGATTATTAGTTACTAGTTTGATTACTTTAACTTTTTGGCTACAACTGCTCACATAGAATGCATTTTGAAGCTAGGGTTATAGCGCAGGGTCAGCCATTGTACTACCCTCAGTGCACTTTTAACTAATAAACAAGTGCAGATCTACTGTAATCAAACCCTGTTCTGTCCCTCACATTCCTTGATCCACTCTTCAGAACTCAAGGAAGACAGGCATCAATGGTCTTTTCAGTACTAGCACCAAAGTATGAAGATAATAAAGTCTTGGCCATGACTTAGAAAAGCAAGATGAGGCAACACAACCAGCCAGAGCTCACATAAAGTCTCACTGGAATTTTTGTATGACTTTCCAAGAAAGAAAATCCAGGTCACACATTAGGATTTCATTCAATCGTACCAGTGAGGTTGGCCGAGCATTAGTGTGATTGATATGAGATCTCTCCAGCAGGGCTCCGTAGTTGTTTACTAAGGAGACACTTGTGAGTCAATCAGGATAAGATCGTCTGCAAACTGCTGTAATTGCAAATGTAATTAGTACTCAAT
>JAYDZG010000027.1:3718611-3728789 GCA_034509265.1 Microcambeva bendego
AATAAAACTTCACAGCCCTCAGATCCTAAAGAACTGTCCACTTGACAGTCCTTCAGATCCCAAAACGTTTTCTTCACATTCCAAGAGGAATACTGGGAGCGCAAGGATGAGATCATCACTGGGCAAAGAAGGATACTACGTCAGTGCAGCCGTACGGATTATTTCAGCAATTGTATATTTAAGTATTTAATATACTTAAAGCAGACCTGGAGTAAAATGTAACGGCGATTGTAGCCATCCTAGATTCTTGGGTTTCTCCAGTGGCATGATGACTCAAAATATAAACTAGTTACGTGGATGCATGGAAAAGTAGCCAAATGAATAAATTCCTTCAAGGATTTTCAGATATCTGGCAACAACATTTAAGAACAAAACAATGCTTCCAGTCGAAGCCGGCTTACTCACTCTTTGGGAGCTGGAATATGGGAATCCGGCTGAAGAATGATATCGGTCCATAGCGGCTTCTGGGGTTTTTTCTTCTTAATTTCTACAGTAGAAAAAGCCAAAACAATCAGAGCACGTCGCACGCTAGCGTTTTTAGATTATAAAATCTTTACTGGTATCAAGTAACTAGTATGGATGCAGATTTCTATTAATTGATACCTGGCTGCCCTTACTCAGTAGTTTTGCATCGAATACAACAAAACAAGTAAAATATGCAGCCCTCAGATCCTGATGGCCTGTCCACATGACGGCCCTCCAGGCGCCAATATGTTCTCTTCACATTTCCAAAGAAATGCTGGGAGTGCAAGGATGAGATCATCACCGGGCATAAAACAGTTACGACGATACAAACCACATGTACACCTCAAACAATGGATTTAAAACGATTCTTAAACACATTACCATACACCTTGCAGAAAGCATGGTGTCACGATGCTCACTGCTATCTCACACCCCGTCTGTCATTCAAATTTCAACGGCATTTACACCAATGAAAGTGGTGGTACCAAAATGGGCATTGAAAGTCAGGAAGAGTGTACCGGTGCACAACCGTAAAATATTTGTACATTTTTACATTATATTTGTTACTTGATCACTGCCAATGTGTATGATGCTTTCACCATTCAGTTTGACTCGTTTCTCCATCACTGAATTGCTCACACACCTTCACAGTGTGAACTAAATCCGGCCAAGTCAGACCGCACCCGGCTCAAAGCCAATGGCGACCGACATGCTGATTGGTTTATTGCAAGTTACACAAGAAGAAAACAAATTCAAGCATAATTAAGAGACTTGGGAAACGCCTTTCGCACATTTAGTGCCACGCAAAGCATGCTTTTCCTGTCGCTGTGATAGAGATACACTGCCACCCCCAAAAATCAAACCGTGCACACAGCTCACAATAGACAGGGCCCTCATTCGGCTTAAGAGGGCAGAACGCTTCATTGTGAGCTATTGTTGCTTCAAGACGTTACCAGAATTCAAGCCCCATCTAGACTGGATGTCTGACCTCATTTGTGGTCAAGCCTAGGCAAACAATGTTTCTGTGGGATGCGATGACTTACCTGGCTTTGTGTCGTGCTCCTTCTCCCCGGCATCGACATAGAAGAGGCTGCTGTCTGGTTTATCAGCTATCAGACCTCTAGAGTTCAATAAAGAACATAAGAGGAGAAAAAGGACATTAAGAAGCGGAGTACCACACAGTCACTAATAATAAGATATATTTTTTTTCTATTTGAAATCAATGCACTGTAGCCC
This sequence comes from Microcambeva bendego, assembly GCA_034509265.1. Taxonomy (NCBI): domain Eukaryota; kingdom Metazoa; phylum Chordata; class Actinopteri; order Siluriformes; family Trichomycteridae; genus Microcambeva; species Microcambeva bendego. The sequence goes on from JAYDZG010000027.1 coordinate 3,720,313, forward strand.
ATATGAAAAAAAAAGTACCAACTCCAAAAACTAATAAAAGTTATTCATAAATTAACAATGACAAAAACAAATGTAGATTCAATTAGGGGAACGGCGGTTTTAGGACATAAATAAGATCAGTTATGCACATTATGACTTTTTTGGTACCAACTACATAGATTTATTATTTTACTATTTTTAATATAAACGTTGTGGGCTGTGTAAAGGTCACGTGACAAAACTAAGCCATACTGCGTTGTACACCCACGTGGCCAGAAAGCCTTTACACCACACACTGGCTGGTCTTTTTTAAGTTAATAACACACAATTTAAGTATTTTATTAGAAATATAATTTGACACGATCTCGATTGTTTGGTGTTTTAACTTATTTTCAACGCTGACCGAACACTCACCCCGTGGCTCTTTCCTGCAACCTTACATCGTCTAAAAACTCCTCGACGTCTTGAACATCGCTGTACTTGTTCCAGTTCTTTTTCTTATTTTTGTTTACACGCTTTCTACGTCCGACAGACGACACGACGCCATCAGGATTCGATTTTAAAGATAGAAAACCTGGTTGAAGCGAGGCCACGCGTTTGAGTTTCCTCGCCGCGGCCATGTTGGCTGGTAAATGGGCGGAGCTAAGAAAGGCCAATAGCAGCTAGGCTTGCATTTAAATAGTCCAAAATCCGAACCTAACAAAACCAAATGTTATTTTTACTTTGTAAATTAGTTCACTTTTTGTTCATATATTTGTATTCTACGACAAAGTACGTGTATCAGTCATAATCGGTTAAAAACATGTTTTTAATAAATTACTATACAGAACATTTCCTGACAATTTTTTTTTGTAATTTGTTTACTCAAAAATAAGCAGTCGAGGGGAACGTTGGAAAGTAAAAAACGGTCAAATTAAAGCATCGCAAAAGACAAATCAAGTTTGACTTCAAAACAAGGTGCAATCTAACTCCTAACTGCGCACTAGCGATTTGAGCTTTCAGAGACGTGTTTACATTCCAATACTGTCCAGCAGGTGGCGCTAACGCTTTCAAGACAAGTTGTGCTACATTCGCATGTTTTAAACTGTACTGTTAGTGGTAGTTCTCGGCGTAATTGATCAAAAACACATAATCTAATCTACTGTGTGAAACTGATACATATTAGTCTGACTTCAAAAAGCATCATCTAGCGTCTATCTTTTCACAACGTTGCTTTCTGAGATTTATTTATTCCAATACTGCCCAGAAGATGGCGCAAATGTTCCTAAGAACAAACATGCAACATTTACGTGCACCGATAATTTACTGTTAATAGAAGTTCTCTACCCAACAGACGCACTTTACCGAAGTTGATTTGTTAATTTGGCGTGTAACGGTAAAACCATTAACACGCGCTCACATGTTTATTAAAGATGGTTGAAATAAAATTATCCAACGGTGATCTTGATAAATTGTTCTTAAGTATAACATACTTTCCTTCTGTCAATGTTTGTGAGAGGATTTCGTGCAACATACAAGCACGTATTATATGCAAAAAAAACATCCCGAATGTTAAGTGGTTCAACCTGAAACTGAGCTTTTTTATTCTTATTTTTAGTTTGTCAAAATCTCCGAATCTTAGAATGATTTCTGTTTGCGCCAATTCCTCCAGTGTAAATTGCGAGCGCTTTTGAAGAAAGCACGAATATCACATGGCGTGTGTAAAAAACAGATTGGGATTATGCCTTTGTCCACTAAGTAGTGCACAAAACAATATTATGTATGCACCCTACACCCTACAGAATTGTCTATTCAGGACAACAGTCTGGAACAAAGTTAAGCGAAGGCGGATGCTGTTCTGCACACGTGAGCCTAAGAAATGTCCGGATTGCAGAAAGAAAACAGAAAATAAACAAAGCGTGTAGGCAATCGAAGCTATTTTACACGATCGATGATACTTTAAAGCACATTTGTGTATGTTTGCGTGCGTGTTTATACGACACTTACTGTGCTGTTAACTATATTTACTGTTATGCTGTCATCTGTAGAAAGTGAAAGTCAATGGATGAAAGATGAGCTTGATCCTGCATAACTTGCTCATCTGCTGCCGGGGATTGGAAAATGACAAGGCAACAGAGAGGAAGGTAACGAATTAAAGTTATTTGTCATTTACATATACACATAAATATGTTTGCATTTACTTTCTTACATATTTGACTATGTTTAAACCATCCATGACACTGTACAACCTCTAAACGTTACAACAGATAAATGCAACCCAAATAACTGATTAATCAACGATCTGAACTACCATAGCAACACCCTAGACCAATGAATTGGTTCTGGTCTGTGGATCATTTGTTACTGGACGAAATAAGTCATTAGAGATTGCTAGAACAGCAATCAAAACACTTAACACTATTTCCAACACATTTAGGGTGTTATTGTCTTCTATCACCACAAGGTGGCAGCAGCGTCTTCTTTCAGCGTTTAGTTTCATTTCCATTATTTGAGAATAGCATTGTTATTCAGTTTTAAATCTTCCTGGCAATGTGAAACTAAATCTTTAATGTGACCGGTCTTCCTAGTTAGGATTTGTAGATTTGTAGAATTAATGCTTTGGTTCACTTTACTTTTAATTATTGTTCTAATTGCTGAATGAATTAACAACTAGTTTAACAGTTTGGCTGTCTTTGTATTTGTCTGAGAATCATTTGCTTTGATATTTCAGAAAGAAGTCGATCACTTCAAGAGGCTCCTTCGAGATCCTAAAACGGTGCAGGAACTCGATCATGGATCAGTAACCAAAAGATCTGGTGGCAATGCGCAGCTCACATGGGACGCCGTATTCAGGTCAGCCATAAGTACAGATGTTTGTTTCAAGCCCACACATGATTGAACTCGGCCACCCCACCACTGCTCACTCACCCACTAGCAAAATGCCTCCTCGCGCATAAACAAATGTATTTGATCATTGATATGCTGCATTGTAATTGATCTTGTTCCAGATTTCTGAAGAAGTACGTGCAGAAGGAGACCGAGCTCCTTCAGTCAGGCAAAGTCAATGTGTCGGCTACGACTCAGGCCAACCGGCAGAAGAAAATGCAGGAGACCAGCAGCCTGATCAAATATTTTATACGATGTGCAAACAAACGTAAGTCTCAAGGTTGACCGGCTGACCTAAATGTTCTTGAGTTGTATTTTCTCTATACGTCATATTTTGTATGTCAAATGATATACATGACCAGGGTACTAGTTTTCAGCTTCTCTGTCTGGTAAGAATTACAATCCATATTTAAGCTTTGGTGATTTAAGCACCAGACCCCCATCACTCATTGAAAAGCTACTTAGTATAAAACCAAGTAACAGGCTGTTCATGCTCTTAATGTGGTAGTGTGTTTAATTTAGGCAAGCGGTCCTTAACCAGTTTCATATAAGATATAATAGTATAATAACAATGCTGCTCACAAATGAGCTTTCAGTGAGACGTTGCTCCCACCTTGTGGTGATAGGAGACATTAACATCTGGCATGTGTTGGAAATAAAAGTAGTGTTTTATATTGCTGATGTAGCAATTTCTAATGATTTCGGCTTTCTGTGAGGTCGTGATCATAAATGTGTTTAAGTTAAATACATTAAAAATACATGGAAAATATTTGATACGTATGAAAAGGAAGTGACGTTCAAACCTGGCTGTTTTTCAGGGGGGCCGAAGCTGAAGTGCTCAGACCTCATAGCTCACGTGGTGGACGTGCTGCAGAACACCTTCACCTGTTCTGCATACGGAGAAGATTACAGTAGCATCCTGCTCAAGAACGTTCTCTCAGTCCGAAAGTACTGGTGCGAGATTACCCAGCAGCAATGGCAATGTAAACACACCTCAAAGTTTTTACTTTCACTTGAACTGTACATAAGCACATATTTAAAGGTCACAATGTGTGTGTGTGTGTGCCATTGAGCAAGGCCCTGAACCCTTGATTGATCAAATTGTATACGGCCACAATTGTAAGTCTCTGCGGATACAAAATAAAATGTATAGATATTTGAATGGATGTTGCCTGGTGTGATCGAATCTATTGAGTGGTTCCCTCATGACACCCGCAAAAGTTTGTGACCTTCCAAGAAGCTCATTGGCTTGTTCTAGCCAAACACAGTCATTTCATAGTCTGAGAGTGCAGGTGATAGGGTGGCCGTCCAGCACTTTTTCACACTGCACTGTGTAGTGCGTTATGAAGAGCAGTCTTCAAAAGAGACCTTGGGTTGTTAAGTAGCTTGTTCTAGATTAATCAAAAGTTAAAAAAAGGTTAAATTGTCATGTTTTGTGTTTGGAACGTGATTAAGAATATTAACAAAATACTTTTTTTTAATTCTCACTTTTGCTTACATATTAACAACATTGCCCGGCATCCCACCAAGTTATTTTAATAACTAATATTGTAATCATTTCTTTTTTTTGTATTTATGTTGTTTTATTTCTTTACTTTGATGTTTTCTAGGTTTGCTGGATTTGTATTGTCGACTGTACAATGAATCCAAGTCTATAAACCGAGTTCTGGTCAGCAGGATCATTCACACCGTGGTTCAGGGATGTTGCCTTCAGACCGAGGGGTTATCTCATGTACTGTTCGGCTTTTTCTCCAAAGCTCTGAGTAACAGCAGGTACCTTGTGGGGGCATTTAAATAAACATCCGAGCATCGTCTTGTCTTGAGCCGAAACGTAAATGCTCACGAATGCTTAAATCGGCTATAATCCAACTGACTTGCTATGATGTTTTCTTCAGAATGGAGAGGCAGCTTCCCGTGCTGGAGCACCTCATCTCCTCTCTGAACTTCTTCCTGCGCTCGGTGGCCACGAACTGCCGGAGACGGGTGTGCGGGCTGGGCGAGGAGCTTCTCCCTTCAGTCCTGTACGTGTGGGGCCAGATGAGACCCAGCTCCAAGCTCAAAGAGGAGATGGTGGAGTTCTTCGACATGCAGATGATCGTGCATCATCCCAAGGGAGCGAAGTCACAGGAGACTGGTAAGGGTCCCGAATTCGAGAATAAAAGATGAATATGGAAGAAGGAGGAGGATGCGATAGTGACCACTGCTGGCTGATTAGAGGTATAACGCGTCGATCAGGGTGTGACTCTCCGTACGCAAAGCTGATCCGCGTATTAACTCACTTCTAGCTGTTTGCTTGGGAATGTTTGCTTCGTCTGTACGTCCAATATTTTCTTCTTCCACTAACTATAGTGTTAAATTTATAAAGCAGTTCCGTGCATCTTTGCCATTTACGTCTCTAGTTACCAGTTTCATCCAGATTATCTTATACTTCTAATGAAACAACAAATCTTTGCTTAGTGTTTCTCCAGTCTGCATCGTATTCTCCTGCTTCCTAGGTGCTCATGCGGAGGATTGGTCCAAATGGCAAAGTCTTCTGTACAACCTGTACGACGCCCTTGTAGATGAGATCAGCCAGATCGGCAGTCGAGGAAAATACGCCACTGGTTCCCGTCACATCGCGGTCAAGGAAAACCTCATTGAGCTGACCGCCGATATTTGTCACCAGGTAATAATAATTCAAATGGAGTTTTAACTCCAAAATGTACAGAACAGTTGAACCTTGATTGAAGAAGAGCCATTCGGAACCAATTCAATTCAGATGTATTCAGAAGATATAATGTAAGTGCAGGTTATCTCCGACAGCCCCTTACTTAACCTTTCTAATGTCTTAAATGCTTAATTTCTAATGACTTCAGATTGTACTATTTCTTGTTAGAAACAAATGTAAGGAAAATTAAGTATTTCTTATTATCTTTGATTAATTTAAACAATCAATATCCTGGAGATAGTTGGAAATCTATGCTTTTAAATGTGGGCGGGACGGTGGCTTAGTGCATAGCACTGTCGCCTCACAGCGAGAAGGTCCTGGGTTCGATCTCTGGGTGGGGTGTTCTCCCCGTGGGTTTCCTCCGGGTACTCGGTTTCCTCCCACAGTCCAAAGACGTCCGACCAGGTTGATTGGAGAACTGAATTGTCCTGTAGGTACCTGCGATGGAAAGGCTCCAGCTCCCCTGGGATAGGCTAGGACAGGCTCCAGCACCCCTCCCGATCCCCATTAGGATCATAGATTAAAGACCATGAACTGAACTGAACTTTGTTAAGTTAATAATAAAAGATTTGTCTTTAATTTCGTGACGTTTAAATAAATCTGGAAAAGATCGTATCGTGTATCGTATCTCTTCCATTGGTAATGTTTGATAATACACGTGTGTCTTTTCGAAGCTGTTTTGTCAGAATTTTCGTGTTGTGGAGGTCCGAGGCACACAGTGGGCGGGCACACAGGGCAGCAAGCGCCGCCGTATGGAGGAGCTGGGCTGGGACACCTTGAGGGATCATCTGCAGCCCCAGCACAGCGACTTTGACATGATACCCTGGTAATGTCTTCCTTAACATATATTTAGGATTAAAATATAACCGTATATCTAGCAATTTGAGCCACAGGTGGATCGGACCGGTTTACCGGGTACACGCTCTACCTTCCTTGGACCATTTTAGATTCTCCTGACCCTACAAGATCTGTGGTCCTGGAGATTCTCGGACCTAGTCACAATTTGGCCCCTGTGAAACTCGCTCAAATCCTTACACTCGCAAATCTTCCCTTCTTCTTACATCTTAAGTTTTGCTGCCTGGTGTATCGCACTCACTAACATGTGCCGTGATGATCATAACGTCATTAAACAATACCTATCCAGTATGTTAAACATAATACCTTGTAATAAGCGTAATGACCTCTTAAATATCATTTTTTAAAAATCTCTTCATGTCTAGGCTGCAGGTGACAGCTGCTCTGACCTTCAAGTACCCATTCATGCTTCCGGCTCATGAACTGGCACCGCTGCTGTCTCTGCTCTGCCAGTTGCTGAGGGAGCAGCAGCGCCGAGCAGAGAGGGGTCCCTATGTGCTGCGCTGTTTGAAACACGTGGCGCTGTGCCAGGCCAGATCCTTCAGAACGTGCCAGGCTGCACCGGCGGAAATAGGCCGGATTTGGGCCAGGGTGTGGGCGCTGGCGGTGCGCGGCGTCAGCTCCGGTCACACTGAGACTCTGTGTCTGGAGCTCCTGCAGACCATGGTGCAGTGCAGCTTGGTACCTGTAGACCGGGAGTTCTGGAAGCTCTTTTCTGGGGTTGGGTTTAAACCCTCTGTGTAAGTATGTACACTATATGGACCAAATTACCCAGGAGTCCTTGTAATGTATCTGAATGGAATTCTGAAGTTCTTCAAAGTCTAAATGTCCTGTCCTATCACCATGCAAGCTATCGTTGTGTTATTTATTTATTTTCTTAAATAGGCTTTTGCATCTAATAATTCCACACACTCGATAATAGGAATCACAACTTTAAAATGAATGCAACTAAGAATCGAACGCAAAGTGAACTGTCAAGCTATTGGCTCCATCAATACTCTTACCCGCCATCTTACCCGATCTGGGAAAGTTATACCGCCAACGAACTCAACCCTACCATGAAAACTTGTAGAGCTTAAATTAAATATACACAATGTGGCAATATGAACTGCTCTAAGAATATCAGAACCCCCAAAAAACTTAGGATGTAAAATCTCCATGCAAATCGACCCACCACTGATTATATTCTATATTTTCTTTTTCTCTACTGTCCCTTTATAGCATCTCAGCCATCACCCTAGCCCAGGCCTTGTCGAAGTGCTCCGTTCCGAAGAGTGTGTATGGGAGCGAGTGTTTACCGTCTGTGTTGCTGGACGCCGGGGGTCAGCCTTTATTGAAAGAAGAAATCATCGACTGGCTGCTTATGAATGAAGAAAGTGACGACACAGAGGACGGTGTCAGGCTTCATCCAATCATCTGCAGGTCCTTACATTCCGTCTTTAATCTCTATGTCCGTTGACTTAAGATCCTGGCACAGTACAGATGAAACATTGTCAAGTCAATTTTATTTGTATAGTGCTTTTTACAATAGACATTGTCATAAAGCAGCTTTATAGAGTTTAGGACCACCAGACCAAAAACCTCCTGTTGAGCAAGCCAAGAGCAAAAAAAAGTTTTTTACTTTTCGTTGTTTTAGGGATTTCCCACTGAACCTCATTCCAAGAATTCTGGGAGCGTTGATGCTCAAAGACACCATGGCAGGGATGCTCTACCTAATGGGCTCTCTTGAGCTTAACAGGTAAGTATAATGACGAGCGTGTAATCAGTTCTTCCATTATATCACTTTGTCGAGTGTTCAGGGTCATCAGTGAATTTTCTTTTTCTAGCATGTACCCTCCGGGTCAGGCCGGAGCAACAGACGACGCGCACCCGCCAAGCGAAATAGAAGCCTTGTACCTGCAAGCCTCTTTTGATGACCTCCCCTCACGATCGGCTGGAGGAAACCGGGGCCCGACGTGTAGGGAGAAACCTCAGCTCACCGTTATCGATTCTGTCCGGACCCGACTGGAGAGGAGTCTTCTGGCGATAGCCGATCATCTCCTGAACTCATACTCACCTCATGTAGGTCAAA
>JAYDZG010000027.1:3734786-3748156 GCA_034509265.1 Microcambeva bendego
TGTATACTGCATATAGCACTCATTATGTACTGTGTACTACCTATCATACTCATAGTATGTACTGCAAACTGAACATTGGACTCAGTATGTATTGTATACTGCCCTTAGTATGTACTGGGTGCCACCCTCATCAGTCTCCCACTTTTACGTTCTGTTACAGGTCATCATATCACATGCTTATCCCACACTTGATCTTCTTGAATGACTTCGACCAAGTGAAGTCAATCAGTAATGATTTAAAGCAGGACTGGAGGCAGCTCGTGGCCAACTGTTTCCCCAAAATCATGGTGAACATCCTGCCGCACTTCGCCCTCCCCGGCCATGAAGCAGAGGCGGTGCAGCAGCGAGAGAAAGCACATCAGGTTTATGACCTGCTGAAAGACAGCGAATGCCTGGGAAAACAGGTGAGACGATTAACCGGCAAGTTGATTCAGAAAGTGAATGGTGAAGGACTGAGAGAGTGTAGTGTGCTCCTCCATATGAGGAAAATAGGCTGGTAAATTAAGCATTTATTACACCAACAATGAGTAATCTCAGCCCTGCTTCCCTTTGATATAACCAATCATGTCTGTGTAGATGACCCGAGGGCCAAGAACAGTCGATTTGACCGTGGCATCACCTTCTAATATACCTGATGCTCATTTCTTCATCTTTTCAACTTTTGTAGCAAATCGACAGTCTGATATGCGGAAACTTGGCTGATATTGTGGTTGAGCTGTTGATGACGCTGTACGAGGGGGCAGGAGCGGGCGCTGCAGAAAGAGGGCACCTCCAAAGTTTTCTTGGGTAATATGCAACACATATTACATGTGTAAATCTTAAACATTACTGTGTATTATATATAGTATGTGCTGCATACTGAATACTGCACTCAGTATGTACTTCGTATGTACTGCATACTGAATATTGCTGTCCGTATGTACCGCATACTGAATACTGCACCTACAGTATTACACCTTCACTATGTGGCCAAAAGTATTCAGACACCTGACCATGAGATTGCTGGCCACCTTAGTTCAAGATCATTTCGTATTAAACAGCTTCACAGGACTTGGGGTGCTGGAGGAAACCGCGCTCCATTACCTATTGCTGCAAAGGTTAATTAGTTTACCTTGCACCTGGTAGCAATTATTTTGGCATCAATTAAAAAAAAAAATAGATGCTGCGTTCTTATACTTTTCCATGTATTGTAAAAGTATAGGGACACAAATAAAGGCTATTTTCCATTGTAATATTGGCAATTTAAATGGCTGATTTTTTTCCTCAGCCTTTCTTATATGATACTTTGTTTTTAGAGAGTTGGATCCTGCTCCAAACCCACCGTTCTTCAACTCTCATGTGATCAAAGCAACACTGGATTACCTCAGCAGGTGCCACAGTGCCAGTCACAAGACGCTAGTACCCATCCTCTCCAAAACACCGGTAAGACTTGAATTTTATTTCAGTGTTTTGACAACCAATAGTAAAATTTACTAAGAACTACCAAAAGTATCGTTTTTAATGTTTAAAATAGACAAGTTATGATTTTTAACCGTAGTACTTATAATATCCTGTAGGTGGCACACTTTAGTCGTCTTTTAAAAACGATAAATTGTAGTTGCGTTTACTGTGATTTCGGGGATTTTCTCTCTTATTGTATTGCAGTGCCAAGCCTTATAAACTTTTAAAAAGCAAAATAAAGCTTCATAAAGCTGTTATTAATGAAAAACGCCATTAAAGCCTGTCATTTTGGCTGGGAGGTACATCAGTCCTAATGAACTCATGAACCTCATTCGAAACGTATTGCACCCTGGGAAATGTAGTTCATAATTTATTATAGCCTCTGTAATAAAACTTTTCAGTACTGTATTAAAAAACTGCTTTTATCACAAACTGTTCTTAATGCCTTGAAATGTAATAAAACAAAGATAATTTTAGTCATTATATACCAAGAAGTACTTAAATACTTAAAAAAGTACTAAAATATGTGTTTGTACCAGTTGTCCATACAGAAGATCCTGGCTTCGATATGCCAGCGAGCGGCCGAGACCACTAACGCCTACGAGAGACACCGCATTTTAATGATGTACCACTTGTTTGTCAACCTGCTGCTCCGTGAAGTGAAGGACGGGCTGGGTGGAGCGTGGGCGTTTGTGCTCCGCGACATCATCTACACCCTGATACACCACATCAACACCAGGTAAGCTCACACACATTTAAAATCACGGCTCCTCTGTCTAATATCCTCCCTGCCGGTATTCGTTTCCCATATAGATCTGTATCACGTAAAAAAGCCAGTGTCAAGAGACCCCCATCTGACCTTCCCTCCCTCAAACGGGTATAGGTTTTTAATAAGAGATGTCATTTATAATCATATAAATCACATCATTAATATTTCTATTCTCAGATGTTCGTCCAGATCAGGTCACCAGGGTGAAGTTTCAGCCCGCAGCCTCTTACTGTGCATCGACCTGCTCACCACCGTCTGCCAGACGGCCATCTGCTTCTGTGATGATGCTCTAGAGAGCCACCTGCAGGTCATCGTGGGGACTCTGACGGCGCAGGTCACAGAGCAGCCCACAATATCCCAACAGGTAAGCTTTTCATCTTGGTTTAGTCCTCATGAACCCAGTATGTATGTTCCTTCACCCTCGCCCCTCTTGTATTCTTGCTGTTCACACAAACCCACATGTGATCACGTGAGGCCAATCAGAAGCCTTTTTTAATCACCTTCTAGAGTTTGGTAAAATCCACGTGAGGCACATGACACTACATGATAATAGGCATAGCTGTAATTCTAAAACTGCCACTCACTGGATGTTTATACTTTTTTTCCGACAGGTACTAAGTCTGCTGAAGTTCCTGGTGATAGAAGAGCCAAAGAAACCAGAGAACGGGTATCTAAGAAGAGCGATTCCTCTACTGGAGCCTTTTCCTGATCTGCCAGCCTTCAGTGAGCTCCGAGCGGCCCAGCATGCACTTAAATACAGCGTCGGCGCGTTCACTCTCAGACAGGTGCCTCGGGTTTCCCCTATCTAAAAATATCTTCATTATTAATTCATAGTAGTAACGATATAAATGTAAAGTAAGTCATCTGACCCTGTATAGCGATGTAGTGCACAGTGTGCATTTAGGGTGGCACCCATTCGAACATGTAATACATAATACATTGTTTACTGACGTGCACCTACGCAGCCAGACTGGAAGTAGATATTCGTTTAGAGTTTTGACAAAGGAATGAACCCTGATCAATAAATACACTTCTGCCTAGAGATGTACCACTCATAAATGAACGGGAGATAAAAGGTACTGACCTGTGCGTCATTTGCCGGGTAATTTTGGCATGATTGTGTAACCGAGCCACACCCATGACCTTACGACAGGCGGGCTGGTGACACACTGACCTGGCATTACTACACTGTAAATGATCTAATACTTAGCTTAACAGATATTAGTGAAGAGATAACGCAGAGGACATGGCAAGTCTGGGAGGAACAAACCGTGATGAATAAGTACACTTCCACCTGGAGCACAATGAGTTGCGCCATTGTTAAAATGGTTCATTTACCCCCCAAATATGCACCTGACCTGTTCGGATTGTAATAAAGGACACCGAATGATTGTTTTTTTTCTATCTTGCAGGAGATTGAACATTTCCTGTCTGTGACGTTATGCGACTCTTTACCACTCACCCGAATGGAGGGTCTGAAGGACTTGAAGAGACAGCTCCACACCCACAAACAGCAAATCGGGCCACTGCTAAAAGAATGTCATGGTAGAAAAGAGAAATTAGTTTAGAATAGATAGAATAGAATTTCAGGTATCATATCTTAATGTAGCTTTGGACTCTTTTAAGTGTACATTTTTATTTTTATTATTTTATCATGGTAAATTTCAACAGTAAATTTGTAGCCTTGCTCTACAATGACTGAGAATTATTAGACTCCCTGAATTGTTTTCATAATTTTGAGTATAAGAGATGGGTCAAAGGGTTGCCAGTTAAAACTCCACCATCTCCAATTATCCCCCAAAACGTGAGACTATTGCTCAGGAACCAAACAGAGATGGAATCTTATCCCACAACCTTTCCATTGCTCAGGGATTAAGGTACTTGACCAATAATTAAAAGGTTGCCAGTTCAAGCTGATTTGGACCCCTGAGTTAGGCACTTGAGTGACACTTGTGTAAAATATTTTCAGTAGCAATTAAGAGTCGCCTGAAAAATGTGTCTGTTAATGAATAAAAATGTTCAAATGTCCAGGAAGAGTTTACAAAAACATGTCTTCTTGTTTGGTGTGTGTTTGCTTAGCTGACCCAGCCGGGAATGTGCTGGTCAAACTGGTTTTGAACCTCCTGCAGCTGTGTAAGCTCGCAGCCAACCATCCTGGAGGACGAGACATACTGGGTAAGCGCTTCTGTTTTCCTGGAAATGAAGGGTGGATACATGAGCAGCTGAGAAACTGGACAACCGATCTGTGTTGGGGGTCCTCATAACTGATGCTGGTTTATGTTGGCCGATTGAGGGCACCTACACAGAGACGAGGGATGGTGCTGACCTGGGTGTGTCCGAAAAAAATGACGGTGGCTCCTGCTCAGGGGTCGGAGGGGCAAAATCTGGTCATTGTATACAACTAGGGGATGAGCAGGTATTAGAACTGGAAACATGGGAGAACATGGACCCCACTGACCATGTCCTTATCTCACAGAGGCTGTCGGGTGTTGCCTAGGAGAACTTGGGCCCGTGGACCTGTCTACCATCGCTCTACATCACTCAAAAGACGAGATTTACTCTCGAGCAGCTGCCATGTATTCCGATCCCCCTCGTCAGTGGGTCTCCATCATCGTCAGCTGCCTGAACAACGCTCTAACACATCACAGGTAACCATGTGACATAATGATGAAAAAAATCTGATTTTGATGCCACTTTGCTGATTGAAATACGTTTTTATTGATCGTGCACGTTGTGTGTGTCAGTATTTCAGTCCGCCAGGCCGCCGCGGTGTGTTTGAAGGACGTCTTGGCTACTCAGGCCGGTCTGGAATTCTGGGAGATGCAGAAGAGCCAGAGAGACCCGACGCTGGTCTACCTGAGTCTGTTCCGCACCGCCAGAAAAAAAGCAAGTGTCTCAGACGGATGTGAATAAACTTCGTAAGGTCCAGGATATCAATATACAGTCCTGCCTACCCATAATGCACCGCATGTCCAAAAGTGTGTGGGTTTGACACAATGTAGTCTAAAACGTTTGGCATGTAGTCGGCATTCCAGTTCATCCCAAATTGGACCAATCCGATCAAGCCTGGCGTTATAAATAGGAAAGGTGGGACAAGGCAGTTTGTTCTGCTCTCATTTACTTTTTTAAGTATTTGGGAACCCCAAACTGGCAGGTGATTAAAAGTGGCCACAGACTAACAAATTGGAATCATTTTTAGGGTGTCCTATTTTTTGGCCACACATACCTGCATACTCCAACTATGTCAGAAAAAGCTCATCATCATTGAACCTGTTTACTGTCCAGGAGCGGACCACGAGACCGGAGGTCACCCCGGCTTCGAGGGACCGACTGGACGATCCCGAGCTGTGGTCGGTCCAGTCCGGAAAATACAAGGAGTGGCTGAGGAACCTGTGCACGGCCATGCTGGACAGCGGAGGGGTTCACAACGAAGCCCTGCTCACAACCAGGACCCTGTGCGAGGTGTGTATACGTGACTTCATAGGTGACCACTGTTCCAGAAGGTATGAATTTAATGCATTTGCGATTCCTAATTAGCAACAAATTGTGTTTGTGTTGATCCCTGGTCATTTCGTCTGGTGAGATTCGAACTCGCGCCCCGCTACGCTATCTGAGTGCAGTAGTGCTGCAAGTTGTTTGTTCCAGACACACCTAAAACATGGTAAAAGTAAATGAGGGTGAGTTACTGATCCCCTGTAATTGATCTATTAAAGATCTAAAGAATGACGATACATTTTTAATGGGCTGCACAGAAATGAATAAACCTGAGAATCGCACATGAACGCGCCCTTGCGCGGGCTTCGTGTGACGTAAAGCACGGTGGGACCAGACTGTACAGTAAAATCCATCGTTCGCCTGGCCTGGATTGCACATGAACATCATCGTGTCCTGCTGTGCTTTATCTTCTGAGGAGGCCAAGGCGGATTTCTGCCAGAGAATGCTGCCCCTGTTCATCCACGATATGCTGCTAGGAGACAGAAACGGTTCCTGGAGGGAACTTCTCTCCACGCACATCCAGCACTTTTTCAGCAGCTGCTACAGACCGGAGACCCCTGGGAGTCGGCCCACCACCCCCATGCCTCCAGATTCGGGTAGAGACGGATACAGATCATTACTAAAATCATACACACATCATGAAATCATTAAAAGGAAATATCATAAATAAAGGCGGGGTTCCTTGATTGCTTGGTGTCCATATAATAGCCAAAAAAAACATATTTCTTAACAGGTGAGACAGACGTGGGGCAAAGTCAGCCTGACAAATGCTCCCTTCGTACAATGCTGGCGGTCGTGGACTATCTCAGACAGCAAAAACGACCCCTGGGACCCAACAGGTTCGTTCTCCTTCTCTGAATTCTCCTTTCTGTGATGTTTCTGAGCACTCGGCGTGATTCTGTACCTGTGTTGTGGCTGCAGCGAGTACGGAACCGTGTGCGAGTCTAATTTCTGGCTGGATCTGAACTATCTGGAAGTATCTCGAGCGGCTCAGCTCTGCTCCGCTCATTTCACGGCCCTGCTGTACTCCGAGATCTACGTGGATAACATGAAGAAGAACATGGAGGAGAAGCGCAGGTGAAGGTTCTGGTTACCGATGGGGGATGTAAACGTTTAGGGATGGTTGTAGCATAGTAGGTAGAGCTTTGGACTATCAACCAGAGATTGGGGGTTCAAATCCCGGCTCTGCTTGGCAACCACTGTTGGGTCCTTGAGCGAGACCCTTAACCCTCGCTGCTCCAGGGGCTCTGACCTCGGCTTTCAAAGTTGGGATATGCGAAGAAAGAATCTCGTTGTACTGTACATCCGTATATATGTAATGACAAATAAAGGCATTCTTCTTCTTCTTTATTTATATTTTAACCGCTTGGCAACATGACGTTCAGGAGTGTTATATCATTAGACAGACTTCTGAGCCTGGGGTAACCAGGCCATGCCAGAGTTCTTGGCCGTGGGAGGAAACCAGAGCTCTATGTAGACATAGAGAGGACACGCAAAGGACCTGGACCGTCCCAAATAGGAGAACATCATTAACATCTGTGTGTCCTTTTTGTATATTCTGACTCCTATTGAACATTTTTCGTGTGGCTTTAGATCTCAGTCGAGAATCTCCCGGAGAATCGCGTTCGACGACAGTCAGAACTTTTCCATCGACGCCGTATCTCAGAAGAGTGTCGAGGACTCCGGGATCAGTCTGCAGGTACCTGGTGTCATCGTTACGAACATGAACATCTGTTTATGGTACAAAGCTGATTTTAAATGACGTCTGTCTTACAGGACAACTTGATCGAGGTGTACAGGAGCATCGGGGAGCCGGATAGCCTGTACGGATGTGGAGGGGACAAGTTAATCAATCCTCTGACCAGGTACGAGCCTTAAGATTAATACTATTAGCTTTTGTTTTTCCAAGATCAGATCTCAGTCTGCCGGGTGGGAAAGGACAGGGGAACTAAAAGTGGGTGGGGTCTTGGACGCTGTGGAAGGAAATCTGTGTGTGTCCTACTATTATGCTAGAGCAAGGCTTGATCATCCTGTCATGCTGCATCTGATCAGGTACTTTTTACAGTGGACGATGGGAGCTTATACACAGAGTACAGTGTTGTGGCTGATCCATCCTGTCAATGTTCAGGCTTATCAGTCAAATTCAAAGGTGTGTATTCTTCTCAGAATCAGGACGTACGAGCACGAAGCCATGTGGGAAAAGGCCCTGGCATCGTACGACCTTCACGCCAATCTCCCAGAGGTCACCAGGCAGGTCGGCATAGTAGAGGTAAAGCTCACCGATTGACATTTTCTTCCATACAAACGTTTCTCAAGTGTAACACACATTTATGCGAATATTTATATGACGTGTCACTGCGCTGCAAAGGAACGAGCAGGATTGACCTGATGCTGTTTTTGATTTAAAGGCTGAGCACCAGATAAGCACCAGCTAAGCAGGAACTAGAGTTCATAACTTATTATCGAAGATCAGAAAACATTTTCTTTTTTACAAATTAAATAAGGCTTAGAAGGTTGTTGTTTTGCCCCGCCTACGCTGTTCGGAAACTGGCGTGTCATGAGTGGGACGTAGATGAATAATAGATAAAGATACGATGGAATATTATTTTATATAATTCATCTTAGGACAACAGTTTCTTTTCTCTCTGGCTTAAATCTGAAGGGTTTTAATTTGATATCCAGTCACCTCAACTTTTACTTTAGATTCATCACCGTCGTCCTACAGTGACGTCACACGATAGCGTTCAAGAATTTCCGTAGCGAGCTTAAGTGTTTCTATCAATTTAAGAAAAAATAGAATTCAAAAAGATATTAGGCATGTTATTTTTATGTTAATTCATATTTATTTATTTTCGGTAGGTACAATAATGTGAACTCTTCAAAGAGGTACATTAGGTGGTGCTTAGCCTTTGAGTAGAATTAAATTTACAACCATTTGTTATCTTTTTGTGGTTATGCTGTTTTCAGTTAAGAGACAGGACGAACAATGGCCAATCTAACGTGGGCTCAAATCTCCGTGCCACTGCTACGTTCACGTCGCATCTGAGAACGTAAACGCAGTTTTGGGAGAACGTTGTGCACCATCGTTCAGACAAGCTTTGAATCAATAGATTCAGAATGACCTCTGATAAGCTATGCACCATGATGGGGTCATCTGAAGAGCCGGGAGTTTCCAGTCACCTGTACTACCCTTGCCAACTGAAAAGAGGATTGCTATTTCCTTGTGTGGAGCATGATGTTCTGCGTAACCGTAGCAACAGCTCACATAACAAGCCATAACATCAAAACTAATGAAGCATTACGGTATTATTGAGCTTGAAACATCATCGTTTATTCTCGAAACCCATTCCATCCACTTTTTTTTTTTAGCATTTTGGCAACATGATTGTCTTAACTTTTCCTGTTTTGCTTAATTAAGGGTTTTTCCCCGCCGAATGTTTAGCTTTTTTAAGTCGGTGGATGGAAAACCAGCCATTGACGCTATCCTTGTGTCCTCATTTAGGGCCTGCAGAACTTGGGACTGTGTGGAATCCTAAACACGTACCTTCAGGGCCTGAAAAGAGGCGGCGAGTGGGCACCGGAACTGAGAGAATTTCTTTTCCAGGCTGCCTGGAGGAACACACGGTGGGAAGCCGACCTGGATGAAAGGTAGGTATCCCAACCCATTCTTATTCGGCCACACTTCGGGGGGGGGTTTGTGTGTGAGGTCGGGTACTCAGAGCCCTTAAACTGAATCCCGTTCTTCTGAAGGAGTGAGAAACTGGATCCAGGGTTCAACGAGTCGATGTTTTCAGCCCTCCAAGCCCTAAAGGACAAGGACGTCAGCATCTTTGAGCAAACTCTGAAACACACCAGGTAACAAATAAACAGATTTGGCGAACTCCAAGTGCTATTACGGTGTAATTACGTAGTATAGGAAGGAAACGATCTGTTTACGGGTCATTTGTCTGTGTCCGTGTCTTCTTTCAGAAGTAGCGTGGTGGAGGAGGTCTGTCGGGGCAGTCTGGAGGCGGTGTCGTCTCTTTACCCGGCTCTACGCAGCTTCCGGATGATCGAGGAGATCCAAAGTGTCGAGCAACTTTTCTCACGGTAAAAAATCTCTCCAGCACTTTATCAGGTTCACCCATGTGGTGATTAGTATTGAGCAATTAAACGTACCATTCAAACCCTGCTTCGTCTCCGTTTAACTATCCCAAGGAACTCCCGAGGTGTTATTTGGCTAGCGGACCATTCTCAGCCCCTCAGTGACAACGTCATGGTAAGAACGAGGTATCGGGTGCGTCCAAGCAGGCACAAATGGCTAAGGCTGGCAGCAGACACGATCGGCATCCGGTCTGTGTGGGGAAAAATATCGGACCAAGGGGTGGGGCTTATGAACACTGTGTAAAGAACTTGGTCGCCCATGGCACCTGTACAGAGAGTAGAGGAGCTGGAGGCGATTAAATTAAAATGAAAGTGTACAGAGCGAAAGATTGGCGACATTCAGTCACTGTAGTGTAGCTTGTAAATGCAAGTTTTCCTAACTCTGGTCCCACTGTGGTTTACAAGATGGAACAAAACGCCTCAACAATCTAAATCTTGCAGTTTGGTAAACTGGAGATACAAATTTGCCCATAACGGTGTTTGGCGGTCATAAATTGATCATTTTTCCATGGCTGTGTTTTGTGTTTGACGTAGATCTGTCAGTGAACACACCCTGCTCGAGGTCTACAGGAAGTGGAATCAGCATCTAGACCTGTTACCCGACAGCGACTTCAGCCTGGTGGAGCCCATCATGGCTCTGAGGTCGTCCATTCAGGAGACACTTCTGACATGTGAGGCTGACCCTGACCGTAAGAGCTTCCTCGGGTCCTCCTACTCCTCCCACCTGATGGAGCTTTGCAGGCTGGCGCGCTCCGCCGGGAACACGCAGGTTTGCATTTAAGATTAAAAGACATAAAAGCACATTAAAAAGTCCGGTGGAAAAGATCCACTATGGCAACCCGTAAATACTTCATATGATTGGCTGCACATGACTTCCTGTGGAAAGGATTCCGTATCCCCTCAAAAACCCATAATTCCTATCACTAGTTCATTTGCCTTACTACAATAGGGGTGCACCTCCCACTTGGCTATTTGTGAAGCACCGTCACCTCACAGCAAGAAGGTCCCGGGTTCGATCCCCAGGTGGCGCTGTCCGGGTCCTTTCTGTGCAGAGTTTGCATGTCCTCCCACAGAAGGATACTGTACTGTACATACTGTACATAGAATGCTGTAGTTTTGGCTTAAAAGTGTGTCTGTGATTCAGCTGGCGGAGAGGGCGGTGTTTCAGATGAAGCAGCAGAGCCTGGCAGATGTTGGAACCGCCACGGCCTGGGCGTGGCAGCTGGAGGAGGCCCAAGTGTTCTGGGTAAAAAAAGAGCAAGGGCTGGCTCTGGGATTGCTCAAACAGATGATCGATAAACTGGAGGATCTGGTGAGGATTTTTGATTAATTGAAATTGATAATTTGATGATTCGAAGTCTTTTATGGTGGCCTGGTAGTTAGAGAACTTGGCTTGTGATCAGAAGGTTGCCGGTTCGATTTCCAGAGCCGTCAGGTCACGACTGAAGTGCACTTGAGCAAGGCACCTAACCTCGAACTGCTCCCCGGGCGCCGTGGCTAGGGCCGCACAACGCTCCATGCACGTGTGCTCACCGCCCCCTAGTGTTCACTAGTGTGTATATGTGTGTTTCACTGCACGCATTGGGTTAAAATGCAAAGAAGTATGTGTGTTTTTTTTTATTTTGAGTGTGTGTGTGTGTGTATTCACAGGTGGACATAAACCCCTCGGTGGTCCCGGTGTACGCCGAGTGCTTGAGGCTGTGCGGGAGCTGGCTCTCTGAAACCTGTTTAGAAAGTCCTGCTGTAATACTGGAAAACTATCTGGAGAGGGTCTGTAAAAGCTACTTATTAAAGATCCAGTATCTTAAGGGATGTGTTCAAAAACGTACTGATCTCTCTACCTTCCTCCTGTCATCCTGTGCCCGCCCCCGAGAAGTCGACGGTTCGAAATCCTACATGCCTTATAATCCTGTGTACTAAGTAATCTTGAAATATAATCGATATATTCGATGTTGAATGAGTCGGCATCGGACGCTGCCTCATCGGAAAAGGGATATCCCAGAATTCAGTGCGGCATGACCGCCGTTGTTTTCGCATGCTAATAACGTATTTTTGATGTGTGATGTGTATAAACATGTACGAGTGTGTTTGGTTGCCAGTTCTGGCTGGTCTGGCTGGACTTATTAGAATGCTCACTGGTTCGACAGCTGCTTAGGTAAACATCAAAGGAGCGAGGAAGCTCGTGATGTTTCCAAACACACCCACACGGTGTCTTAGTTGGTAGCAGTGTCGCCTCACACCGAGAAGGTCCTGGGTTTGATGCCCGGGTGGGGCGATCTGGGTCCTTTCCGTGCATGTTCTCTTCGTGTCCACGTGGGTTTCCTCCGGGTACTCCGGTTTCCTCCAACAAACCAAAGACATCCTACCAGGTCGATCGGAGACACCGAATCATCCTGTAGGTACCTGTGACGGACCGGCGCACCATCCAGGGTGTCACCGTGTGCCTTGCGCCCGTTGAAGAGCTTGGATAGGCTCCAGCACCCCTACCGACCCTAATTAGGATAAAGTTTCCCCACTGCACTCTGTGTAGCATTGTGATTGGGCCACACTTTGAACGTTTGGACCTCTGGGTATTTTGATATAACAGATTGAGGTCCTACAGACCGCCAGTATGCTTTCATATCAGCGATCTAATGTATGGGGTCAAACATGTGTGACTTTTTTGGTCGTTTTGTTGTTGTCCAGGCCGTCGAGGTGATCGTCGGGCACGGCGGAACCTCAGATGTCAAACTCCAGAGCCAGAAGACACGGGCTTTCTTATCGCTGGCGCGCTTCTCGGACGCGCAGTATCAGAGCATCGAGAACTACATGCGCTCGTCAGAGTTCGAGAACAAGCAGGCTCTGCTGGAGAAAGCCAGAGAGGAGGTGGAGCTGATGAGAGAGAGAAAAGTCAGTAACAACAGGTCAGTGTGTATGCATTCGAATCTCAGAGGAGTGGCGTGGAAGAGGAAGGAGTGGCCAATGAAAAAAGCATCATTGGGAGGTCAGCAAAAATTGGGTGGATAAGATCCACTGTGGCAACCTATAATTATTTATAAATAGTTATTAAAAATATATAATAATATTAATTATAAAAATCATATAAAACATTTGGCTGTTAAAGTGCTGTAAATATTCATGCTTTCTAGCTTGACTCTTTTAAATTAAACAATGAATTACATTAATTTATTACATTATACATTATTTACACTGTTACATTATCATGTTTTTACCCAGAATGTTTCTAAGAGTAAAAATATTATGACCGATCCCAGCAACAGAACTATTTTCAATAGTTTCAATGTCTTTTTTAATTTAAAATGACTCCAAACAGCAAACAAGTAAGATGCCTGATCTTGATAAGATCCAACGTGGCAACCCGTAAATATGAGAGCAGCCCAAGAGATATTTTCATTGAAAAATAATAATGTTCAAATGAAATAATTGGCAGCTGAAATGAAAAAAAAAATAAAATAAATAAAAAAACATTTTCTTGTCCTAGGTACACGGTAAAAGTGCAGAGAGAGCTGGAGCTTGATGTCCG
>JAYDZG010000027.1:3827995-3841471 GCA_034509265.1 Microcambeva bendego
TCTGAAATGAAATGGGCAAATATTTATACAGTAAAAGGTGAGAGAAGTAATAACAGAGGACTATAATTACTATGTACAGAATACAACGGAAAGAGACTCTAAATTCTAAACATACAACATAAACACTCAATATAAACACTCAAATAAACACTCAATCGAATATTCGAGTCAGAATGAGCCGAAACCCGCTACGTTTCTCTGTTGGACCATAAGTCCTCCTACAGGATCCGCCTTGTTGATTGAACCCAGCGATCTATTGGCTGTGCTCAGTCAGCTAGTGAGGATCTATTCATTCACTGCCAGGATCGGATTACACATGTTTCTTCAATCCGATATCCAATCCAGTGATTTGTGCCAATATCGGCATATACCAATACCGAGTATTGGTGGGATGGGTGCCAGCCTTAATTCAAACCCATGGGTTAAAATTGCCATTCACGCACCAAGCCGGCTCACCAAACGACTTCCTTCATGAGCTACACGCAGCAGTCATCGAAACTAATACGTGAATGGACAGTATAGAATAAAATATATGTACTTCACTCGAAAAAAGTGAAATCACTTCTGAGAAGACCTTGCGGGTAAAAAAACGTCGACGGTAAAAATAAGCACTCGATTTATCTCACTGTCCGAGTCCATTCCTTACTGGAGTGTCAATACTTCAGAGGTCCTTCATCGAGAGAAATCCAAACACAGTTTCCTTTACTCATTGTTTGAGACTGAAAAATGAGATTTTCTCTGCAGGACTGAACACACTCTGCCGTTCGTGTGTTCTGAGTGGTCTAGTTAAAGCCTCTTTGAGCACTGCAGGTGAGATGATGATGTTTCTTCCTTCTCATTTCCAGTGTGGACGTCGATGGCACTTTGTTTGCTTCCTTGTGTGTTCCGGTGACCGTTGAAGAGCTGAAAGGCATTTTTCTGTGTGTGTGTGTGTGTGTGTGTGTGTGTGTGCAGCTGGTACCTGAGTGCTTGAGCTACACCTAGTGGCGAAGGTTTGGCTTCGGCACCAAAAGGCAGATTGCAATCTTACGCAGAATTGGAGGACGTGGAGGGGGTAGAGAGGGGTACGCGTGCTCTCTTTGGGCTGGCGGAAGGAAAGAAAAACACTCAAGGTCGTACGAAGAGCGACGACAAATTGTTATTCGGTCTTGTGGTGTACACGGTGCGGCGCAGGCTGTACGTCACGGGGTGCTGTGGGATTAAAGGGATGAATAAATGAGTGAACGAAGACGGGGATGAGTGGGTGAATCATTCATTCGGACAGTGGCAATGAAAGGGTGAATCGGGTCTGCAGACAGACGGATCAACGAGTCACTAGATGAGTGAATCAGTGAGTCAGGAGATGAGTCAATGAATGAGTTATTAGATCAACAAGCCGGTCAGTGAGACAGCTACTGAGAATTTGAATCATGGATCATATGAATGAATATATATGACCAAAGCCAGATTTATAAAGATATAGCTGGACAGCAGAATGACGCAGTGGAATATCTTTAAGACTGCATACTTACATCCATACGTTAAAATGTTGAGCATATCCCCAACCCAACAGGTTCACGGTCAGGAGTCCTCCTACGTCCGATACACCATGTTTACTGTGTAAGTGATTCTAAAGCTCCCAAACAAGATACAATGTCATCCGTACTCCCTCCCCAGTCGATAACGTATGTACCCATACACCACAGTGACTGATAGCACAGCTGGGATACGAGTTCTGGATCCCTGCAACAGTGTGCTAGAATAATGTAACGCTGCGCCACCTTAATGCTAAAAATCGGGTATAAAATATTCACAAAACTAAAAATAAATAAATAATGAATTACTATATTACAATAACGTATTACAATGATTATAAGATTGAGGACAATATTATTCAATAATTAATTATAATTCTTAAATAAGTAATAAAATATTAAAATAAGTATACAAAGGTACAACAAAATATTATAATGAATACAAATAATTATAAAATATAATTACAATAAAATATATAATTTTGTTTTCTTGTCATAAACTGATTTATTCCAGTCTAACATGGGGCTTCGACCACCAACCATTCCTTCCTTCGACTCATTTTAACAGTGACGTACTTTAAGTCATAGTATACTGTCTAATAAAATTAAGGGGCCTACTCAAGGGCCCAACCGTGAAGACTTTACAGTAATGGGGCATGAACCAGCGAGCTTTTAATTACTAGTTTAGTATTTTACTCACTTGGTTGAATCTGAGTGACGGACCGCTGTTCCACCCGAGCGTGAATAAAAATCTCATGATTCAATTATTAATAATCTAATTATTACAGAATGAGACTGTTAATCTGTGTTAATGTTTTATAAGCTTCATCACTTCTACTTTATATTGTAAATTAATATTTTAAGCGCAAATGAGGGGCGGCACGGTGGGTCCTTTCTGTGTGGAGTTTGCATGTTCTCTCCGTGACCGCGTGGGTTTCCTCCGGGTACTCCGGTTTCCTCCGACAGTCCAAAGACGTGCGACCAGGTTGACCGGAGACACTGAATCGTCCGGTAGGTAAATCGATGAACTGGTGACCCATCCAGAATGTTACCATGTGCCTTGCGCCCTTTGAAGATAGACTCCAGCACCCATACCGACCCTAATTAGGATAAAAGGTTAAAGAAAATGAACTGAACTGATGAACCAAGTGAGTCAAGCACGGATGTTCTCGGATGGTTCTGTTTAGGATGCGTTAACACACAGCGGCTATAAAAACACCTCGTTCGGGTCTCCTCGCTCGGATCAATAGCCGCTTTAGTGAAGTGGGCAGCGGTTATTAAGGGTTACAGGCCGACGCGATCGTTTCGCGGGAACAAGTATGCGCTGAAGGACCGGAGCAGGTGTCAATTAAGAGACAAAGTTCTAATGGAGACGTCACTGAAATCCATAGGAATGCAAAGGACACAGTCGGAGCACTGAGGTGGCTGATTACACGTCAACGATGGGGACTGCTGGGTATCGATTCTTCTGTGCACTTCGCAGACGTCTCCATAGGCTAACGGGGAAGCATTATGAGCATTAGGAATGGTAAATATTATTCATTTAAGCAGCAAACCTTATGATTTCTGAGATTAAACACCTGTCACATCTGTATATCTGTACATATATACAGTCGAATGCATATATACATATATATAAATAGTCGGTGGCTCTTCAAAGTACTGACTTTAGGGGGGAGAATCGTTATGCGTACTGAACTTTTCTTTTCTTTTATTTTGTCCTGTGTTGACTGCTTCACAATAAAAAAAATATCAGATGTTCGAAGTTGCAGGCATGTTCTGTACAACTTCCTTTTTAATTCCAGGTTGTGAGGTAACAAAAGATGAAAAATGTCACATTTACATTTTCAGCGTTTCGCAGGATGCCTTTATCCAAGCCGACTTACAGTAGTTATACTGTACAGCCTGAGCATTGAGGGTTAAGGGTCTTGCTCAAGGACCCAACAGCAGCAACCTAGCAGAGGATTACTAGTCCAGTACCTTAACCACTAGGCTACATCTGGCCCATCTTTGGGACTGAAATAAGCACAAATTCCCACATACATATATGAAAGTTCTGAGCAGCTTTTCATGTAGCTGAAAACATCACACAGATGTCACTCAAAACGCCCGACAGGCTCCTGATGAAGCGTCTGAATACTAATGTTTTTATTTCCATTAACAAAGCAAGAAGTCACCTGCTGTCAGTTTAGTTCCAAAAATGAATTACACCACTTTAACCAGTACGCATGGCAACCCATCACCTCGCACCGACACACACCAACCGCAGGCCACTTGAAGTGAATTAATAAACGCACGTTTAATTAAATCAGCCTGGATCCCACCTATTCAGCCATTATTGTTCACTATAATTAAGTAATTAGCTCAAGCCCCGGTGAGCTTGGTGCTAATAAGAGGTGCTGGATGGTAGCGGCCTAGCGTCTGGAGTTTGTCTGCACACAGGCGCTATTGATTGGCTCCGATTTGTTCAGTCTTTCGTTTTCGAGGATACACCCCACGCCCCTCGGGCAGGCCGAGGTAGTAATTAGAACGTCCACTCATCCGTGGAGGATGAGCACGCGTGGGAGATTTCGGCTACAAAAATAGCACGTAGGACCTGAAGCTTGGAACGCATCTCCACTTGAGTCCAGAAGGAGATCAGTCCGACCAGTCCGATGGGAGATTACCACACACCTGAGGTTTCTCTTAGATCTTTAGGTTCAGAACATGAGATCATGAAGATTGTAAGAATCTTTGTAGGAACTTTGAGGAAAAGTTTTGGGACATTTAAAATAGAATTTTAGTATTTCAGTAAAGACGTCCCATAAATATCAGTGATGTAACGATGCACTACGAATCGATTCAGGAATCGATTCACCCGAGGCACGATTCGAATCTGTATTTATATTTAGTGAATCGATATTCACTTTTAACAGCAGAGCGCGGCTATTCACCAAGTTGCCAGATTAAACTTAATTTAAAACGGTTTGTACCTACCTCGGAAATAAATCCTTTATTAGATAAATAAAATATATATATATTTTTATTTTTAAGAAAAATCTTCTTAAAAAAATAGAGAAATATATCATATTGTGAACGCAGTATCGTGAATCGTATCATGTATCGTTACATCCGTCCTAAAGATGCATATTTTATTTTGAAGGAATTGATTCATTACAGCAGTGCTAAGCTGTTCTACCTGAAACCCATCATTCAAATCATTAGACGTGTCGCCGCAATACTATTGACCTGGTTCACTGATCATTCAGGGATTATTCAAGCTGAAAGCTAAAAGAAAAATATTCACCAATAAACAAGTCTGTACCCTACCAACGTCTGGAAAACAACACATTTGAAAGAAATAAAAATAAAAAAGAGGAAAAACAATTAAAGCCGGAGAAATAAAAGAAAAAAAACAAATCAAAGCAACACCGAAGAAGACACAGCCTGTGGCGGGATTCGGGGACGGGATAGAAGAGGACAGGCGACCTCATTACCGGAGCAGAAACGCTGCACTCCTCACAATGTGATTGCCAGGAAACATAGAGAACAAAGAGAAGGACTTGAAAAGAAACAAAAGAGCGCCGGGGTGAGACGTCCATACAGAAAGTCGGCGGCATCTCACAAACTCCAGAGGAGAACACCCGTGTTGCCTGAAAAGCCTATAAAGATAAAGAGGGTGTCATGGGGCGGCGTGATGAGGTGCGGAGAGTGCCTTTCAGGTGCAGTTTAGACAGAATGACACTTCACTTTAATCAGCGATAACGCACTAGATTCTAGATACTAGATTCCTGACGTAACCCTCGTATGTCTACCCGGGCTTGGGGACGGAACTGTGAGTGCACTGACGAGATTTATGAGTAACATTATGACAAATTATGGACAGACTCACGGACACACGATTGGCTTTTGGCACCTTGATCTGTTTATCTCTGGACTTGCTGTATCACTGTTACTGGGTTACCTGCATCTTTGCATATTTATCGCAACCTGCACAAGTTTAAACTGTTCATATCTCTGCTGCGAACTGTATATCAAAGTATATTTCTACATTATATAGCTTCTACTGGGTACCATGTACTGACTGGTCCCGGAGGAACGTTGTTTCGTTTCAATTTGTACTCGCGTGTATCTGAAATGACAGTAAAGACTCTGAAGTGTGAGTCCTTGCGGCTTCGGACACTTTCCAAACGGGCAGGCAGGGCCTGGCGGTTAGAGAAGCTTGTTCGATTCTCAGAGCCGACAGGTCACGACCGAAGTGCCTTTGAGCATGGCACCCGACCCCTTACTGGTCCCCAGGCGTGGTGGCAATATTGTTTTCACATGTTAATAAATTATTATTGATGTTTAATGTGTACAAAAGTGTATTTATTTGCAAGTTTGGACCCACACATGGAGAGTATCTGAAATGCTAGCAAGTTTTGGCACCTCGTCCTATTGATTTGTATGGTAGGATGCTAACAGTGTTAGCTTAGTAAGTAAACACCGCTGTCTAAATAGCGTGTTCGAATAATCGGACTTACAGGGTGATGGATTATTAGAATCCTCTCTAGTTAGAGAGCTGCCTATAAACCCACCCATCGTGTATATGTCTGCCTGTTTTATTCATTAATCGTGTTAGGATGACACAAACAGAACCGATTTTTAGATTCATATTTAATTGATAGGATCTCAGCTGACCGTAGACGAAGGGTAAGTTCAAAAAAACGAGGTTAACCGTACCGGTCCTGATCTCCCGGTGAACGAGCGGGGTCTGTGATGGGCTTGGCCTTTAACCAAATGCTATCTCGTGGAAGATAAATCCAATAACCCTGTGTCCTTAATAACAGCCGAGCACAAAAAAAAAAAAAAAAACTCGCTATCAAAATAGCTCTCAAGTGCTTTTCATACCGGTCAGCCAATAACTCGCTTTACAAGCGCGGCTCAAAAACCAATAAACGCGCGCCGGCGGTCCGGGGGAATTCACGTACTCTCGGTTGTTGTCGAGGTTGGCATTTGAGACGCCGATTTATGAAAGTGACTAGAAGAATAGGGTGAGTGAATACGGATGACACTCGGCAGGGCGGCGCTTGATTGATCGGCTCTGAGCGGGACTGAACAATTATGCGGCGTGGCTGATAAGCCGAGGGGTAAAGTGTACTGCTGCACTAATAGGATGGGCTTGACCCAGTGACCTGTTGATGCAGAGGCAGATTAAGGAATAATGATCTTATCGCTCTGGCTTATCTGGATGAGACACGAGCGATGACAAAACTTGCTGTTGATGGTGATAGAATGGGGATTATTTGCAGCCACTGAATTGAACCCTGTCATTCGATTCAGGAGGATCTTTACTACCGTAAGGAACACGATAAAAACATCCTCGGGGCAGCCGTGACCCTGGTGGTTAGAGAACCGGGCGTGAGATCTGAAGGTTGTCGGTTCGATTTCCAGAGCCGATGACTGAAGTGCCCTCGGGCATGGCACCTAACCTCTAACTGCTCCCCGGACGCCATGGCTGTGCACCACTCGCAGCAATGAGCAATGAGGATTAAGGACCCAACAGCGACAACCCTACATTGGTGACGTTTGAACCTTTGGATTACTAGTTCCGTACCCTAACCGCTTCGCTACAGCTTGCCCCTACTAGTATTACTACTACTAGTGTTCACTCGTATGTATATGTATGTTCTTTTTTTTTTCTTCTTCTGGCTAACCCTGAATTGGGGACCAATGAGAAAGGACCGAGATCGCCCCACCCGGGGATCGAACCCAGGACCTTCTTGCTGTGAGGCGACAGTGCTACACACTAAGCCTCGGATTTTCAGCTGGGATTAATTGTACTCCTGTACAGCCTCGTGGTTGATGTCCCAAACAACCAAAGATGTCTCGCCCCAGCTAAACCAGGCTACGATCATTGAGCTTCACCCGGCCTCCACCTACAACATTCGTATGTTCGCCAAGAATCTGATTGGAGAGAGCAGACCCAGCAACGAACTCACCATCACTACAGACGAAGCCCGTAAGTACGAATACTGTTTTTGATATTTTCTCATTGCTTATATTTTTTAAAACCCAAGGACAATGTTTTTGCAGCTCCCGATGGTGCACCGCAGGATGTAGAGCTTGAAGCAATATCATCCCAGACTATCAAAGTCAGCTGGAAAGTAAGATTATTTTCATACATAGTCAGCGGTGTCCATTGTGTATTCTCTAGAATTTTCTTTAGAAACTCTATCATGGATAGCAAAGGATAGGTTATATAGAAGGTAACCAGAATTGTCATTAAGATTTAAAAAAAAAATAGAACTAACCTGAAGGTGATCCCGGACGAGCCCCCAAATTGTCAGGTATAATACCCGATTGCTTCAGTTCATCCTTAATGGACAGCTCATAAAAACTTGTGTAAGATGTGAGTAAACTAGTTCAATAATGCATGTAGTTAGAAAACAAACTTAAGATTTTCTTTTTCTAGGTTTTCATAGTGAAATCAAAGTGGTCCAAAGTACATGCTGCCAGATGGACTGTAGTTTGTCGAAATCAAAGGGGAACTATCAGGCCTAAGATATTGTAATTACTTTACGTTAACACCTACTATAAACAATAAGGATACTTGGTGAAGTTTTGGGGTTGCTTTACTGCTTTACACCAAGGTAGTTTCTTTTATTGACTCATATTTACCAATCAATATTTTATGATGATAGTCGCAGCCGACTCTCGGTCACTTGATGGATCATCGATGCAATCAAACTATCATTTCTGCAATGATAGTGGAGTAGTTTGCCATTGCTTTCTCCACCCCTTCCCATTTATCCGGGCTTGGGACCGGCGTGCAGCTGTTTCCAGTTACACGGCTGGGTAAACCTACAGGACGATTCACAAATATAAATCTAAGCAAATGAATCTCTATTCAGTGTGTTAATGAAGTCTTTTAAAGCTATTCTTTCTTGTATTAATGTCATTTATTAATGCTTCCTAATCAAGACAGCATTACCTGTTGCTTTTTCACCTGAGTACGTGTATACTATTCCAAAACAAGATTGATAAGATTGTTTCTTATTGTAACACTTGAGTCCTCTTTTCTTTCTTTTTGTCCTTTCAGCCCCCCCACAAACACCTTCAAAATGGCATGATCCGGAGTTATCAGGTGTGCTATAGAGAGTACGGCACTGGCGGAAGCCCCCAGTACAATACCTTCAACCTGGACGCAACCGGCAACAGTGAGACCATCACGCTGGACAATCTGAAGAAGTTTGCACAGTACGAGGTACGAGTGCAGGCAGCGAACCGGGCCGGAATGGGGCCGACGTCTGACGAAGCCATCATCACGACTCTAGAAGATGGTTAGTCGTGACTACAGCTACAAAACACAACAGTGCTCATATTTAACTCAACAAGGACTTCCATTAGGGGAAGGAGAAGGAATGTCTATTATTATTATTATTACATACAGAAAATACATCAATTCATTCAGAGAATGATTGTTGGAATTACCAATGCTTTGGTAGGCAGATGTTCCTATCTTTGGATTATATTGTTACCAACATAAAGTTACGAAATATAGAAGTCACTGCCAAATGGACTGTGGTTTGTCAAAATCAGAGAAGAATCAAGGACAAGGCTTAAGATTTTCAACTAGTAGAGACATAACTATCTTCCAAAATGACATTTATTTTGTTTTACTTTTCTTAACTAATTAACAATATAAAATTTTGATAATGAAATACAATTATACATGTATAATCTAAATAGTTCCAAGCCGGCCTCCTGAAAACGTCGTGACCACTGCCACGACCCCAGAGACCATCTCTTTGTCCTGGGCGCCTCTACCCAAAGAAGCACTAAATGGCATGCTGCTGGGATATCGAGTCATTTACTGGGCCAATTTACCTGATGGAGGTAAGTTATTAGTTTTCACAAGCCATCCTGGTTATGGTTACAGTTTGGACACAGCCTGGAAACGTTCAACACAAGACATACATCCAAACTCTTTGTATGATTTCTGATTGTGTGTTTTTTTATTGTGTCAGAACTGGGTGAGATTAAAAACATTACAACTTCAAGACCGTTTTTAGAGCTGGAAGGACTGGAGAAATATACCAACTATAGCATCCAAGTGCTGGCCTTCACCCGGGCAGGGGATGGCGCACGAAGCGAGCAAATATACACACGTACCAAGGAGGATGGTAAGATATATTATACTCATGTTTTTAATGATTATTATTATTTTGCTATTAGTGTAAGTGCTTAAATGCTTAAATACTGAAAGCACAGGAAAAAAACTAAAATGAATATAAATAAGTATTTATATATTGTTTTTATCATTTAGCCATGGCTGTACAAGTTAAATGCTTAAATTCTGAATGTGTTGGACTTTTTGATTATCTTTTATAGTTCCAGGACCTCCAGCGGGTGTCAAAGCTTCAGCTGACTCTGCCTCGGTAGTGTTCGTGTCCTGGCTTCCCCCACTGAAGCTGAACGGAATTATCCGAAAGTATACCGTCTTTTGCTCCAACCCGTACCCCACGGTAAATAAACTTTAAAAAAGATTCTAATCATCTCAGAATTAAATGTTAATATTAATACTACAGTCCTTAATGGTTTCTGCAAGTTGTACATTTGTGCATAATCTGACTTTGGTTCTCCACACTAAAGGTCATCAGTGAGTTTGAGGCCGCTCCAGATGTTTATTTCCGCCGTGTGACCAACCTCAATCAGAACTGGCAGTACAGCATCTGGGTGGTGGCGGCCACCGCGGCAGGTCGTGGGAACGCCAGTGAGATCATCACTGTAGAACCTCAAGCTAACGGTACTGAGATACATAAAGATCACTTGGTTACATTTTACATTTACCTCACACATCGATCCTCATCCTTTCATTCACTGTCTGTTTGATCACCACTTTGTTCTGAACAGAATAGATAGCAGGTAGGTGGAAATATCATAGATGGGTTGCCAGTCCATTATAGCGCACACACACATACACACTCCCGCATTGTTTAGCAGCTACAATTGACCTGACTGCATGTCTGGACGTTTTGGACTGTGGACTCATCTAAACTGTAGTTCGAATCTCAGCTCTGCACTGGCGGGGTGCCCCCTAGCGAACATAATTGGCGGTGCCTGCACCAGAAAAAAAATAATCTGAACGTATCCTGGGTGGGAAACGTTGTGTAAATGCCTTGGTTAATAGCACAAGGAGTGGAGACCATTGCGTGACTCTCCATGAGCGAGAGTGGCTTCACACATGAATCCATAGAAGTATCAAATCTAACAGTTCGGAGGCGCTTTGAAAAAGTCATCGTCAAACTGTCAATCATCTTCCTTATGTCACGTAATGTGAAGATTTAAAAATAAATATACACATTTTGGTCTTTTAGCTCCCGCTCGCATTTTAACCTTCAGCGGCACTGTCACCACGCCGTGGATGAGGGACATCATCCTACCATGTAGTGCGGTTGGAGAACCTTCTCTAACCATCAAGTGGCTGAAAGGAAAGTAAGTTCACGCACTGGATTCTGGAGATCCCTTGAATGATCATACAACTGACCATTTACTGTATTAAGAAGTTTTATATTGACTTTTTTATTCCTTTTAGCAACGGGGCACCTGCTATGGTGGCCATTGATGGCCGGCGCAGCATCCAGAACAACGGCAGCTACGTGATTCGGACAGTAAAGGCTGAGGATTCTGGGTTCTACAGCTGCATTGCTAGTAACAACTGGGGTTCAGATAATATCATGCTAAATCTACAGGTTCAAGGTTGGTGAATGTATAGAAAATATAGTAGGCTCTTGACTTTAAACCGTCACCACTGTTGATGACTGTTAAATGACCTGGGAGATGCAATATATATATTTTTTATTTTCAGTACCACCAGACCAGCCACGTCTCACAGTGACTAAAACGACCACAACATCCATTACTCTCTCGTGGATTCCTGGAGACAATGGAGGAAGCTCAATTAGAGGTCAGATCACACTGCTTACTACAGTTTTTAACTTGATTAGATTAGTGTGACTTTTATTGTGAACGCTCATATTACTGGTTAAAAAAGGAGAGTCGTTCATAACTTAATAACTAGTTGAACCAAATATAATAGTAGCAGTGATACCCTCTGTTCCACCATACTCTATGTAGCATTGTAGACATACATAGCAAACATAAGAAACACCCTAGTTACCGGGTGTATGGCCAAAGGAACCACCTAAGCATGCTTTCGGGGTCACATGAAACCCTCCGAACCCATAGCTAGGTATGTGTCAGTCCAAGATAACACTGCCACTCTTTCTATTTTATATGGAGTAAGGGCCCTCTGCTGGACAATCACGGAACTTCTGTGTTTTAGGGTACATATTGCAATACTCTGAGGACAACAGCGAGGAATGGGGCAGCTTTCCCATCAGCCCTAGCGAGCGCTCGTACCGCCTGGAGAACATGAAGTGTGGTACCTGGTACAAGTTCACTCTGACCGCCCAGAATGCAGTTGGCCCAGGACGTATCAGTGAGATCATAGAGGCCAAAACCCATGGCAAAGGTAAGATATTTTTTACGTGTGCTGTCGATATCACGTGTTGAATATTTATTTGGTACCTCTAAAGATGTTGAATAAAAAAAACTACAGACTTTAAATGGCAATATGAGATAAAAAACGACCAATACCTTTAGCCAAGCAAAGAGTTTTATGTTTGTCTCACCCCCTCAATCGCCCATCACCCTCAGAGCCTCAGTTCGCCAAAGACCACGAGCTCTTCTCCAGCATCAACTCCACCCGGGTGGAGCTGAATCTGATCGGCTGGAACAACGGCGGCTGTCCCATCCAATCGTTCACCCTGGAGTACCGGCCTGTGGACACCACATCGTCCACCATCGTGCAGCGTGCCAGCCTGACCAAGAGTCACGTGCTGTACGAGCTGCAGGAGGGCACGTGGTACGAGCTGCAGATGAGGGTGGGGAACAGCGCGGGAATGGCCGAGAAGCGGGTGCTGTTCGCGACGTTGAATGCGGACGGCAGTAAGTTACCTAGATTTTATTCAATCATTTGTGCATTAAATATAAATGCAAGTACTGTTTATATAAATTACACATTATGGTTATATTAAGTAATTTAATTACCCTGGTGTAAGCAGCAAAGTATTCTATTTACACCTAGTGGTGGTTATGTTATGGGTTTATCTGTAATGTAATCAGGTTCACTTGAAATTGTGTTTAATTGCATTTTAATTCAAATTCCACACACCAAAAAGAAATACATTAAACACACATAACAACAAAAGGAAAAAAAATGTAAGTATGTTTAACGTAAAGCTACAACTGTTCAAAAGATTAAAAATACAAATTTAGAGTAAAAAATACAAACAAATAAAAAGCAAAAAAATCCATTGTGCTTATTAGAATTATAACAGCTATATGAAAAAAACATATCATGAGTGGGTGGGTGTTTAGGTAGGTAGGGAGGTCGGGAGGTACGGAGGAAGGGAACAGTGGAAGACATCGCAGTTGCAGGGACCAACACAAGATGAGGTTATAAAATTATGATTATGTCTGATCAAGGTGAATCAAGAGTTTTCGTCCACATAATTCTTCTTTATTATTTTAAATAATAGTTTTTGTCAGAAATAAAAAGTAATCCGCTATAAAAGAATGGCCACGTAGCATTTGACATCTTTACATCACTGTGCTATAAATAAAGTTCTATTAATTACACTATTCCATTAAAAGAGTCCCTCTGCAATACTCAGGCACCATCGCTCCCCTAATGAAGATCATGGACCCAAGCCTGGAGAACAGGCAGGTCAACAAAGGCCTTAAGATGATGGTGACA
Source organism: Microcambeva bendego (assembly GCA_034509265.1). Lineage (NCBI taxonomy): Eukaryota > Metazoa > Chordata > Actinopteri > Siluriformes > Trichomycteridae > Microcambeva > Microcambeva bendego. Next base: position 3,841,292 of record JAYDZG010000027.1, read on the forward strand.
ATCATTAGCATCCTGGTGGCGGTCGCCATGGTTTTCACGGTTTTACTGGTTATGAGGAGGAGAAGGAGGGAGCAGAGACTTAAAAGATTACGTGGTTTGTAGACCCTCACTATACCCTACAGTACTATTGTCTCCATATTAGCAATATTTTCACGCACCTCTTCCTTTTTCTTTAATTCA
>JAYDZG010000027.1:3919269-3932687 GCA_034509265.1 Microcambeva bendego
GACGTCATTCAGTTTCGTGAATCTGGGCATGCGTAGTGGGGGCTGCCGGTCCGCGCATGCGTAGTTAGGATCAGTTCAGGACACGGGGAGAACATGCAAACTCCACACAGAAAGGACCGAGATCGGCCCACCCGGCGATCGAACCCGAACTTGCTGTGTGGCGACAGTGCTACCCACTAAGCCACAGTGCCACCGATCAGAGTAAAATAAATATATACTAATATACTATGTTTATTTCCTTTTGTTGTTAATATTGCTACTTGTATTGATGTACATGGACATCTTGCAACTGTCATGTTTTAAGTGATTTGTTGTTTTTCGAATAGTCTAGTGACATACAATACAAATGTGCACCATGGATTTGAATGAGCATATAGTGTGAACAATGTAAACTATGTGGATGATGTAATATACCTTGAACATGGATTATGATGAGAAAAGGGATCCCCAAGGCCTAATGGCACACACGTATTGTAACAAAAAAGCATAATTATGAATAGGACAAATCCTTCACAGACACAGACATTATACAACCAATTTGCTAGATATAACACCAGATCCTCAAACTACATTCAACTCAAAAGTTCATATAAGGAACACTTCCACGGCCTCCATTTAAATTTGCTTCTGGACTGGAACACATTGCAAAATTCACTCAGAGTTATTCTATTTCAATTTCGAATTTTAGGAATAATTTGTAAATACGAAATTGTTCATAATGACTTGCCTGGTTAAATTAAAGGTGAGATAATAATACAAAAAATAAACATATAGCTCCAAATTCTTCAAAAATTGGGACATACAAATGAGAATGTTTTGTTGATTGCCTTTGTAGAGCCAGCAGAGGGCGCGATTGAATCACCTGCTCCTACTTCCTAATAATTGATGGATGGATAGAAATAGATAGATGTGGAAGCTGTGGCCTAGTGGTTAAGGTACTGTACTAGTGATCAGCATGTCGCTGGTTCAAGCCTCATCACTGGAAGGTTGCTGCTGTTGGACCCTTGAGTAAGGCCCTTTACCCTCAATTGCTCAGGTGTCTGCTAAATGCTGAAAAGGTAAATGTAGATGGATGGATGCATAGATAGATGGCTGGATGGACAGACAGAAAGATTGATAGAGATTTTGTTCCCATTTAGTAAAAATGCTTCAATGAGTTTAGACACTCATGTAAACCCTGAGAATTCCTGGTGTTGTCAGAGTGTTCCATTACCATACAAACAAGAAAATCATTTATTTGATACAAGTAATTATATACAGTATAGTAGTTATGTACATGGCTGAGATGTCTGACCGTAATATTTTGTGTTTAAAGAGTCCACATAGTAATGGTCATATAGTGTATAGAATTCTGAATACGTGTTAATCTGTTATGTGTGTTGCATGCATGTCTCTGGTCATATTGTTCTTTTCTTTGAGTTTAGCCTGCAGCAGAGTGTGCTCCACGACCCCCATTCGCACGTCCATTTCCTGGATCTCCTGCTTTAACTTGGTCAGACTCTGTCGGATCTTCACCACAGGAGCTATAAAACAAGCACGTATTCGGATGTCCAGGTATCAATAATGAAGCTAACGAGTCCTGTGTGCGTGTATTTGTGTGGCTTTACCTCCGTCAGACATACTGCTTCCTTTTTCTTCCATCTCTTGTTTGACTTTCTCCAGCTCCTCACTGATCTGTACAACATGTCACAAGAACGATGGAAGAAAATCATCAGGGTTATGGGGACCGTGTATGAAGAATGAATAAAACCAGTTGCAGAATAATACAAATTAGTTGAATAGTGCGTTTCATAGGAATTTAATGATGCGCCAGGAGTCACTTGAGGATTCGCTTGAGACATGAATCGATATTCACTTTAAACAGCATGTGCTGCACAGCATGGCTTCATTAGCTAAAAAATAACTGCAACATGACTGTAATGCTGTCATCACCTCTGCCAGATTTCTGGTCCTTTCAGTCACTCCACCACTGCCCTGCCGATACAGTTCCTTGGCCTAAGTCGAAAGAGAGAGAGAGAGAGAGATGGTCATCACTTATATACCATATACAGTTTATAATTCATTGACAAAAATGTACCTCGCTGAGTTGTGATTGGGCGTTTCGGTAGTCTATGACCAGATGTTCCAGCTGTGTGTTGATATACTTCTCTCTGCTGCTCACTTTCTCTTGAGTCTTGGAGATTTCCTCCAGGAGCTTATCCAGATATCCCTACACAGGACACAAAAATGGGGATCGTTTGTCCTGTCACCGTACTCCAAGAGTATAGATTATTAATAAGTAATAATATTTATTAGGCGTCTCATATGAATAGTATACCTTGGCTTCCTTCAAGGAGGTTGTGATACCGTCTCGGTGCTGATGCATCTGACCGACATGGAGCCGCCAGTCCTGAAGGTTAAATTACTAGATTACTCCTTAATCCAGTTGATTAGTGTGCAAAAATGTAAAAATGAATTATTACAATGCAGTTCTAATAAACATAATAGGAAATGGGTTAAATATTTTTAATATAATAAAAGTTATAAAACCACTTTAATGTGAGATAGATGATTTAGGAATCTATATCCTCAAACCTTAATGTCTGAGCGGATTGTGACTTTAAGATGCGGCAGAACTCTCTCCACCTCCAGATTCCACTCGGCAGAATCTGTCACTGACTCCAGGATCTTCTCCGGCCTCGTCCCACACACCTCCTATAGCATTACACACACACAATATTACATAGTCTCGGTTCTCATTCAGATGGAGTTTAATGTAACACTATAGCTCTATAGCACTTTTTAATCATGGATTGTTGTATGTAAGTTGGGAAGCAGAGTATTCCAAACTGTGTGGGAGAGGAATTTCACAAAGTCTAAAACATTTTGTTGTTCCGTTATGGGTCACCACAGCAGATTGTGATCCACCTTATTATTTTGGTATAGTTTTTTTATGCAAGATGCCCTTCCTGACACGATCTTCCCGTTATATCTGGGCTTCGGACCGGCACTGATTTCTGCATCTTAGTGACTAGGTACCTACAGGACGAGTCAGTGTTTCTAATTAACTTTACGTAACCTGCATGTTTTTGGACTGTGAGAGGAAGCCGGAGCTCTGAGAGGGAACCCACACAGACACATTTATGTTCTCCCTGTGTCCTGTTTTCTCTGGGTGCACTGTTTTCCTCTAACAGTCCAAAGACATGCAAGTGAGGTGAATTGGAGGTTCAAAAACTGTCCATGACTGCGATAATCGACCTTGTGTACTGATATACTACCATGTCTATTATGAATGTACAAGTAAGAGTGTAAAACATGATGTTAAAATCCTTATAAACAGACAAACAGACAGGTAGACTTCACACAGAAAGAACCCAGAACACCCCGTCCAAAGATCGAACCCAGGACCTTCCTGCTGTGCGGCGCCAGCGCTACCCTACACTATAGTTAATATTAATAAGCGTTGAAATTTAGGACAAAAAAAACGATAAAGAGTGTATGGAAATACTACAACTCCTGAATTAAAGCTGGATCAAAAAATCATTGTTGTCAACTAGTTGCCAGATCTTAGACTTACACTCTGATTCGTTCTAGATTTCAGCTCCTCCAAGTCAATAACATCTTCATCCTCGTCAGCCTCCTCCTGCACAAAAGCACACGTGTGTCGTGTCGTCCTGTAAATACTGAATGTCCAGCATGTGTAATTCTACCCAAGTGTGAAGGCCTCACCGTCATCTCCTCCACTCCGAGCTCAGCATCGTCCTCTATTACACACTCGTCTTCGAAATTCTCTGTTGGGTACACAGGCCTGAGAAAGAAGAAGAATGAGAACATTGCTATACAAAGGTTTAACGAGTCAAGACATGTGTTACCTCTTCCAGACGAACTGTTTGCACTTCAAAGCTTCCTCTGCTAGCCAGTCCAAGACGTAACACACTTGTTCCCCGGAACCCGACTTCAGTTTAGAGGGGGGGAAATCAACCACTCCGCCCTACATACAAACTACTTACTTTGCACTTAATGTCTAAATAAATGTGTGTAAATGTTTACTCATTAAAAAAAAAACAATAAATTAAGACAGTATATGAAGGTCAAGAGAAAAAAATCAGATGTTTTTGCATTATTTCGCATCTGTGACTGACCAGCGCTCGGTGATTGGACAGAATATTGGAGACAGTTGCGTTGGGATCATCATGCTCCTGCGGAGTCTCAAACGGCCTCCCACACAGTCTTATGAGCCACGCTGCAATTACACTGAACATGTAGAACTGTTCACCAGAATTACTCACAATGTACGGACTGGATACAAAGTAGTGCCTGGAAGAAGAAAAAAAGCAAAGTAACATAGAGAGGAGAGATTAAAAGACTGTTACAACTGATAGGTCAGTTTAAGATTGGTCTCCATTTGGAATATCCATTACATTGTAGTCTAGTGGCTCTCAATTGTTCAGAATCACTGTTACAGAAGCCAACTGCATCTGTTAAAATCTCAAGTGATCCACAGGAGTCTGCATGTTCTCCCAGGTTTTCTACCAGGTACTCCGGTTTCCTCCCACAGTCCAAAAAACATGCAGACAGGTCAATTATAGACATTGAATTGTCCATATATGTAGCTACCTTGCAACTAAGACGCAGAAACCAGATAATCGTATAAAAAATAGGGAGCCAATCAATGATGCGGATCCTAACACGCTGTGGCGACCCCTAGCGGGAGCAGCCGGAGACGCATCCAAAGGTGTTCAATAAACAAAATCTGTTAAACAGTGAAATGTACGTTTACCTGGACAACGGCTTCATGTTGTGCTTTACAAGAACATGTTCTTCATAATCCAGTAACTTCAGTTTATCTAGTAAATCCTCCATAACCACAAACATCTGATACTGAGCACCAGGTCCCCGCTCATCTTCATCCTCTCCTCTCCTGCCGTCGTCTGCCATGTTTTAATATCCACCTAATCGTTCAGTTCTATATTCACTGTTAATGAACGAGGCAGATATTCATTTTAACTTTTTAAATAAAATAATTATTTTTTTGATAAAATAAACAGTAGAGTTTGGGATTTAAATCTCAGCTAGCTAACTGTGAACTAGCCCTCGGGGCTTGTTGTAGTTACTGTCGTCAGGGAGCGCGAGAACGCAGGCAAATGAACGGAAACCGGCTAAGCTAGTCACGCGCCCCGGAAGATATACTTCCACACAGCTTAAATGTGAAAACAAACAACAAAAAATAATGAAAATGAATTAATTATACAATAAATTCCATTAAATGTAGATTAAAATGACACATATAGTGTTAATTTGTATTTTCTGTCGTCCTCAGCTCAGCATGAATTCATGTGTATTGGTAATGCAAAACAAAAACTAAGCCTCTAAATGGTGTATTGAGGAAAATTTACTAATGACACATTTTGTCATTTTTTTTGTCATTTATAGAATATTTTGCATAAAATGACTCAAGTTCATAATAAAAACGTAACAAAATAAGAAACAATATAGTAAGCCATAGTCTAGTAGGTTACTGGTTAAAGTCCCAGGACTACCAGGTTACTGCCATTAAGGCCTTGAACAAGGCTTTTAACCCTTGATTGCTCAGACTGTACACAGTAACTGTAATTTCAGTTTAAAGGCATCTGCTAAATGCCAAAAATGTAAAAATAATAATAAAAATAAAAATAAATTCAGACTTTGAATAATCAAAAACATGTTTCTTATTACAGAACACAATACTAAGGTTTTAACTAAGATTTCGTTAAAACGATCCCTCTCAGGAAATGTAAAGCAGGCTAGAATGAAAGTCTCAAAAATAGTACAATGCATAGTCAATGCATAATAATGATTGATTATTGAAAGATAAACAAAGCCATTGCTAAGGTGCTGAACCTTCACAGGAGCATTCATGTTTGTCATGACAGGCTTCCCCAAACATGCTGTGAAGGTAGAATTTTGTGATTATAGACTCTCATTCATTCACATCTGATGATCATTGATTGAAAACACCTGACTTTATTATTATCATAGCATATAATTAACTGCTAATACTAGAGTTTCACAAACATTTTCCATACATAGATGTGTAATATCCATATACCGTGTAATATTTTTGTCTTATTTAAAATTGCATATTTTTTTCCAATACTGTAGCAGGTATGAAGACTTTATATACTGTACAATTACTGACTTTGGTGAAGTGCAATGTTGCTAGCATGTTATTGTCTTTGTAGTGATGATAATAACATCGGTGGGGTCCAAAGAATCCCTTCTTACACCATGCAGCACAATATATCAACATTCTGCAATCTTACAACCAGGAGGCATGCTGGGATGTGTAGTCTTAAATGTCAGGGAGTGGATTGAGGTTAGAGTTGAATTCCACAAGGAGAAGCGGTCCGGTTACAATGCATGGCAGCTGCAGCTGCTGTCTTCAGTTGGGTGGGTTAGGTATCTCCAGGGGAGGGGTAGTGTTCAGAACTCATGTGGCCAAATTAGCTGCCCTAGCATACCAAAGCATATACATAACCAGTATTAAAATACTATTCTCAATCCAAACATTTTAAAGGTTAATCACACCCTTAATAAAGTACCCACGTATATATGTATGTTGGGGACTTTTTCAAATAAACAGGACATTTAATTAGTTTTCCCCATCGTGCTGCTTCCAAAATAGCCCGTGTCCCCTTACAGTCATATTTATTTTTATCTTTGAAGGCTGTGTGTTTGCGTGAGTGTGTGGCGCTTGAGTAAGGTACTGGTGTTGAGTCTTGCAGACTGGCTCTTCCTCTGCGTAGCAGGACCCTTACATGGTCTAGGGTTTGTAGAGTGTTTGCGAAAGTGTGTTGGAGATGGAGACGAAAGGAGACCTTGTGCTAGGTTTTGAGGATGAGTCTGGTAAGCCAGTGTCTGCACTTTCCATCCTCTCGCTTCTGGAACGCGTCTCTACCATCATCGATGGCGTCCAGGCCAGCCAGCAGCGAATGGAGGAACGACAACAGCAGCTCGAGACGTCGGTCACCGCCGTCCAATCCGAGCTTCAGAAGCTGTCCCAGAACCATGGCGCTACATCAACCACCGTGGACAAGCTGCTGCAGAAAGCCCGGCGTGTGAGCACTCATGTTAAGGAGGTGCGTTCACGCGTGGAGAAGCAGAACGTTCGAGTGAAGAAAGTAGAGACTACTCAGGAGGAGCTTCTCACCAGGAACAGGTTCAGAGTGGTCATCTATCAGGTGAGGCACACTGACATATTCCATTTGGTTTTTTGATGGACCGAGTCTAGATAGACAGAAAGATAGATCCATTGTAATATATACTGGGGGTGGCTGCCACCCCATAAATGTCCCTTAAAAATGATAAATTAACATGTTTCATTCAATAGGTTTATGTAATGTTAGCTATGTGTATTGTTAGGAAATTTGTTTGGTGTTCTGAAGGAGTGTTTAAAAGACTGCTCCCCCAATCCCAATAGACTGTGTCACCCAAATTGTTTAATACATGCCTTAATCCTGGTTATTCGTGGAATTTTGACTTGAAAATGTGGTTGACAGTAGAGCTTTAAATCCATTATTCTTTTTTGTGATCTCTCTGCTTTAGGGTGAGACTGAAATTCCCTCAGTTGCAGTGACAAAAACCCCCAAAGGTGAATCACTGGCCAATCTTGAGGTGGAACCCGACGAGTACGAGATCCCTGAAGACCTTTCATCTGATGAGGACTACATGGCCGATGAAGCAGACTCTTCGCGGGCGGCGAGACTTAAACAGTCTGGCCTGAAGGGAATTGAGAACATCAAGGCTGCATTCTCCAAAGACAACATGAGCAAGACCCGCGATCGAACACGCGAGAACCTCAGCAAGACCAAAGAGAGTCTTAGCAAGACCAGTCAGTCTCTGGGCACCAAGTTCAACAATATCGGAGAGAAGATCATCTCGACCGAGCAGCGAGAGAAGATGCGTCAGAGCGGTGAGAGGCTGAAGGAGAATATTGCCAAAAAAGCGCCCACCAAAGAGTCCTTCCGTATCAAGCTCAAGAAGGAACGCGTTATCGCCGAGGGTCAGGAAGGTGCTGAGGCGGGGCCCGCTGTGACCCCACCCAAAGGCAGGAAGTCGACTCCAGAAGTCACCTACACAGAGGTTGTCACCGAGAATAAAAGGGAGGGGCCAGTATCTGAGGAAGGAGCCACCCGCATTCCAGAGGAAGGAAAGAGTGGGTTGGCCGCAGAAGCATCAGAAAAGTGAAAAAAGGGATGTGAAAAAGAGAGAGATAGATAGATAGGTAGAATATTGAGTTTAAAAGAAGAATAAGTGCTAAGAATGGGTATTAGAGAAGAAACATGTGCATAAATGTGTGTGGATGTAATATCCTAAATTACAATAATTTAGATAATTTCCAGGATAGCAAATCTACAGAAAGGAAGCTTTAGTCATTAGGTAAGAGAGACAAAAATTGTGAAATACATGCAACTCCCATTCCTAGTGGACCACAGCATTGGAAAGGACAGTGTACATCACTCCTGCAAGACTGACAAATTGCGCAATACAAACCATACATGGCTTGATAATAAGCAAATTCATTTAGAGCTGTTGGCTTCGTAGATCCAGCACTATGTAATGCTAGTTTTACGGCTAATCCTTTACAGGGGTGGTCCCCAACCTTCTTTGCACCATGGACTGGTTTCATATAAGACATATTTCCATGTAGAATGGAAAATCAATGTGAATCCTGAGCTTTATTCACTGCAATGAGACTCTGCTCCCACCTAGGGGTGATTTGGGACAATAACATCCTCAGAGTAGCGATTGCTCATTATTAGAGATGTAACGATACACTCTACCCACAATGCGACATGATTTCTCCCCGATTCATTTGAAACAAAATGAAATTCACAAATTATATATAATTTTTCATTATTTCTCATTTAAAATATTATGCTGTATCTGTGACGATCTCTTATTTATCTATTTATTTTAAGCCAACTTAAATCGTGCCTCGAGTGAATCAATTCTTGACTGACTCGTGGAGCATCGTTGCATCACTACTAATTATTAGTAGGTTGGAGACCACTCCTTTATATTAATGGAATAGTAGTATTAATTTCCAGCTGCAAAATTAGCTTGTATTTTTAGCATCTTTATAAATTATAGTCCTTGCACATGTGCTTGAAAGAGTATGGAATTGACATGCTAAAAAAAGATTCCTCTAAATAAATATGAACAGCTGAACTCATCTGTGGGCATTCCTTCTGTCCTTATATCTGGAGAATTCCCAAATGGGATGAACAATTAAAGAACGGCTTTGTAATGTTTGTAACACTCCATCACTTATCTTTATTTATTATATTTATTAACCATTTGTTAGAACTGAAAATGTTTTAATTGTTAATTGGCCAACATTAAACTCTAACAATTATAAAAAAGAAACATCTAGAGTCTAATACGGTCCTATATGCTAAATCAGATGACACCAAGGACTCTGAAAGCACTAGTCAAAGCAGAATACTTCCAGATCCCTTTGGTGTCATTTTTCCATGAGTTCTTTTTATTGGCACATCCATCATATTGTTAATAGCGTTTAGGTCAGGGGACTGGGGTGGCGGGAAGTTCCCGTGCCAGTTTTAGCTTCTTGGAAGGGGCAGCAGGTCCATGCAAAGATATTTTAGAAGCCAGATCAAGGGAAATTACCCACCCATGCAGCGCTGCACCCTGATTCCATTCATAAGTATGCGGGCTGTTTGTATCAAGGCTCTTTTATGGCATTGTGTGAAACAGCCATCATGGTAATTCAATAAATATAGACAAATAGGTTCTTGAGTCCTGTGGAAAATCTTTCTCAACCAAAACAACATATAGGGATTGTAAATGCAATAAAAAGAAGAATATGTGAGTTCTTGTTTCTCTTGAAACTTTAAGTGATATAAGCAGAATGAAAAGATTCAATGCGGTCAGGTGAAAAAATGCAGTCGGCTACTACAAGTGCGTCGGGGGTGGGGGTAATCTCGATCTTCTCAATCGGGGCAGGGGTCAGCATCAGTACACAGGATGCAGAATGCAAAAATGTATGTGCTAAAATCAGGCGAAAAAAGGATAGAAAATACATTCTTACTATACGTCTTTCACCATCTACTGTTCATAATATTGTGAAAAGATCCAGGGAATCTGAGGTTGTATGAGGATCTATTTAAGAAAGTATTTAAGAAAACCATCGTCAGGCATCCAGGTGGTGCAGCCGGATCCCCTGCCACGACACCAGCTTGAAGATTCTAAGCATCTTGGTTTAAAATTCCCATTGCTACTGGTCAACTGGGCACCATCTGGAGGACAAGGACATGTGGCTGGATGACTGGCACCTCAGAGTGAGGGTTCAGCAAAATGCTGTGGGCAGGCTGGAGGAGACCATGCTAAACTGTTATGCCAAGCCATTTACATGACCCAGACCTACGCATTCCTCATGGCATTACACCCCTAATCAAATCTCACATGTTTCACTTTTGTCTGTGTTCATTATATTTCCTCTTGGTACAAGCAAAAAAGCTTGGTGAAAGGCACTGTATGAATCGAACCTATTATAATAACAATAGTAATAATAATTATTATTATTAATAGTAGTATTATAAGTAGTAGTAGTATCATTATCAAATCCTCCACAAGGGGGCGTTTAGTGTTTGTCACAATCCGTTTATTTAATCTCTGCTATTTTATGCCTTGTGATCCACCTAATAACCTTTCTTTGTCACTACATAACTAAGGGTATGATATGAAAATGAGTACACTTAAAGTGTACATTATATATATTAAAAAACAAACAAAAAACAGCATTTTTCAAACAAATGATGAACTTTAATGTATGAAGAAGTACCTCGAGACAATGTTAAGTAACATTACAAAAACCAAGCTGCACACACAGGTAAACGTCAAGTAAACTTTTTAAACGTCCTCTTTTTTAACACTGAGCAGATTTTACCACCATTCAAGGTCAATTTTAAATAACAGGTTAAACATTTAACTGGCTCGTAAGCATTTGTGACGACCAAGTCACCCTCTTTTTGTCCGTACCGATTTTCAAGAGTCATTTCAAGTCTAGAAGTCACAGAAAATGGTCCCAGTCTTTGCCGTATCATACAATGTGAAACAAAGCTCCAACTAAATCATTCATACTGTAACAGCAAAGCTCCCACGGAAGGCGGAAGTAATGCTTTAATGTTTATGTTTTTTTATGTGTTTTTATAGTTAAAATTCAATAGCTAGTTGAATTTTGTCTTCGAATATGGCGATGATGAGCATGATGCCAAAACCTAGTAGTATCCCGGCATTCTGCAGGACAAAAAACCCGCAATGACTGAAACCTGCTTCACTGGCGTCGTTGTGCAGCATCTCTGGAACCTACAAACACACAGAGAGAGAAAAGAGAATTTAAAGACAATTTTATGTTATGTTCATCATTCTTTTCTTTAACGACTTATCCGAACTGGGTACGGGCTCAAGGCACCAGTCCATCAAAGTATTACGTTATGTATTTTTAAAAATGTTTTTTTTTTTTACCTGACCATGTTTTACATTCATGAGGCAAGTTCACATGCGGATCAGCTTTGTGTGAGGAGATACACACCCTGATCAACTCGTTACTGACTTCATCGGTTATCAGAGATCCCCTCGAACGCCGTATGAACAACAGCCTATCGTCGTTCACGTAGGCACCCAGACTACCGGACGGCAGAGCTGAGATCCGAAAGCCAACACGTATGACCGGTACCTACCATGTCCACTAATGCGACATACAAGAAGAGTCCGGCTGTCAGAGCGAAGATCCAGGTCGCCACGTTCTCAGCATAGTGACCAATCAGAATGCCTATGATCATTCCCAGATAGCCCATCATTGCAGAGAGCAGGTTATAGAGAATAGCCTGCTTTACTGACATCCCGGCTTTCAGCAGGACAGCAAAATCTCCTACGAATAAAGAAGACAGAGGAACAGTCACACAGCGATCATAAACGCATGACACACGCAGACTAGTCAGAACATTATGACCACCTTCCTTATATTGTCTTAGTCCCCCTTTTGCTGCATACACTGTAAATTCTGACATCTTTCTATTGCCCCTTTCACACATGCATGGAAATGTTCTGGATCTTAGCCGGACTTTCTCCTCATGTGAGAACACAGCAGTGAATGTTCTGCAAAAACCAACGTGTGGATATGTCTGCTGGCCTGTATACTACCTTCCTCTCTTATGTCGATATACGTCTAAGTATTATGGACCGATTATGGACGGGTCTGTAACCCCGCCGGCCATATTCACTGTGCATTAAACACAACATAAACTTCCATTTTAAATAAGGCTGTGTGTCCTGCACCGTTATTGTCTAGGCACCAGGAACATTTCCTCTGTAATGAGAACATCTCTGGGCAACTCGGGTAAATCTTCGGAACGAATATTCCGACCGTAGCGTAGTGGTGATGTTACATGACTAATAATATTAATGTCGTCGGATCAAACCTCACCACTACCAGGTTGCCACTGCGGGGCGCTTGAGCAAGGCTCTTAACCCTCATCGCTCAGTCTGTCTACTGTAAGTCACTTAGGATAAAGGTGTCTGCTTAAAATGTAAATATAAATGAATAATCCCAGAATAGGCATATCAGAACCAAGATTAACTTGGTCCACGGCTTAAAAAAGTGGCAATTTTGGCGATGCTCTGACCCAGACCCAAATTTGAGGATAAAATGTTCGCTCACGGTCTAATATATCACACCCACCAACAGGCGCCGTTTTCACTTCACCCGTCACTGCTCGTCGTGCAATGCCTGGTCTGTGTGTAGCAGTCTTGTCCGAGATAAATGACGGAATAAAAGAAGAGACGATAAAACTGGTCTTACCCAATTCATGAGGAAGCTCATGGCAAAAAACAGCAACGGAAGTGCTCAGGCCGCTGGACAAACCCTCAGTAAATGCAGCTCCTAAAATGGCGAGGACATAAAACGGCATATTTGAAGCTAATAATGAATTATTGACGCATTTTAAATCTCTATGACTGAATGAGCATGGGTGGTACGTCACCGATAGCGAGTCCGTCGCTGAAATTATGCAAGCCGTCGCCCATGAGGACCATCCAGGCGAGGGTAGCGACGCCGGCGTGTTTGAAGTGTTGGACGGAATAGGAGTTGGTGTGTCTGTGCGTGTGTGTGTGAGGGTGGTGGTTCTGAGAGTGGTGGTGGTGCAGGATGTGGTGGTAGTTGTGGTGATGGTGGTGCAGCTCGTCCGATTGGCCGACGGTGTCGTGGAAGTGGGAGTGGCACTTGTTCTCGCATTCCTCCTCGGTGTAGTCGTCCTGAGATAACATCACTTCCGCCTCCGGGAGACTCCGCCCGTTCGCTTCTGGGTTCGACGTGTGGACAAAAGATTGACGGATGTCCTTATGAAGCTTGTTTATACATATATTGTATATATTCTATA
>JAYDZG010000027.1:3976524-3987265 GCA_034509265.1 Microcambeva bendego
GAACCGTTATTGCAGAATTAAATGTTATGACGCTCTAGCACACCAGAGCTGACATCTCACACTCAAGATTTAACGGTGGGGGGCAGACACATACATTTCATTTCACCTATAGAGAAATTCGGTGTCTCCGATAAACTGTTGGAGGAAATCGGATCTCACAGACACAGGGAGAACATGCAAACTCCACTAGACCTTTTTGCTTTATCTCTACCCAACATCATAAGGTGTTATATAAGGTAATTCCAAAATTTTCTCTCCTTTTTTGCTTTTAAGCCTCATGGCCTCTCTGTGGTCGTCACATCTCCTGCTGTGTTTGCCTTCACGGCCTCGATGTGCCCAGAGCGCCACCTAGAGGCAGCTGAGATACTGGGTAAACACAAACATGTAAATGTTAAGATCAGATGAAGCAGGACTGCAGTTCTACCCATATAGTTGTATGTAATTTGTTTACTTACATTTGAGTAGTCTTAAACATATACTCAAGTAAAAGTAACTCATTTAAACGTTATATAAATAGTTGTTTTTTATTTCAAATATAGTACATTGTCGTCAAATAATGAATCGTGTGTTGCCAGATTGGACGGTTTTCTGGTTAGTTCTGGTCATTACTGCAGTTTCCCAGATGCATGTTTTTACTCAGTAACAGATGGTATTTAAAATTTAGAGAATTAAAATTCTTAGTATTAAACATATTTAAGTAAAAGTAAATTTACTGGTTGTGAAATCCACTTTAATACTTAAATGTTTTTTTTTTACAAATATGTAATTACAGTAATGCGAGTAGATGTAATGCTTACACATATAGGTTTTGTTTTGATCAGGTGCTGATGTGAGCAAAGTAAAGACAAAAGATGCCGGATCTCTATTGTCGGACACACTGAGGAACTATTTGTATGACCTAGAAGTGGAAGACGGCTTGTCTGCACTTGGCTATCATGAACAGGACATTCCTAGTTTGGTGAAGGGTACTGTCCCTCAGGTGTGTCATCATCAGCAAACTTTTAATGTGTTTTAGTCAGTGCATTGGCTTTGTATTGGTATTAATTTCTGTATTTTGTGATTTGTAGGAGAGGGTGACCAAACTGTCCCCTAGGTCTCACACAGAAGAGGATCTTACTCATCTGTTCAAAGCATCTATGAAACTGTATTAAACACTTACTACACAATCATTACTTCTGACATAAGTAATGCACTAAACCTATTTTTGTCTTTTAAACCCACACAATGCTTAAATTCAAACACAAAAATGTGAAGCAGTGCTAGAAAGTAAAATGCTGATGTTACTCCTATATGTACTGTTATTATGGAACGTGTGTTTGTATGGTAAATACGGTAATAACTGAGTGAAATAAAAAATAGAATAAAATGTACAGGTACTCGCTAATAATGAATGCTATTGATTGAAGATGATTGCCATCTATCATTGCCATCAAGTGACCGAGAGTCGGCTGCGACTGATCGGATAATCATCATCGTATAAAAATAAAGCGATATTAAAAAAATATATAGAATAACTAATCCAGGGTAGATGGGCGCCTTTAAATGTTTTCTAATCAAAGCTTCCAATCAAAATAAAATGTGGAAACCGCTTAAAGATCCCTTGTATATTTATTTGAATGAGTCTATCAGTGTAAAGCTTTCTTGTATTCATTACAAACTACATTTTGGAGCAGATTTTGTACACGGTTATACATAGAACCAACTAAATTACGGTTACATGTGTGCATTATTATTAAGAGTCCAATGACCAGAGAACGTTGCAGTAAGGCAGTTCCTTTATTTTGTTGCTGAAATTAAAATGTAATTTACATGCAAACTGTAAGTTCTTCCTTCAGCTGTGTGGACTCGTCTTATCGGCAAACGGATGTTTATTAAAAAGAAAAACTTTGTACATAACGAATATACACTATATGACATAACTTACAGGTCACCACGGCAACAAAATACGATTAATTGGACATTTCTTACATTGTATGCCAAGCAATTGTTTCTAAATATGCACTTTTAACTCCCAACTGTTTTGTTTGGACTGTCAGGAAGATATTACTCTTTAAATGTTGGTATTTAAGGTGCAACAGGAGAATCGAGGGTTCAAGCCGCAGAACCGCCCCTAATCCTAACCAGGACCATCAAGATCATCTAAACCAGCAGTCCCAAGCAAGGTAAAGTTTCATGGACCAGCAGGACCGGAGGATTAAATAATATTGCTCTCAGATGACAGCAAGATATTACAACCAAAATAATAGCAGTAATTAGTAGTAAGCATTAGTGTAATTATGAATTCTTTCTATGTGGCCCAGTAATAATCAAGCCACTCGAACCCCTGATCTGTTCGAATCATTTTTGCAGCCATGCTTGATTTTTCATGAAGGAAAAGCCGACTTGGATCCCATTTCAGAGCTCAGCACTGAGATTCTGCAACATTTTCTTTTAAAAAGCTGAACACAGACGAGTCCCTCGATGGCCTGACCTGATTAGTCACAATTATAAAAAGTCGGTTTGGATAAGAGCGGCCGCTTTAGTACCCTTGGTCGCCCAAAGCTGTGTGGATGTGTGCGTATGTTTTTTTTTGGTTGGTTGGTTTGATATTGAAAGTACACCCAGTGCAAATTTCCACTTTAACTAATAAAGTGCTTATTTAACGAATAAGCAACTGAAGGTTGAGGCTCGGCGATGTTTCAGTGATTAGTCCGGTACCGAAAGATCTATGACCGCGGTCCCCAACCTTTTCTTTTTGCACCAGGGACCGGCACAGTTGGTAGCACTGTCACTTCACAGCACAAAGGTCCAGGGTTCAATCCCACATGATGGAAAATCTGTAAGAATCCTGAGGATTTTTCGCTACATCGGGACACCGCCGCCACCTAGTGGTGACTGTAGAAAATAACACCCGAAATGGAATGCATTTGTAGTAATCTCTAATTTATTATGTCTTTTGGTTCTGCCGGTGATGATGGTGATGCGAACCACTGGTCTAGGTTACGATTGCCCATGCCAACCTCCCTATTTTAAACAAAAATAAAATTATACTAAAAAAAAAACTATACTACTCAAAAAAACGCAGTGCTTTCATGACTGATGTAGTGATCTTTATCTATTAGTACGGGGCAGAGGGGGTAGCACTGTCGACCCGTGCCCACCTGGGTTTCCTCCGGGTGCTCCGGTTTCTTCCCACAGTCCAAAAACATGCCACCGGGTAAACTGGAGACCCATCCTGTGGTTACCAATGCACGAACTGGTTCATTGCAGTTCTGGTGCTAAGCCCGGATAAATAGGGAGGGTTGTGTTAGGAAGGGCATCAAGCAACTGCACACATGCACTAATAATAATAATAATAATAATAATAATAACAATAATAATAATAATAGCACCTCTAAAGAAGAGCAAAACAAGTCCAGCACAGTTCAACGATTTCTCTCATTATGACTCTGAAAAGAATTTTAAAGGCTAAATTCGGGTTCTTCAAGCTGCAAGAAAGAAAACCCAGTAAGGACCGGCGTCTGTTATAATTATATTATTTCACACCATATCTGCTCTACTTCACCTCCGTAAGACTTCGGTTATTAAGTAATGAATCTGACAAACATTGCTATGGATTAATATGATTAGCAAGAGTTTAATTAGAAGGAATTAGCAAGGATCATAAAGACTGGTCCATTGGCTCGGAGGTGCTCGACGACCCCTCGCCCTGACTCTCCATTTCTTCTTGTTCGTCCAGCTTCCCCTCGCTCTTATCGCCGGATGCGCCCGGCGCCGCCCGTTCCCGTAAGCGCTTGTCTATACTCGCCTGCAGACTCGACACCATCTCCTGCAGGCGGCGCCGCTGAGCCTCGATGTCCGCAGGTTCCAATTCCACGCCCTGACTCCCCTCCCGGAGCGTGACCATCCCCGGAGCTATCCGGACCAGCTCCTCCCGCGACAGCCCCAGGCCCCGGGCCGGCACGCTCGCGCTCAGGTCCACGCCGCCGCTGTGCTGTCTCCGGACAGGCTGGTGCGAAGTCGAGCCCAGCGAGTGACCTTTGCCCTGAAAAGCGCTCACGGTCCGTTCCTTCTTGCGCACCGCACCCCCGCCGCCCAGCTTCAGGCCGTGACCCGGGCTCCCCTCGCGGCTCCGGGACGACTCGGAGCGGATCTCCGACAGAGCCTCTTGGATCAGTTCCTCCACGTCGGGGCCCACCGGGAAATGCCCGGCGGCGTCCACGCACAGCTCCAGGCGCTCCTCGGCGGCGTTGAAGACGAACATCTTGCCCGTCAGGTGCGGCAACGTGCAGTGCTTCCCGTCCAACAGACCTGAAGTTGGGCGGATAGAAAAGTCAGAGAACTGATCAGCCAAAAGGTTCAGGTCTGGAGAAGCTTCATATTCATTTTAGTAATACTAGTACTGCTGGACTACATACAGTGGAGCCTTGGTTGCCAAGGCTTCGTCTTGAGTCAAAACGTTCATTTGTTAAATCTATTTTCCCATAAAGAATCAAACAGAATGAATCCGTGCCAGACCTCCCAACTATATAATCTTTTGCGAATAATTAAACCTTAATCCAATTTAGTTGCATTTCAAAATAACTTGTGTGATAATCTGGTTGGTCCTGAAGATTCCAGTGTACAATGTTCGCTTCTAGTACATTTTTAAATGAAACTAAAATCACACTAGTAAGACTCTGTGGCGTATGGTAGCATGATGCTATTGAGTTCGTTTTTAAACATGTATGTGACATGTATGTACCCATGTCTTTTTTGACGATGTTGTAGAAGACTCCTCCTTGTTGAAACAGGTGAGGTAATTTCTTGGCATACGACCAGACGTCATCTTCACCTAAGTAATACCACAAAGAGTCCATAAATACACAGAAAGTTATAAAAATTATCATATGTCGAGCCGTTTTAGTGATAACATTTACGAATCATCCATCGTTAATACCGTTTGTAAGGTAAATATTCAATTAATGCTTAGCTAATGAAAAAGTTGATAAAAAAATGATACTTATAGAACTTCCGTTCCTTCAAATGCAACATTTGCCTTTACACTATTTGTTCCTCTCGAACAAATAACTACAACGTAGTCGAAATGTAGTCGTCCTACCCATGAGAGTTGCTAGGAGACAGAGCGAGGATATCTCCAGGTCGATGTTGTCCTGCAGTTCGCGGCTTTCCGTCCCGCCCAGCCAGGGGTCCGTTGGGGTATGCGAGTCCTCTTTGGTATCCGGCATATTCTCCTTCAGGACTTCGACGCTAAGCCGGTCTCCGTGCTGCAGGGGAACAGGGAGGTCCTGATTCTCGGGCAGCGGTGGCGGCAACTCGCGAGGTGGGAAACCCTGCCTGATGCAGAGCTGTTGAGGCTGGAGGTCGAGGGCACGCGTGATGGCGGTCTGGAGCTCCGGATAGGTCACGCGGGCCGGAAGAAGCAGTGTCGCTTGACGTCCATCGCTGGTCGTCACGCGGATCTTCTTCTGGCCGTTTGGGTTTGGGGTTTTTGTGGGAGTAGAAGGAGTGGAAGTGGAGGTCGCGGGAGATGCCGGGCGGGGCTCCGGAGTCGGGTCTTGTGCCCGCTGTCGTTGGGTGTGCCTGCTCTGAGACAGCGCTGCCTGCTCGCTGATGTTGTGCTGGACATTCCTCTCGGCCTGGCTCATCACCAGCTCCTCTTTGTGAAGGGTCCGACCCTTCTGCCCCGTCAGTATAATCTTGGTGGGAGAGTTGGCATCCCATTCGACGACCTGTCCGACTCCTTGGTTGGCGCTCGGCATGTGCCCGTCGACCGCCACCGGGTTATATTCTTCTAAATTCTTCTTCGCCGTGTGGTGCAGGATCGTGTTGACGACTTTCTGGACCAGGATCTCGCTGCCAAACTCTCCAGGGAAATGCTTGGTCACGAGGCGCATCGCCACTTCGTAGACGTTGCTGTTCAACCCCGGATCCGGCTCGTACTGGAACCAGTAGACGGTCTCTGCGACCGCCCGGCCCGCCCACTCCAGGGTTATCGGGAAAGCCTCGGGTAGGTTCTCGTACTCCTTACCGTCCCAGTAATGTCTGAAGCCACATCCGCACTTCCCCCCTTGAGACGGGGTGTTGGTCCGGTCCCCGTTCAGATAGACCACGGAGCCGTCGCCACGGACTCGCCGGGCCGAGTTCCTTTGACACCACGTGCAAATCGAGAGCGAGCTCAGTTTGTAATCGGGCACCAGGGCGTCTCTCTCTGGGCTGTACGAACAAACCGAGTTGTTTAGAGGGAACGTATAGTTCTTGTCAGCTCTGAGAATCCCGTGAGTCGACTTGGCAAGGTTGTAGAGTTTACCACCGGGTACCAGCCACTCCGGAGGAACGTAGAGCTCAGACAGAGCGTTACAGATCAGACACCGGTGCAGCCGATTCTCCTGGACAAGCTTCTTCGCGGCCTCCGTGACCTCTTCGGGCTGGGTCCCGATGACCCCCGTCCGCCGGTACACGTACTGATTGACGTCCGCCACCAGAGCCGGATGGATCCCGTGCCTCTCCGTGAAGACGTCCTCCATGGCGCCGACTAAACGGAGCAGGTACTTGTCCTGCAGGCTCCAGTCCCCTCCGATCACGCAGCCTCCGCACGGTTCGGCGGCGACGTACCTCCGGATGAGCTCCTGTGGGACCCCCCACGCTTTGGGAAGCATCGCGGCAGGCAGCTTGGGCAGCGGGACACCCTTGATACCCACCAGAGGAAGGTAGTGGTTCCTTCCCGAGCTGCTCCAAGCGATGCATATGGGCTTATTCAGGGAGCCGTCTTTGCCTCTGCACTGCTCTTCCGGGACCAGACCGGGTAAGAACGTAGCCGAATAGTCTCCCGAGCTGCGCATCCCGCTCAAAGAATCCAGGAGGATTATGGGACGGTGGAGTACGTTCGCCAGGCCGAAGATGTGTATATTTCGCAACCCGAGCGGGACTCCTTCCGGAGGGACGAACAGAGGGTCGCACTCGCTGATGATGTCCTGCCACTCCGCGGTATCGATGAAATCTCGGAAGAGAGCCTTGTAGCGGTCGAGATTCTGCTTGAAGCTCAGTTTGAGGTTCTCTCGTAAAGCGTGCCAGAAAAGCTCACGCCCCACCAGAGCCCTGGATATGGCGTGGACCAGGCAGTGACCGTCTCCGTCCACGTGGACCGGAATGAGGCATTCTTTGTTGTTGTTGGCTTTCTTGATCTCTTCCAGAGTATCATGAAGGTAGATCAGGCTGCCAGATCTGTCCTTTCCGTACCCGACCGTCGAGACATGTTCTTGTTCTATAAGAAAGGCTCTGCTGCCCAGGAGCGAGCAGTCAAATATCTCCCCCTGGTTCATCTCCTTGAGGAGTTTCGCTTTCCCAGTTTGTTTATCCATCCCATAACGAGTGAGTATTGGTGACAGGAGCTTGCAATGGTAGTTAGACAGACCCATCACTTTGACCGGCTCAGGCCCCTTTTTGGGAGTCCCAGTAACATCTAATAAGGCGTTTCTCAACAGATTATGGAGGACAGCATCTGGATCTGTCACTTCTTCGACATTTAATAGATCTTTCTTGTCATGACGTTGGCCACATTCCGTGCACTCGATGCTAACCGAGCTGTAAACAGGAAAGAAGAGTCTCGCCTGACATTTGGAATTCGGACAGAACCCTGACGCGATTCGCTTGTCACTTTTGATCGTGCTTTTCCCTGACATCTTGATTCTTGAATATCTCAACCTTAAGAATAACAAAACATCTCTGTTCTCGCTTCCAGTTTACCTCCCGAGTGTTATTTACCCGTTCGCATCAACACGGAAGCGGGTGTTCGGTCCACCCTGCGCGTCACGAGTGAACTCGGGAGTTGTAGTTCAAAACCATGAACGGTGTTAAAAATCCTCATCGAAGCGCTTTCATAGAGAGTATCAACACACAAATATATTATTTAAATCACTCGTGTTTTCAATCAGCTTAGTTAAATAAGTTTTGTTCAACAAAAGTATTGACTGTTGATAAGAGACTTATTTTGTGGACTCCAAGGACCAGAACTGTTCACGGGCTCAAAAGACTGCTAATCTATAAGCGCTGTGCTAAACCGGAAGTTTGTTTTTTGCTGTCGTGCATGATTTACAGATCTTCATTCTTGATAGCGCAGTTATCAAACACGTTTTAGTTCAGCCTAGCTTATCAATACAAATATGAAGGTTTCACGTGTATTTTGCCCAAACTGTACATTTCAAATTTAGCAATATAACCATATAATTAATATTTTGATCTCTTACTTTATCACTGTATTAATCACTAAACTAAGAATGAATAAACCCCATTAAAAAAAATCACGTGTAATACTCGATGGTTATGTTAAAAAAAGTTATGACTAATTTGCATGTCTGAAACTAGTGATACAAGTTTGGAAATGCAAATCAGTCCTCAAAAATTGTCTACAGACTTCAGTGTGCAGTAAAATTCAGCTGACAAGAACAAACATGGATCAAAGCAGATTCGTCTATTGACTAAATCAATGATAAAATATGGACTGTACTTATCCCCAGTCAGTTCTCAACTCAAGTCACTTTTAGCCCTATTGCATAATTAAAAAAAATACATACATATTCCTTAAAAAGACACAAATGCCAAAGAAAACAAATGAGTTTTAAAATTTGACTTGAGAGCATCTATTTTGAGGGATTATGCTATAAACAGAAGTTTTGGGGAGGTAACAGAAAAGGCCCGGTCAGCCTTGAGCGTGAAACGACTAAGAGCAACTAGTAGGGCTCTTGAGGGCTAGGAACAGAATAAGTCAGAGATGTATCTTGGAGTCAAGTCTAGTAAAGCTTTAATTAATGAAACTTTACATTCTATTCTTTATTAGCTAATATTTATATTCCTTAACCAATATTAAAGTTCTTTTCACCTATGTGTGTATAAATGACATGTATTGGCATTTTATTTCATTTGAAATATGATGATGAGTTTGTGATTGTAAAAAAATGACCCAATGACACAGAGTCTCCTGTTTATTATTAAGCACAAGCATCACTGTACAGTAAAAAAACCAGTTTTTCAAAATATCACCTCAAAAAATATTACCATAATGAAACTGTGAATCCAAAGACAGATGTTTATTATAAATGTACAGATTTATGGACAAGGAGTCAAAGCTGCCATTAGAAGCTCTATTTTGTACACAAAGTTCCTTCCTTCCATCTTGCTCCAGTGCACTTCTTTATACGGCCCTCGTAGGTGGCTCCATTTCCCATCCTGCA
This sequence comes from Microcambeva bendego, assembly GCA_034509265.1. Lineage (NCBI taxonomy): Eukaryota > Metazoa > Chordata > Actinopteri > Siluriformes > Trichomycteridae > Microcambeva > Microcambeva bendego. The sequence continues at coordinate 3,985,734 of JAYDZG010000027.1, forward strand.
GCACATCAGTCTTGGGTAGATCTTTAGCCTGGCAGCGTGGAAACTGAACCAGAACCTTAGATCCACTCTCAGGCCCGTTTCGTACTGTGCAGACAAACATACACAACCGGTTAACCACTAGAAACTGACCAAGGGGTAAAAAAGAAGAGACATTTGAGGTCTGGATGAGTTAAGGTGAATGACCATGATATGTGAATCCTGCTCCCTTTAGGGGGCGCCATAACGGACCGTGGTTTGATTTGGCATATTTTATTTTTTGCCCTTCCTGATGCAACTTTCCTTATTTATTTCCTGAGACATTGAATCACCCTATAGGTCCCTAGCCCCTAGGATGCATAAAGCGGGGAATCGTAGTGCTGGTCCCAAGCCCGGATAAATAGGACGGTTGTGTCAGGAAAAGCATTCGGGATAGACACTGTGGAAAAAAGGGGATAGTGTGGTCCATGATCTGCTGTGGTGATACCTATAGGGAGCCACTGAATAATAAAGAAGATACAGATGAAGACAGGAGCATGTAGGTGTGAGTGTGTGCACCTGAGATAGCATAGGCCCCATTGGGTGAAGCGACGGTGATGGAAGAAGCATTGCCGATGCTCTCGATGGCTCCGAGTCCTACATGGTTACTGAAGCTCAGGACGTGCCAGCCCATCACCTTCGCCAGCTGCTGTACCGCATGCACCTGATGCTGAGACATCTGCAGCAGATGGCACACAAACAGCTCCACATCATTTCATACTAGGGCCGTACTGATACTCTCTACTCAAGGTACGATTCCATTCACGATACGGTGTAACCAACCTATGAATTTTAATACAAATGATTTCTTATTGACTTCAAATTTCCTTTTACTATTTCTTGTTTAAAAAAGAAGCATTTGTTATCATCTTTTATGAATGAAAGCAATCAAATGTCCTTTTATTTCTGTAGGTAGTTGCAAAACTATGTCGTGTCTATGCAGCGAACATCATGCCGGTCCCTAGTGGGTCTTGAAGATGAAGCGTGGCTTTAAAAGTCTCGAATCCCAAATGAAAAAGGGGCAGTGAGATCCAAAAATTCATGAACAGAATAGTCTTACAGGAAAATCAAGTAAACAAATATATATCATTTTTATATTCTTCGGTTACCTGCGACAGTAAAAAGTCTTGCAGCTCCTGCTCCTGATGAGAAAGAGTGATGACCCGGCCGTCTCTGTGCACGACCTTGATCTGCTCCACGCCGATATTTAACTGTAACTGAATAGATCTAAAGGCGGCGCTAATGAGCACTTTATTATAGGTGCATTTAAAAAGAACTGACATCAAAAACAGTAGAAATCTTTTAGCTCTCACTTGCAGATCTGCTCGTAGCCTTGGGAGGTGATGAGGACCTTGACGCTGGACTCATAAACATCGTTGATGTTGGACCAGTGGGCCTGGATCTGAGGATCTTCGATACGACTCGCCAGGTTGTCGATGGTCCGTGCCGTCCTGAGAAATACACAAAGCATGTGTGATTTATATTTATAGATATATCTTTATTTTATTTATAGATAT
>JAYDZG010000027.1:4084023-4096108 GCA_034509265.1 Microcambeva bendego
AAAAGTCGAATTAAGTAATGGTTGAGTTCTGCTTGAAACGGTGATGTCATGCCATCTTTGGAGAGTTTGCCTGAATATTGAGCAGTCAGCCAAAGATGACATAAACTGACTTGAGTTTCTTAAGATGTGATGAAGAATCTTATCTTGAGCTATATTATTTGCAAAACCAATGGGCCATCAAAGAGAAGCTCAACACAAACAGCAATTAACAGGGTCTCCCAGGTGCAGCACATGATTGTCATCTGTGCCTCCATGCTCCCTGCTGACCATTAGCGGTAAGACAGAATTCTGTAATCAAAAAGTCTACAATACTACAACAAATTCATATTAATGGATTAATCTCAATCTTAATATTTACAATATACAATAACCTGGTCAGTACAAACACTGGAAAGCAGCCGCCCAACATGGATGCTTGTGTCAGCGATAGTTTTTTTGTGGCGGCCATCAAAAGATAAAAGACCTCCCGCTGAGTTCTTAGAAGAAAAAAGATCAAAGGAATGATGGCAAAAGAGAGATGGTGGAAAAAAACATCTCATCAAAGTGTAGACACACCCAATGAACCAACCTCAAGCAGGCCAGTAAAGCTGGAATCTTTTGGTCCCACTGCATGGCAGAGAATTAGGTCTAGAGGTGAAGAGATTGTCCATTTAGGAACCTGTATTATCAGTCATCTCTCTATGTTCCACTCCTGTTACACCTAATCATGCTTTATTTTACAGATTTAACTTACAGTTTACTTTCTTAATCTATCTTGTTAAACAACCCAGTCTTTACAATCTGTAGCCCATACAGATTTTTGTTTTTTTGGTAGAGCATAAAAAGTATTTAATCACCACAGAGGTGCCAAGCTCTGTACCTCCAAAACAACACAAACAAAGTTGAAAAAAGTTATATCGGCAGCTCAGAGACAAAGCAGAAAGACAATCTGGTAATACAATTTGGCAAGCTGCTCAGAGCTCTTGCGACAACACAGTTCTCAGAAAAAGAGAATTGAAAGCAAACACCGGACAAGGGAATGAAAGGGATGATCTGCCACCACCAACTCACACAGGCAACTGGCTACCAGAAAGCCAGACTTGATTAAGACTGGCATCATGGATTTAATGCTTCAATTAGGATCTCTGAGAGCAGGAATCTCAGTGACAGCTGGGCTCTAAACAATTACTGAAAGAAATATTTTATCAATTTTGCATGGGGAATTAATTAGCGTTAGGGTTTTTTTTTTTTCAAATAAGGTGAAAACTATACATATTCTGGCACATGTATGATTTATTTTGTTATTACAGTACTTTCCTGTAAAAGATGTGTGCTCTGCCTGTTTAAAAGAAGTCTATCCTGTGGAGAAAGTTGTGGCTGACAAGTGTATCCTGCACATGAACTGTTTCTGCTGTAAACACTGCAAGACAAAACTCAGGTGAGATGTGACATCATGGCGAAGCATTTCTAGCCGAGAGGTAACTCGGATCTCAGCCCTGCCGCTCGGGAGACAAGATAAACGATTATTGTTATTCAAGTGAGAGTCTCAGAGTGGATTCCTTATTATTAATACAACTGAGACCCCTGCTGGCTGATGGATGTGGCCTTCACCGAGTCGAGGGATAGTGTGTTTGTCAGGGTGTGGCTAAGTGTAGACAAAGCTTATCAGCATATGAACTCAGAAATGACACTGTATACATAACAATCTCAGATGGATTCATTGGTTTGCCTGCTTGAATGTTATTTTTTAATGTGATAAAAAAGTGAAATTAGATTTTTTTAAGCCACAACCTACATTACCTTTTTTTGCAGCATGCACAGATATTCTACCGTTTATGGAGATTTCTACTGCACATCTCACTACCAGCAGCTCTTCAAACGAAACGGAAACTACGATGAAGGTTTTGGATACCAGCAGCACAAAGACCAGTGGCTACCAAAAAAAGCAGACCCAACCCCTGAAACCAAGTCTAGTTCATCAGCACCTAACGTTCATTCAACATGCGTCAACTCTGCTGCTACGGTACAGACCAGGATCTCGAAAGATGACAGACGGGTTAAAACTAAAGTCTGCCAGGACAATGTAAAGAAACTAAATATCACTTGGCCGCCAGAAAACAAGGGAAAGAAGAAAGAATTTGGTTTAGATATTACTAAAGATCTACCATTTACGAAGCAAAGGCCTGAAGATTCAACAATTAAAACAAGCCGTGAAAGTTTACATTCTACAAATAAGGTTCATCCTGTCCAACAGACTAGAATTGTGAAAGAAACTACCAAACAATCCTTGTATCCTCTTAATGGCATGAAAAGAAATAACACTGGAATCCCATTTGAACCCAAGTTACATTTTTATGGTGAGGTTAAAAGGGCTAGTTCTGCTTTTCAACATAGAACATCCAAGACAAAAACCAAACTAGAGAACATTAAATCTATTAACAAACATGACGCCACGATGAACGTGGTCTCATGTGCTGTTTTTGATGGTGAGCTGAGAGTAGATGAAGTCTGCAATGATGCTATCTTTGCTCACAAGCTCAATGAAAATACTTTGTGCGATGATGATGGACCTACAAAGGATGATTTTCTGCCATCAAACAATCTTGAAGAGCTTCGGGAGGACTGTATGGCAATGCCATCACCTCAATCATCCATCAAGCCAAATGAAACCCAGTGTAACATCTCCAATGAGAGTTTGCCTACTGCTGATGTTGAGCTTACAGCAAATGAGGTCTGCAGTAGCCTTGAAAAACAGAATGATGCCATGTTTGCTGACAAGTTTAATGAAGATACTTTGCCTCCTGTTGATGTTTGTGATGGTCCAGAAACGAATACTCATCCACCTTCCATTTCCGATGACACATATATGAATAGTGACATTCCTGATACAGATCATTTCCCAAAGAAGCAAGAGAGATCTCAATCAAATATTCATACTGCCTCAAATGACAGCACAAGTCTTAAGACCTGTAGCAGCAAAGAAACTCCTGATTCTTCCCATACAGATAAATCTTACACCACTGATACAAAAAACCCAACAAAAGCAGTTAATAAATCCACGTCTAAAGGGATAAGTCCAATCAGCAAACTGTTTACCTCTGGTCCTAGTGAAAAAAGGAACGCCAAGCATGGCACTAAGAATTTACCAAAACGGGTAAACAAGCTGGAGAGTTTGTTGTCCAAACCCTTCACTAAAAAAGAAAAAGGTCTGGAAAAAACACAAGACATCAAGACAATCCTAAGTGAAATACCTCAAGAAGAAAAGAAAAAAGAAAGAACTCAAGAAGATGAGGAAGAATATGAAGGGAACACAGAAAATGAAACTTTGATGTCTGTGCCATCACTAAGTACTCAAGACGAGAATAATATTACATTCTCAAACACTGACATGTGTGATGTGGCAGCATTTCCTGGATGTAATCCTGGGACACTGGATCAAACCCCTGACAACAAACCTAATCTGACATTGTGCAAGAAAACCATTGAAGATCCAACACCATCAGCCAAGGAACATGACTCGATGCAAGTCAATGCTCAAAATTCTACCCAGAACCAAACCAGACACCATGCCGATATTTTTGGTCCTTCAATATTAGAAACTGAAACGACTGCAGATGTTAACATTGATGCAAACATTTTTGGCACAGAAAATGCATCTTCTGAAAGCACCAAAGGTATTTTAGTGATGTCTGACCAAACGTCTACTCAAAATGACATCGCAGATTTAATTGACACAAATGATAGCCAAATTCCCGTTGATGGAGGAGATGTTTTTTCTTCTCAAAATGACAATTTCAGCCCCAATGCCAATATTTTTTATCCTTCAGGATTTGAAACGGAAGCGACTGTAGAAGTCGAAGTTGATGTAAACAGTAATATATTTACAAATGCTTTTGTTGAAATTTTGGACCAGGAGAGTGAGGTCACAACTATGACGTCTGACCAAATATCTAGTCAGAATGACACCTCTTACTTGGTTGACTCCAATTCAACCCAAAGTTCTGTTGCTAGTGGAAATGCTCTTGCTTATCAGAATGACCATTTCATTCACACTGATATTTTTAATCCTTCAGTATTAGAAGCGAGAGAAACTGAAGAAGACAGAGTTGATATAAATAGTAACATTGCCTCAAGTGCTTCTAATCCCATTTTTGACACATCTTTTGAAAACACCAAATTTATTTTGGAGACATCCGACTATAAATGTACTGAAAATGACAAATCAGACTTAATAAGCACCAATGACATATCAGACTTAATAAGCACCAATGACATATCAGACTTAATAAGCACCAATGATAGCCAAAGTTCTGTTGCTGGTGGAAATGTTATTGCTTCTCAAAATGACCTTTTCAGCCCCAATGCTGATATTTTTTATCTTTCAGGATTAGAAATGGAAGCAATTGCAGAAGTCAGGGCTGATGTCAATAGTAATTTTAATGACATTCTTTACATGGAGAGTGAGGTCACAACTATGACGCCTGACCAAAAATGTAGTCAAAACGAGATCTCTGACTTGACTGACTCTGATTCAAGTCAATGTTCTGTTGCTGGTGGAAATGTGCTTCCATCTCAGAATGACCTTTTCAGCCAACACACTGACATTTTTTATCCTTCTGGATTAGAAATGAAAAGAACTGATCAGAATTTCACTCAACATGACATCTCAGACTTAATTAGCACCAATGAGAACCACAGTTCTTTTGCTGGAGGAAATGTACAAGTCGGAGTTGATGTAAACACACAAGCACTTAATGACATTTTTGACATTTCAAGCTCATTTTCTGAGATGTCTGACCAAAAATCTACTCAAAATGCCATCTCTGACCAAAGTCCGGTTGCTGAAGGAAGTGGACTTGCTTCTCAAAATAACCATTTCACTCTCTATGCTGATACAATGGATTCTTCAGGATTAGAAACGGAGGCAACTGTAGAAGTCAAAGTTGATGCGAACAGTGAAATCGCACTTAATGCCATTTTTGACTTACAGAGTGCATCTTCTGACCAAAAATCTACCAAAATTTACATCTCTGACCAACATCCTGTCGCTGGAAGAAACTTGGTTGGTTCTCAAAATGACCTTCTCGATATATTTGACTCAGATAATAAGAAATCAGATCTGATCCATCAAAACCATCCAAAACAAGAAAATAGCCAATGTGTTCAAAATGATTTTTTGGACATATTTAGTTTTGAACATGTGTCATCAACACGTGTGATAAATGGCGCTGACCAAAGCAAAGTGACCTCTGAAAACAAAGAAGTCATCCAATCCGAAGTTACTGACTCACTAAGTTTGAACGAAGATTCAAGTTCTGCTTTATGGCAGCCAAGCAAAACTCATCAGTGTACTGAGTCATCGGAGAGCATCGTTTTTCAGAATGCTGACAATGGAGCAGACATAAGCACGTTGACATTAGAACCATCAATAAACACCTCGGATATATTCAATGACTCCAGTTTGGAGATTGAAAATGTTGGAGACACCGTGTTGTTTGAGGACTTAACTGTGCCTTCAACACAGACAACACCGACAAATGAGAGTATAGCTAGTAAAGACGACTGGTTGAAAGATTTCTTAGGCTAGACATAGCATCATCTGATCATAGATTTTAAATATTAAATATAACATAAAAGAAATCCTCTGCATCCATAGATTTGGCTGGGATTTGACTGACCAGAGTTTGTGTGTTTTTAGCTACTTAAGACTTCAAGATCTCGGACAGTTTGACTAATTGCGAAATTAGACGAAACAAGGCATGCTTCATTAAGTATTGAGTATGTGTGTGTGATTAAGTAAACCTAAATAATTTATAGATAAATTGCAAACTTCATAAGAAGTCGTCAGTAATATTCAGATTCACTGTAAATGAATGATTATATAGAAACTGTATTTTTTTTAATTGAACACTTCAAAAAAATCTACTGTAACATACAAATTCATTGTACAAAATCAGTTACACATGTAACAAATCAGTTAAATCAATCTGAATCTTTGGCTTCACGAGGTAAAGATAAAATAATTTAAAGGTAAAACTTGTTTAACACTTTTCCAGACACTTTTTCTATATTGTGTTCTATTCTACTTGATTTTGTGTATGTTTCATTAGACTACACTGTTAAAAGGTTACTAGTTTTAATTTATTCAAGTTTAGCACTTTTTTGAATACATACCAGAATTAAAATTGAAGAAACATCAATTTCCGACAAATATATGAATTCTGTTGTATGCAATTGAATCTTATCACTCACACTTGACCTGTTTACAAACACAGTTGACAATTTACTGTATAAATGAATTTTTACTTCTTCGTATTCATTTTCACAGTACTATCAATCCCATCATTTATGCAAATAAACTGATTCTGTTTTTGCTGATTGTCAGATTTCTTACTTTGAGCATTTTTGGTGATAAATAAAGACATTTCTACTGATATAACCTGATTACAGTAAATATTGGGATAGTGGCAGGGTCATTTATAGAGCGTTTGGCAATCAATTCATAGTTTAATTCGACAGGTGCTAATAAAATTGGATTACCCAAAAAATACAAACAAACTTACTTTAAAACACTGATTTGAGGATTTGTTATTTTCCTTTAATCTGATTGGAGGATCAACTGAGGTTTCCTGACAGAGCTTTTTAGTGGTTTTTCCTTGCCATTGTTGCTCTTGACCTGCTCAGTAAGTTTTTGTCCATTGTGAGAACTTATACGAATGAATTTTACTTGAATTTGAATGTATTTCGAGGGGTCATTGTTTGTAACAGGTAAATAGTAAAAGGAAATGGTGTTTTCCATTCTATGGCACAATCATTTTCAGGTGTGCATGTTGGTGGGTGTGTATAGCCAAGTGAAAACCAGAAAAATAAAGAGCGCTTTGTTCCGAACTTAAAGAGATGTGATGTGTTTTTCGTTTTGTTGTGGCTGTTGTCAGAGCGTGTGGTTTTGACTGTGAGAAGGCTTTTTGAAACAGAAGATCCACTCCAAACCTTGTTTTACAGGTTTTAGGTTTAGCATTTAAGGGTTTTCATAAAACAAAGCATGTTTTACACTATTGACCCTGCAGGTATCCTATGAAACTATACATTTTAAAGTTTGTGGTCACACATGGAGTGGTTGTTTGAGCTGTAAAATAACCCATACTATATTGAAGTACCTGTGCTAAATTTGTTTACCCTTCCTGACCAGAACCCTTATAGGTTGAGCAAAAGAAAATCAACCGCAGTTGGGCAAAACCACAAATCATCCAGCTGTAGCTACTTCATTCTCAATATCTGGTGAAAATCTCATCATTTGGCTACAGTGAACGACCGTCGTCGTTCCTTGGACTACTTTTGATGCAGTCTAAGAGATGTTCTCCTCCAGCAGTCTTGCCATCACAATTTAGCATTTGTCAAACTTGATCAAATCCTTAGACTCTACCATTGGTCCTGCTTCTAACATTAACTTTGTGGATGACATTTTCACTAGGTTCCTAACACATCAAACCCACTAATAACAGATGCCATAGTGAGAATATCAGTTTTATTCACTTCACCTGTCAGTGTAACTCAAATTGCTGAAGAAATTAATGCTGGTTCTGATAGAAATGAGTCAGAATGCACATTGCATCCCAGTAGCCTGAGTATTTTGGCAGCAAAAGGCGGACCAACACAATATTAACAAGGAGATAATAAGGAGATGAGAAGTGTATATTTGTGTAGACATTCTTCTGAAGTGTATGCATTTTATTAATAGTGTGGTAGACAGAGTGCCAGCTACCTGTAAACTGTGGTATATCAGTCAGTACAACAGTATTTGCTCAGTCGTTTTCTGTCAGTTGGTTTCACATGAGGTATTTTAAAGCTAAATGACAAATAGCTAATTCTGCTTAGGAAAGTGTTTTGCAAGGTATTCTGTGGCTTGGCGTATTTGCATTCATCTTTTGAGTAAGTATAGCTTCCCTGGCAGGGGTGAATGAATGGAGCAATTTCCTTTTAAGTTTTTGAATAGCTCATACATTGAGGTTTTTGGTCTCAAAAGGTGGCATCGTGAGGATGTATAGCATTACATCTATGTAGACTGGACTTTGATCATTCCTCAGATTAAACGATGTTAAAAATCGTGGTTAGACTACTGTAATGCGCTTCCATTGGGCCTCCCTGTGAAAACTAATCCATACGTTCATATGTCCATACGTTTACAGCTTGAACGGTCACCGACTATAAGAAAACTGACCTAGATTTGACAGGTCTAATACATACACTGTTGGGTCACATTATTATGACCACCTGCTAAAATCCAGAGTTACCACCATGTGCACCACGGACAGCCGCTAGTCCAATAAGAATGTCTTAGTGGCTCGTCATGGGTATCTGGACCCATGCTGGCTGAAGTGCATTCCATAGTGGGTGGAACCACAGAGCACACAAAAACAATCGAGGTGGTCCCACAGATGCTCAATTGGCCTTAATGGGTATTAGGGGGCCATGATAGTACTTGAAAGTCTTGTGTTTCGATTAGTGTAGGCTTAGCTATTAGCATTAGTATTTACATTAGCTTCAGCATAGGTCATGTTTTAGTATCTTGTCCTGTTTTGCTTCTTGTCTATTGCTTCAAATAAAACTTATCGATATCACTGCGTGTGCGTCTGCCCCACTTGTTACAATTAATATAAAAATAATTAACTAATCTTATTAAAATTCCAGAATAAATGGTGAGATATAGGTTTTGTGACACCACATATTTAAACCCCCAACAGAACAGAAAGCTGTGAATATTCGCAATCAAAAAATTCAATTTTTTTCATGTTGTTCCTAAAATCAATGTTAGAGTTGCGTATTTACACAATTTACCATGGAAGCAAATAATTCTGGAGAGAACTGTCTAGTATTAGAAACAATTAACAGAAGCAAAATCTATCTAGCTATCAAAACAGACATAAAATCGGTAGTGTTCGATGTTATCTAGTCCAGTTACTCATCCAAACCTTTAGACTGTGCTTATATATATCAACAGTATATATACAATGCTTAATTTATCTGTGTACTCTTCAGGCCATTCACTTGTAAGTCAAGGTCATATATGATACACCTGTGTTCAAGGTTATCAAATTGTAAAAGTTTTTGTCCTATCATCATGCCCGACACTCCCTGACAACCAACTGTTGTTATAACGAATGGCTTACTGTAAAATCCCCTTAAGACTATTACATGTAATTAAAGGTATATTTGTTTATACATAAAGATAATAAAAATATATATGAACGAACACTTTGCATATCTGTTGTTGAAAATTATAGTTTATTCATTAGTCTACAATAAAAATAAATACATTTATATTTATTGTCCTTAAGAGCATTGATCCAATCCCTTATTCCTTTTGACAATGAACATGGCTTTAATTCTTACATGTTATAATAGTCCCTTTGAAAGGCTCAATGATTTCAAAATCATATTTTCAAGAAAGTTTAAGTCAGAAATGGCAAGGCCATTTAAGGATTTATATATTTATTTATTTTAGGTGTATATTTGGGTTATTGTAGAATGTGGGAAACTGCAGGCAACGCAAGTCTTGACCCATATCTCTCAATTTGCTCAGAGGTCTCTGATCTTGTTCACAGTGGTTGGTACGTCATTGTTTGTCAGTGTGTGCGCCGACGCCCACATTACCCGTGGTTTTCTTTCTGTGGAGTGTACTTATTCCTGAGGTCCGTCTAGTCTCTGAATTGCAAATGTTGCTGTTGGATGACCTCACTGAGCGGTTGCTGTTTTGTTTGGGACCATGTCTGATCTCTTGACTTTTAGCAACAGTTTGTAGGCTATTGTAACAAAGTTGTTGATCTGGTCAGCAAAGTCCTTGGTGAGAAGATGAGAAAATATAGAGCTCGATGTGCACTAGTTTCGAGTGCCAGCTCTGGAAAGCTCCGTTCTTCAGGCTCATTTCCTAGGCCAATGATTCTTTTAGAAGTCCTGATATGTCACTCAATTCAGTTTTCTTTGAACTGCATGAAATTCCTGAGTGCTGTTTGTGGGGAACCGGTTCCATGCACTGGAAGTGTATCAAATGAAATACTTGATCTTAGACATTAGTGATATTGGAAAAGATTGGCTGGATTTGGCTTCATTTAAACAGGTTAACTTAATTTACATTAAATTTACATTTTATTGTGCTGTTTGTTACCGACACTATGCCTCAGCCTGCCCATGTTTTCATTCATCAGTAACCAGTTTTGCATTTTTCCTTTTGTAACATACACTATTTGTTGAAATGACAAATTCGATTTGAGTGAGACCACTGCAAAGATGGAAGATGTTTCCGAATTGCCATCAGCAGCTATTATTAAGCTGTATAGACCTGACTGACACCATTGGGTGCCAATCATCAGAATAAAGTTAGAGTGCAGTTTTACTAGTTTGCGTTGCTACATCTTATTAAATAATAAAAATCCTGATCTAAATGAATAAATTAAACTGCCTTGAGACGATGGTATGAATATTATATGTTTTGTTTATTAAAATACAGTATTGCTTTTCACATAAAAGACAAATAATGTCAGTAATAAATTACAATAAATAATCTAAAGCCTATATGTAAAACTAAGAAAAAATTCCTTCACTTTTTAATACTGAGTGTTGATGAAAAAGGCGGTATTTGTCAGAAACATAATCAAATCAATGTACAACATTGTTACACCTTATTATTTCTGAGTGTTCTAGGCAGGGTTATAGTTCTCCAAAGAGAACTGCCGTCCTGGGATTCAAGCACAGTGGCAGTCTTTAACGATCAGATCATTTAACGATGACAACTTGAGCTTTCCCCGACTGTCGTAATGCATGAGAATCATGGGCTCATAGGCAGCTGGCACGCAACATGGGCGAGGCGTCGCTCCCTTGGTCAAGTGATGTAGACGAAACTTCACCTGAGTGTGCAGACCGGCCGGTTTGTAATTGTGTGGGCATGAACCATCACAGAAGTACATTGTGTAGGCAGCAGGAGCAACAATCCAGTCTGACCAGCCGATCTCTTCAAAGGAAACCGTGAGCGAGCTGCGACCGCAGCGATCGTCATCCTCAAGACTTTGTCCATAAGTGGAACGCGCTTTTCTCACCTTATTACCAAGCAGTTTAAGTTCCAGACAAAGCTCAGGCGTGAGCTCAAATCCTTCATCGTTCTCTCGGATAAAGCCAATGTCAATGATTAGTAATGCATCAGTAATGTTGTTATTTATGAGCCATTTGTCGACCACAAACGTCACATCCAACGTAACATTGTGGCCTTGGATGTTAAAAACGTCTGTATCGAAAACTGTGTTTATATGAGACCCTGATGTTTTCTGGATTTTAACATAAACTTGCTGAGATTGTTCTGGTTGCTCAAAGGGCTTAGGCTGCCTCTGAAGGTGTAGCTGTGCTTCCGTCAGGATGAATTCCTCAGTAAGATGAGACTCCTTTTGGAACACGGCCCGAAACCATTGAGTCGTGGATTCTGTCTGGCCTTCCTGACCCTGCTGAGAATCCAGTGACTGCACTGAAAGCAAACGTAATTCAGAACTGCTATTACTATAATTATTTGTTAAGTGCAATCAACATTTTAAATCAGATGAGTGCGAATGACCTTAATGACTGTTTGAATCCTATAAAGACTTACATTCTCAAAAATCTTGTAAATGCACATAAATAATTCCCAACAAAATGATTTATAAATACAGTTAAAGATAATTAGACCACGTATGATGAACAAGAATCTCTCAGGAACTCTCAAGAATGTGGCAGCATAATGAAGTTTGTTTGTTTGTCCAGTTTTCTGTTTATTACAGTATTTTTTATAAATAGTTCTGTGGACAATGCAATTGAAATGTTTAAACACTGACAAATATTTGGTTTATTATTGTTATTATTATTATTATTATTATTATTATTATTATTATTATTATTATTATTATTATTATTTTATAATTATTTTATTATTATTATTATTATTATTATTGTTGTTGTTGTTGTTGTTGTTGTTATTATTATTATTATTATTATTATTATTAATATATTTTAAAAATATTATTATTATTATTATTGTTGTTGTTGTTGTTATTATTATTATTATTATTATTATTATTATTATTATTAT
>JAYDZG010000027.1:4127412-4138985 GCA_034509265.1 Microcambeva bendego
CTAGTTTAAAGTTATCTTCATTGAAAAGTACAGTGCTTTTCCTTCAAAAATAAGGACATTTCAATGTGACCCCAAACTTTTGAACGGTAGTGTACATTCATTTTATTGGGGTTTTTTTCTCTCCTTCATGGTATCGAAATTGGTATTGGGAATTGTGGAATTTTAGTGGTATTGGTACAGGAACATTTCTTGCATCATGACATCCCAACCTACTTCAGACATAAAAAGCCATTAATTACTTAATAAATAAATAAAAGAAGCACAAATGTAGTATTTTATAAGATAAGTATAAGAGAAATAATGATAAAAGCATTTTTATGTTATAATTTATCTTCAATTTCATTGTGTTAAAAAACTATTTCTTATAGAGAACCCAGTATCATGAATCGTATCGCATCGTGGGTAGAGTGTATCGTTACATCCCTAGTTTTGATAGAAAATGAAAACACCTAAGACGACATCCAGAAGTAACAGAATAATTTTATCATAGAAAAAAAAATACAACAAACATGTTGACAAGAGGAAAAAAAAATACTAAATCCTGAATCATGTAAAAGAAAGTGACAATTCGTAATACACTACATGGAAATACATTTACAGTGAACCAGTTTGAAGGGACACGAGTCTGATATTCTCAATACCATCTGTTCAATAAATACTTAACATAGCTGATGTAACATTAATAAATTAGGAAGAAACAAAATAGCTGGAAGATAATGACGCTGACTAATACTTTTTCTCAAGATGTTGTTTGAAAACTAGCAAATAGTGTTTCTACAGCTCAGAAAATAGAAGCACACATCCTAACGATATTTCTGAGCAGTTGTCATGAACAAATAGACATTAGGGTCTGCTAGGATGTAACGATTTACCATAAGACAGTTAAATGAAGTTGCAATTCATATCATGCCCCACATGAATTGATTTTAAGAGAAATACAGAAGTTATTTTTTTCTAAAGAAAAATGAAAAAAAAAAACTATTAGAAGTAGTCTTCAATTTCATATTGTTTAATAAGATCGGGAAATTATTGTGAATCGTATCATCGTGGGTAGAGTGTATCGTTACATCCCTAGCATGTCCTGTATATTAAAAGGTTTTATCCGGTAATAAGAAAATCAGAGGAATTGTATACATTCCATTTTATTTTATCAATTATAAAATTCTATTTCATCCATTATTTATCCTCGATTTTGGGGGTTAAATTGGATATCCAAAGGGAGTTCAGCCGACCTTGATTGCTTCTTGCTATAACAAGCAGTACCCAAGTGGACTTCCGGTGCCAATCCTCCTTATTTATGTGGGCTTGGGACCGGTACTAAAGTGCACTGGTTTGTGCATCCTTGTGACTAGGTACCTATGGGCCAATTAAGTCTCCAATTAATATGGCTGCATGTTTATGGACACGGGGAGAACATGCAACCTCAACACAAAGAAATTCAGGATCTTCTTGCTGTGAGGAGACAGTGCTCCCCCCCTGAGCCCCCGTGCCACTCATTATCATTAATGACATGATTTTGATAATTTCTTCGCATTTATACAGTCGGTTGGACATACTGGGAAGTCTCCTAAATAAATAATTTAATCGCAAAGCAGCTTCAGTAACAAACTGGAGCTGATATGCAGGAGATTGGAGATTTATTTGTGAAACCGATATTACAGTAGAACTTGCCAAATCATGAATGTCCTTCATTTAAAAACACACAGAGGCTGCTAAGGCCGTAGTATTTCGACAACATTCTTGACGTCATTCCGATTTTTGTTCAGCGGCCCCGTTACCTTTGTCTTAAGTAACATCTTCCAGACTTACAGGACAGGACAATTCCGAACCTGCATCGGCACTCAGAATTAAAACCTTTGTGGGCAAACGGAATGCCATCGTTAAATATAAATGAAAAACAACCAAACACAGTTAATACTGATCGTTTAAAGTTCTGCTCTCGTGAAGTCACAGGCACTTGAGGATGGCGTCCACTTTCCTAGGGTTAGTGATAAGGGTGAGAGTCCATACTTCCTCGTGGAGACCTAGAAGTCATTGACCTTCTGAAGGTACTTTAATATCGAGTCCATGCCCTGAGGGGAGCCCCAGACTCTCTTGAGGGCCTCACACTCCCTCTCGTTGGCCTGTTCCAGGGCAGTCCGGTTAACGTTTCGCACCAGTGCTTTGGACTCCAGCAGAACCTACGGTGACGCCGTGGTGGTGGTGGTGGTGGTGGTGGCGGCGGCGTGACAATGGAGTCAGATGGGTCACGAAAGGAAAAAAAAATGAATTGTAAATGTAAATTTGATGTAAATGTTCAGTGAACAAAACTGTTCAACGGCTGTGTTTCAAATTGCATAATTGATTCGGGACACTGTGGATTGCTCAGCCGATAAAGCAGTAATAGCTCTTTCAGTATGCAAGTGTGCACTATGCCGCCAATGTCATATTTTCACCCACAGCCCAAAATGTGTGTGTGTGTGTCCTGTGACTGGCGCCCCATCCAGGGTGTTCCTGTGTGCCGCATATTTTTGGACTGTGGGAGGAAATCGAAGCTCCCGGAGTGAACCCATGCAGACACGAGGAGAACATGCAAACTCCACATAGAAAGGACCCAGACCGAAGCCGAGACCTTCTTGCTGTGAGGTGACAGTAGCTGTGATTTGAGCTTTAATGAATCGTGGGGCTTTATCTGTGACTATGTGATGTCATGTATCGCTTGACATTCATGTACTTGTGTACTGAAAGAGCTTACTGCTTTACCAGACAAATAGTGCGCACTGCATCAATTTCAGTACATACTAGGGATGTAATGATTCACAAAGCATCGTTAAGAATCAATTCACGAGGGGCGTGATTCAAATCTGAATTCAAAGAGGCCACAGCATATTTTGGCTTAGTTTTACCTACCAATAGCATTTCTTGTTTAGATAAATATAACTTGAATCACAAAAAAGTATTTGACTTTATTTTCTTTAAAAAAAAGGAAATGGTCAGAATGTGTCTTCAGTTTCATGCTGTTATAAAAAAATCATGAAAGAAATCGTATCGTGAATGCAGTATCTTGTATCGTTAAATCCTTAGTACATACTGTATAGAAGTATGTGATTTCGGACACAGCCCACGTATTAAATAAAACCCCCAATTCACTCCTATTCTCTAAGAAGGTACAAACGGAGGCCGAGATAACTGATTATTAAGCGCACAGCTATCGCTAACAGAACTGACAGGGAAGGCGCCGCATTGTAAGTCAGCTGTGCATGACTGATGAAATGCCATTAACATAAAAAAAGAACATGTCAAAAAGACAAACTCGGGACGAACAAAGGAATGAAATGAAATACCCGTAAGTAAGAATGAGAATGAAAATAATGACTTACGACTGAATTACACGAGACAAGCTCTTTAATGCGAGCCATCACCTCCTGAGCGAAGGTCTCCGGCCAGAAGACTTGGGACAACAGACCTTTGTTGCAGGCCTCCTGGGCGGTCAGCTTCCTTCCGCTCAGCAACATCTCGTTAGCCTGAGATCAGAGAGACGTATGGAAAAATCTATTTGTTCTCGTCACAATACGATTTCCATAGACGACTGATGGTTGGGATATGTTTCAGACGGGCTATTATTGTCTGTACAAATTTTAATCAGATTCCCAACAGGTGATAGTAATCATGCAGCATCCAGGAAAGGTTGAGTCTTTGATGAGTGAAGTTGGCCAGAGGATCTCCAGTTTGTCAAAAAAAAAAAATAAATAAATAAATAAAAATAAAAATCAAGCTTAACCATAACCGTGATCTTCGATCCCTCAGACAGAACTGCCACTCAACAATATTTAATTACCACTACCACGCAAGCAAAGGATTACTTTATCAAACATTTGCCGAGTCACATTCACAAATTTTATTTAAGACAGAAGCCATGTGTTAACCATGTTCACCATGCTCGACTTCCGTGAGCTCGGGGGCATCAAGGACGGACCATGACGCAGTGAAGCCGGAATGATGAGGCTATTTTTAAAATGTAAGGAGTAGAAAGTACTCCTTTGCATGAAAATGTAAGGAGTAGAAGTAAAAATTCGGCTGAAAAATAATGACTCCAGTAGAGTATAGATAACTACCTAAGTAACAGTTACTCGACACCACTCTGGCTCCGACGAAAGACAAAAGGGACCATCGAGACGGTTAACATGAGGTCCAAAAGCCAGGGTGTGTCATGGTACACAGAAAAATACATCGAGATCCTAGGTGCTACCTTTAAGTAATCATCTTTATATAATGTGAACCCCCCTTCTGCAAAGTATTGCCTGCAGTCCTGACCTGTCCCCATCAAAGAATGTGTGGAGAATTTTGAAGCGAGAAAATGTGAGATAACCCCATACTGTTGCACATCTTGAGACGTGTTTGCTGGACTCACTCGGTCTGCTGCTTGGTGCGAAAACTTTTTTTAAGTGTTGGGTGACATTGTTTGGAGACATTAGATTATTAGATTTTTTTGGAATGTATTGCAAGCCTTAAATGCTGGAAATGATGTTTATTAATAAATGATATTAAGTTAATCAGACAAAACTAAATATTTCAGGTTTGTACCGTCGACGATCAAATACACGTCAAAGTAAATATAACATATTATTTGAACTTTCTCTGATTTGGGGTTATAAAAGACATACTTACTGATGCGACTCCCATTATATGCGGGAACGTTATGGACGAGCAGGCATCTGGTGTCTGGCCGAAGGTGGCATAAGGTGTTTGGAACCAGGCCTTCTCGTTGGCCCATACTACATCACAGAGGGGTAGGATGGAGGCTCCGAGACCAACAGCAGGTCCGTTCACAGCAGCAATGATGGGCTTCTTGAATTGTATAAACGTGTCCACGAATGCCCTGAGAACATGAAATACAATTAGTGAACCCGTGCTTATTCATGCGTTAGGATTTTCCCTTGGAACTACCTGAACTCACGGAAAACCCAGACGTCACTAATATCCGCTGCATTTTTAATGTATTTTTCATGCCAATATATATTTTTCCATGTGATTTAATGCTGAATTACCAAAAACAACATAACTTACTAATTTTGTAACTTAAATATTTATGTAAATTCAGCTACATAAACCATACTTACGCCAGAAAATGTACGAATTACAGTACTAACACATAAATGGGTACAAACGGTACGAGCCGGTCTGTGGTGAGTTTTGTAATAATGCAACAGAGATCTTTAAAGCGTTTATAGCTGAAAAGAAAACCGTGTCGAGTGCTGTTATTTCAGAGAAGACCCGGTTTTATCTTTAAAAAACTGGTTTATTAACCAAAGCCTCAGCTACAGGCTCCACTAATGAACACGCATAAGATACTAGTTACGTTTAAATTAATGTGTGAAAAGATCGACTGTACAGTAAACAGTTGTCAAAAGAAACTAACATGTGGGTACAAGTGTATTTCCAAATCAAAACCTGAGTTTAAAACGAATGATCTCAATACTAAACACAATAGCATTGAAGTATCCCTACAAACGTACGCATTGACCAAAAGAAGGGAAGAAGGGCGCTTCATAGGAATTTTCTGAGCGGTAACTTCCACCTCTGCTCCAGGATCGGCCAGGTTAGTAAAACACCTTGCCTCGATTCTACCAGAGTGTCAATGGGCGGGCACAAAACACAGAAGTAGTGACTGAAAATGTGTTTTTGGCGGCATATTTGGGGTTCAAATGATGAAAATGGGCATTTAGGGGATGAACCTCGAGAATTCCGGGGGTTTGCTGTGCTAGATTTTTAATGAGCTTTTAATGAGCTGGTTGTTCACAGAAACGGCATAGAGGGGACATAATGTTATGCCTGATCAGTATATTTGTCATCTGGCATGATCAGTACTGTTTAATTCGGTTTATTATTTCTTGTGCATTTTAAATTACATTTTACCCTATTTTTTAAACAGAGCATGCATTTTTGCATTGAACTAAACAGTACAGATAACAAATAAACCTCATTCCACAGATATAAATAACTATAACTAGATCTCTATAAATAACTGCTCATTTAAATAAAACTGAACACACATACTTGATGGTCTCTGCCATTTTAATGCTTTCTCTTTTCCGATCGTCCGTAAGCCGTCTGATTAAGTAGATGAAGTCCAGCCCTAGACTGAACACACTTCCAACAGCGCTCAGTAAGACCAGTTTACTGTCGTCGGCTGATGCTGTGGACATGGCGCTCTGAACCTCCTTCATTACCTGTAGCGGAATACGCAGTGGAATTAAAATGAACACAATTAGCAATCCAGTCCTGAGTCGTTAGAATCCCAAATAAAAAAAAAGTTGGGTATGTAAAATACATTTACTCACTCACATTTACTTTGAATGGATGTTTATTAACATGACAGGACACCATGTCTCATGTCTTAATTATGCTTAAACTGTCAATTAAATAATAGTAGAAGTAAATATAAGGAACAATGCACTTTTATTTAATTTGCGTTCCCTATACCGTCCTGAATGTTTCTGATTTGCGGTTGTAACGTGTTTGTGTCTATGAGTCACACGTTTAGACTCACATCAGGATTCAGTGTATTGTTCTCCGAGGTCTTTGTTGAAAACAGAATGTGAGTAAAGCTGTCCTGCTTCTTCACCACAATGTCTCTGTACCGATACGCGCTTTCTGTCTGACGGACACTGAAACGCAGACGTTTGTCGAAGGTGGAACGTTCCTCGAGCCTCCGCTTCCCCAACACGCCCGTTAAACCAGAGTTGAGCGGCGCCCCCGTCGCGCCTCTCTGTAAACTGGCTGTCCCGCTGGCCGACGATGCTTCCAGGAGCAATGGCGCACCTTAAAAAAATAACAAAAGGCACATTTGTAAAGTATGCTGGCAATTTAAAAACATTTTGTTAAAAACATGTTACCCCAATAGAATCATAAAGTATTGATAAGCTTGGATTGTTTGCTGTGGCAGTTCATATTATGGTCAGATCAGTACTGATAGCTTAAATTACACTTCAGGTGAGTCCACCTGCTTGCATTGCAATTGATTGGGTATAGTTGCACATTAATCTATAATTACCAACAAGTTACAAGGTATTTTTAAGCAAGGTAAGCACCTTCAATGCACAGTGGCAATTCAAAGTGCTTTACATGAGGAAAAATTGAAGCATTAAAATTTTAAAAAGCATTCAAACATTCCTGAAGTCTCGAACCTTATTGTAGTGACAATTACAAAATCATGAAAAGTACAACATGAAATATAAAGTGCTTTAAAAATTATAAACATGAAAAACATAAAGAAAATATAATAAAATAGCTTATACAACAAATCACAAGTATGTACCTTTCTGTCTACAGGTAGGGAGTGCATGTAAGGGTAATTATTCCACATGGAGGCTCTTCGAGAGAGAAACTGAGCTAAGCAAGCTGAGCTGTTAATGAGAACCTAAACACACTGCTATAAAACTGGGACACAGCCCCATGAGAAACCGGGTTAAGGTTTATATGGTTGATGTCGACCCCGAAAATCATCCAAAAGTGAATCGATTCATTTGAAGCCTGGTCTATACCAATTCGAAAAAGTCATGTGACTGTCCCAGAAAAGCCTTCGTTATGTCACACTGTTTCAAAATGTTTCAAATGATCTCTTGTTTTTACTGATTGGAGACACTTGAATCAGAGACACAGTGGGTGTGTTGGAAAACCTAAACCTACTGAGCTGCCTTGCTTCCTTCAGCTTACATGGATTGTAACAAGAAAATAAGACTCATAAGGCTGGTGATTCAGGAATAATTCATCATTCTAAATATGTATGAATGAATAATAAATATAAATTATTTATTAACACTAAATTATTAAAAAATAATTAGACTTATTTATTATTAATAATGTGATAAATAATTTAAATTAATACAAAATCAATAACAAAAAAGCATCATTACCTTTTCCACTAAGGTTTCGGACAGCGGCGGGTGTGATCGGAACCTGAGGTGGTAACAGAGGTGTCAGTGGCCTGGGCCGTGTGCCCATGCGTGCCCGCTCCTGTCCCGGCTCCAGTACGTGTCCCATGGGTTTTTCCTGTACGGCTACTTCCGGGGGCACGGAGTCCGGCTCCTCTCCACCCTGTTCTAGACTGTGCGCTGCCTCGCTGGGAGACTGCTCGGAGTCGATGCGGCTACTGAACGGGCTCTTCGGGACTAAGATTTTTATCCCAGACTTGGCCAGGTCCATACTGCAGCGTAAAAAAGCACTACCAGGAGAAGCCGTGATGGGGGACGGGTCGGTGCCCACACCGGGTGAGTCAGTAGCGGTGCTGTAGCAGAAACTACTAGGTCCTCTGAACTTTGGGTTAGATAAAAAATCTTGATTGGTGTCCGTTTTGGTCTCCGTGGCGCCGGTATCTGGTAACTTCTGTGATGATTGGGGGCATTCTGTGACGTTTTGCTTAGATGGCTCAGTCCTACCCAAACTCGGATTTAAACTGCAGGTGTGTGGTTGAGGCCTGTTCATCTGCTTTCGCGCGTTGTTGCTTGAGCTCTGGCGCGCAGCTATCATGGGGGACCTGCGGGTGGAGCGAATGATGCCCACGTCTCTCTGGATCTCGCCGTGCTGACAGTTAAACTCCTTGATGAACTCCATGCAGCCAGAAAGATTAGACTCCGGCTCCCAGGTGTCTCCTTCAAAGTCGTAGCCTCTCCAGCGGACCAAGTACTCCATTTTTCCTTTTTTGTTTTTACGTTTACCCACAATTCTATCAACCTAGAGAAAGAAAGGAACGAGAAAAATTCAATCCCCGGAATTCACGGTGGTTGTGTTCCAAGAGCAGCCACGACTAATGAAAAACCACTAATAATGGTCACTGTCCAAAAATGCTTAGAAATGCTCGTTTTTAACATTTAAACCCCCCAAAAAACACATATTCAGTCGCTACTGCAGTGTTTTGTGCCCGTCTACTGACACTCTGTCTGTCCCCAGAAAGTGAGCTTCCAAGTAAATAAAGCACTACAGTTTCTAAGCCTTAACTCCTGTAAGATTATTAAACTATGACCCTCCCTTGTATGCACTTTGTACAGTGTTGACAGATTTTCTGCTTTTTCATTTGTTTTGGTGGATTTTTAAAGGGATTTTGGCTGAATGTAATTTTAGCGGTTTGTATTTTACTCAGTAACAGATATTATTTAAAATGTGATGAATTACATTTTAACATGAATTACAAAACAACTCAATTACAGTAACAGGAATAAATGTAATTTGTTACACACACCAAAACATTTTTCACTGATGGAATTACATGA
Source organism: Microcambeva bendego (assembly GCA_034509265.1). Taxonomy (NCBI): domain Eukaryota; kingdom Metazoa; phylum Chordata; class Actinopteri; order Siluriformes; family Trichomycteridae; genus Microcambeva; species Microcambeva bendego. The sequence goes on from JAYDZG010000027.1 coordinate 4,136,661, forward strand.
TATGATGCCTATGTATGATAGGATTCTGAAATTCCTTGCTGTATCTGGTCTCACAAGCTGGGTCCTTTCAATGTGGAAGTGATGTCATTTGTCAATAAAAATAGATCTTTATCATCATTTGGCACGCCCATCCTGATGCAACCCTCCCTATTTATCCAGGCTTGGGACAAGCACTACTCTGCACTGGTTCATGCATCCTTATGGCTAGGTACCTATAGGACAATTCGGTATCTCCAATTAACCTGCCTGCATTTTTTGGACTGTTGGAGGAAACCGTAGCTCCTGAAGGAAACATAACTTTGCACCATTCTATGCAAATGTGCAAAAATACACGCCTAATATCGAAATTCAACAGTGCAGAGAACATGACGAGCATTATTACCTTCGAGATTCAAGAACTTTCTCACACAATAAAAATAAAATGGTTACCCATGCAGCCGAGCTACAGCTAGCAACCCAGTCGTACCACAACACCCATCGCCTGCTTGTGAAAATAAATACATTTAGACAGGTAAACATATATAAATAGTTGATTTAATCGCTAAGATAACGAGCTTATTCGAAAGCTATTTCCCTCAGAACTACCTCATAGAGCTCCTCCGTGGCCATCATGGCCTGGTAACATTCAGCGCTGGGGTAATCCGATTGGAAGCCTTTCACCACTTCGGTTCTCCACTTTTGGCCTCTTTCCTCGACTTCTATCGCAGGTTGTAAGTGATGCACGACGACACGACGTCTCGTTTTACAACCCGCGACTGGTTTTAAACAGGTCTACGAAAAACACAACTTCAAATCGTGCGTCTGAACTTATGAAGCAGCGTTTTACGACGCAACAACTCTTAAGTCTGTAATCAAAGTGGAACGGTCACGTGGTCATGACGTGCCTTTGTACAGCTGCCGAATTGTGCCATGACGGGTGTTTAGGGTCTGTGGATGGACTGTGGTCAGTCAATGGTCAATGGCTTAACGTTTTCAACGTTTTTACGTTTTTGATGGGCAAACCTGGATTAAATAGACAGGCTAATACTGTATGCCCTACCCAGCCCTTTCACCTACAATATTAGTTAAAACAGTGTTTTTTGCACCACATATAAAATATTATTTCATGAAAGGGAGGATTTTTTCAGATTTAGAATACGATTTCCATCACTGTGCTGTAAAATTCATCCTCCGCATTTGAACCCAATCCGTGCAGTGAAACACACATAGACACTAGTGAACATTAGGGGGCAGTGTGCACACGTGCCCGGAGCGATGGGCAGCCCTAGCCACGGCACACGGGGAGCAACTAGAGGTTAGGTGCCTTGCTCAAGGGCACTTCAGTCATGACATGTCAGCGCTGGCAATCAAACCAGCAACCTTCGGATCACAAGCCCAGTTCTCTAACCACCACTATTTAGAATAGAAAAAAACTAATTACAAAAAATGAGCTTTTTCTTTACAAGACGACGCTGCTCACACCTAGTGGTCCTAGGAGACAGTAACACCCAAAGTGTTTTGGAAAATTTATTCTTTCTGTGTGGCTCAGTAATAAAATAATTTATGACCATATATACAAGTGATGGTCATAAAATTAGAATATCATGAAAAAGTTTAATTTCAGTATTTTATTCATTCATTACACCCAGACTGATATATTTCAAATGGTTTTTTTTTATTATTATAACTGACAACTAATGAAAAATCCCAAATTCAGTATCTCAGAAAATTAGAATATTGTGAAAAAGTTTAATGTTGAACTATTTAAATATTGCCACACTAATCAGCAAATTAACCCAACACACAATCATGGGGAAGACTGCTCACTTGACAGTTGTCCAAAAGACGATCATTGACATCTTGCACAAGCAAGGCAAGACAGAAAAGGTCATTGCTAAAGAGGCTGGCTGTTCACAGAGCTATGTGTCCAAACACATTAATAGAGAGGTGAAGGGAATGAAAAGATGTGGTAGAAAAAAGTGTACAAGCAATAGGGATAACCGCACCCTGGAGATGATTGTAAAACAAAACCCATTCAAAAATGAGGAGGAGATTCACCAAGAGTGGACTGCAGCTGGAGTCAGTGCTTCAAGAACCACCACACACAGACGTTTGCAAGTCATATGTTTCAGCTGTCGCATCTAAGTTTCCTTTTATTATATCTCTTTAGAATCAAATAACAGAATCCCATTTTTGCTTTAGTTATCTAAATAATACACCATGTTCCACAGTATTATTCAAATTGGATGTAAGTGTCATAAAAAAAATTTTTGTTTCTCAAATAAACTCATGGATGGTATTGTGTCTCAGGGCTCTTTGGATCACTGAAATCAATCTCAGACACCT
>JAYDZG010000027.1:4163449-4177830 GCA_034509265.1 Microcambeva bendego
AAAATCTATGGGGTATTGTGAAGAGGAAGATGAATGCCACTATTAGAGCAATCTGGGCTCTCATAACACCTGAGCAGTGCCACAGTGATTGACTCCATGCCCTTCTGTGTTGCTGCAGTAATCCAGGCCAAAGAAGCCCCAACTACATATTGCGTGCTGTACATGCTCACACTTTTCATGTTCATACTTTTCAATTGGCCAACATTTTCTAAAAATCCGTATTTTGTATTGGTCTTAAGAAATATTCGAATACTGAATTTGGGATTTTCATTAGTTGTCAGTTATAAACATCAAAATTAAAAGAAATATACGTAGTTACTGAGATTTTATGACCAGCACCTGTACACATATACAGTAAACACCTGCTAATTCACGTTGATGTGTGAGCAGTTAAATTGACTTTTTGTCTTTTTGTCTCCCTCTAGGGGGAATAAAAATAATGACAGGCTAGCGATTATATTTTTCCACAGTTGAAGATAATTTCATTCATTTGTAATGATTTCCAGTTTCATTTTTAAAACTTGTTTCAATTTGGTAAGTATGATGGAATGTACTTTAAAAAGTGTGTTTGAAAGATATTCTTTAAATGGTTGTTAACGCCTTGCTTCTCCAAAGTAAAATAGTATTTGTTCACAGAGAAAAAAAGGACTTAATACATTACGAGGACAAAATACAGAACATCCCTTATATGATAAACTATACAAAACAGGGAATATATAGACAAATGTAATTTTGTACAGGCAGATCTAACAAGCCTATGTTGCAAATCACCATTTTAAGGAGTCAGTTTTGTAATGCCCATACCTTGATCACGCTGTTGTCCAGACCTTTGGTGTGCTCCTCAAATTATAATTATAATTTCTGAGTGCTGAGAGTTGTGATTTCTAATCCGTCTCCATCTTGCTTAATTACTTTAGTCTGCATGAGATGATCAGCAATGCAAAAGTTTCCGTGTGGAAAAGTCTATGTCTGATGAATAGAAGATAACAATGCAATAAAGCCTTTTACTGCAAACGTACTCAAAATTCTTAAAAACAATTTGACAATGAACATTCATACACATACGACTCTAAGCAAGACAGTTTGTGCACGTCTATACCTGCTAGTCAAGGCTGGGCTGTGATTGTTAAATAACATAAATTTGTCGCCCTCTACTGTATATGAAAGGAACTTCAGGCCAGCGATAATATTTTTCTACAGTATACTGTGCAGTAATTAAATATGTTCTACATTCATTAATAAGACGCGTACTATCAAACAGTGATGAAAATTTACAGTTCAAATATATTATGAACATCTAAACAAATACTAATTAAATTAAAGCAAATAAATCGCGTATACTCTTCCTTATAATTCGTGTTGAAACGTGACTTGGTAAATGAAAGAAGTTTCTTTGTCGCCCTCTATCGTGCGTAAAAAGTATAATGTAAACATTTAGAAAAGTATAAAAATATTCCGCAGAATAATCTAAGATATATTTTCATTCATAATACAGATCTTATTAACATTGGCCTTAACATGTAAGATGGAGCTTCTTTGTCGCCCTCTAGTGTAGTTAAAAAGAACTTCAGTCCACCAATTTACTGTACATTCATTTATTATATATATAATAAAACGGTGGTAAACCATCAGAGCCTCAATATATTCTAAAAAAAAATTGAAAAGCTACATTTAAAAATACAAATTAAAACAAATAAATTGTTTATACTTGTCCTTACCTGCTTAAACGTGACTGAACATGGAGGCTTAAATGTAAGAAGCCTGTCGTCCTCTAGCCTGCATAAAAAGAATCTAGGTCTTTTCTACGCAGAGTTTCCATGTTCTCCCAGTGTCTGCGTGGGTTTCCACCAGGAACCTGGTTTCCTCCCACAGTCCAAAGACATGCTACCAGGTTTATTGGAAACACTGAATTGTCCTGTAGGTACCTGCGATGTACTGGCACCCCATCTAGGGTGTGCCTTGCACCCGTTGAAAAGCTGGGATAGGCTCTTAACTGAACATTTGTTTTCTCTTATCCTTAATGTCTAAAATTAAATGGCTCAATACAAATTTAACATTGGGTTTTTTTCTTAAAAACTGAACTACCATAGTGCTTTGTATTTGTACAAAATAATTTGTAGAATGGCTTGATTCATCCACACTGAATATTTCTGAACTTTTCAACATCATAATCTTATGCTCACTCCTTAACTGAATAGAACCCACAATTAAAAGACAGGCTTCACATTGTTGGGGACAGTACTTTATTAAAAATGCATATGTATATCTTTACATGGCAACATATATATTCATATGCAGTCCATGTGGAGGGTTAATTCTTCTTCTTGAAGACCTGATGGCAGACTTTGTCAAGGCATGTAATCTCCTAATATTGATAAGAAAGGGTGTTAGATATACACACAATAATGATCTTTGGACTGTTGCAAATACATTGTAAATGGATTATTCACCAAATGCAAAAGGTCTCCCTCGATCCAGTGCTTCCAGCCTCGATTTGCCTTCTCTCCTTTCTGAACACACACAAGTTTATCTCCATCCCAGGTTACAAGAGTCTGTAGAACAAAGATTGTGCAAATACGTATAATGACGGTCTTGCAAGGTTGTAAAATATCGACCCGACAATTACATGCATAACATTGATGATACATATTATTCTTGCAAACGTCAGCATTATTAATACTTTATGTAGCTACTAACTGGATAATATCATAAGATTATATTTAACAATTTAAGCAAGCATTAACACAGAGCCCAGCTTACTTAGTGCTATTATCTCAAATATGTGAGTTTGTAAATCACAGATCACTAGTTTACGTAGCCAAGTAGTCTATGAATTTAGCTCCAAGGTTATACAGCCTTACATTGTGTTTCAGATGTCCATATTAGCAGTTTATTCTGTATTTTCGATCAAATGATTGTTCTACACAAAATAATAGTACATCCATCTTTACATTAGAACCTAAACACACTAAAAATAACTACATGTACGTGCATATAATTACTGATGGATTAGAGCATGCAGTATTCAGAATTCCAAGCCTTTTAACCTCACATATAAGTTCAAATGTTTTTGCTTGAACTTGTACATGAGGTCATAAGGCTTTTACTTATCAGGTCATAAATCACAGATCACTAAGTACTAGCCTTTACGACGCCTGAACTCAAGTCAGAGGTTCCAAAGCCTGACAGTACGATATTTATTTTAGCAGTCCATGGCAGTTTTGTATTAAGTATTTACTAAATAATAATTGACACCAATTCAACCTAGAACAACAAAAACAAACTCAAATCTATAAAGGTGACAGAAGAAATTCAGATCAGATGTAATGCAGTAATTAATTCAGTTCTGTAACGTTCTTACTTTGACCACCCGGTTGTCCAGGCCTTTGGTGTGCTCCTCAAATTCCTGTCCCACAGTGTAGTTGACCTCATAATTTCTGAAAGTGCTGAGAGTTTTGGTTTCAAATTTGTCTCCATCTTGCACAATTACTTTAGTCTGCGTGAGATGTGCTGCAATTTTCCGTGTGGCAAAGTCTATGTCTGATGAAGACAAGAATTTGTTATAGAAACTGCTATTATTCAACGTCTTAATAACAAACACAATTATAAACTGACTAAACTGTGAGGGGGGGGCATCCTAACAAGACACTGAAGTACACAGCAAACTATGCATTGATGTTTTCAGAGATTGTTCATAAAATCAACAGCATCCGAACACTATTATAGAAGAGCAAATAGCACTGACTAGTTTTTTTAGTAGTTTGATAAAATGCTTACCTAAAGCCTTCATAAGCTCCTCGAAGTTCTCATTGCTAACCATCTCCCATTTTCCATTATAGTCGGCAGGCATTGTAATTTACAACGTCGTGTCTGTTCCAGTCAGAAAGAAGTGAGAGGCTGGATGCAGTGTAAGAATCTCTTTTAAAAAAGACTCGAATGTCAAAGTTCAATTGATAAGGCTCAGCATGATAAATAAAATGTCTTACACAATGCAACTAGAACGCTTGAAACAAGCACTGGCTTCTTATCCCTTCCACTTTTTATCTATTGTATTGTCCCACATTATTATTACAACTCTACAACATATTTTTGTCATTAATAAAACCCAAACGTTTCGTGCTATGAAATCAAAGACAAAATGCATTTAGATTTTCACTCACCCGGTGAGACGAGTGCTGACGATTCTTTTCTGCTCTCAACAGTCAGTTTAAGTAAAGGTTCAAGACTTAAGAAATCACAGATTATTGCTGATTCAGACTCAACTACGGCCAAGTTGCTGCTATTGTGCAACATGGAATCGTGATAAAATCTAACACAAGCAACTGAGGTCACATTGATAAGTTTGGTAAATGCTGTGTTTAATAAGCAAGTGTCATTAGAAAACATTTAACCATACTTACCATACCGTATATAGACATACATACAGCCTTCACTCACCACGTGATTCAATAAGCCTTGGCCATCCATGACCCTGTCACCGGTTTCCCCCACTGTTCCTTCCTTGGATCACTTTCACTATAAACCAGTAACACCCCACAAGAGCAGCAGTTTTGGAGATGCTCCGAGCCAGTCGTCTAGCCATTACAAGTTAGCATTTGTCAAACTCACTCAAAATCTTATGCTCTGCAATTTTTCCTGCTTCGAACATCAACTTTGAAAGTAAAACATTCACTTCCTGTCCAATATATCCCACACACTAACAAGTGCCGTGATAAGTGTTATTCATGTCACCCGTCATAATAGTATGCCTGGTCAGTGTATAAAGAAAGGCCTATTAATTAAACGTACCCACAAATTTAAGCAGGATTTGCTTCTAGCATTTTATTGTGAACATTGTTCTTGATGTCATGACAGCTGTTTCATAAGCTCAAACACTTCAATAAACAGGGTACAAAAGTTTTGTTCAAAAATCCAGAAAATTAATTCATACGAAAAATACAGAACGGGTCACCGAAGCATCTTCCCAATATGAGAAAGCACAGCATTCTAACAAGTACTCGACCAATGCATCCTGTACTTGGTAAAGATTTGCAGTTTGTGGAAAAAAAAAACCTCAATTCATTTTAATTTAATGCAAGAACATGCTTGACCAATATGTTCAACAATGTGTCGTGTGATTTGCGAAGAATTCTGAAAAGACACAGATTGAAATAAATGGAAGAAATACAACGCTTAGAAAACTAGAACACACTAACAATCATTACACACTAACAATCATTACACATCTCTACAAAAACAAAACTCATGTCTTAATAATTAAGAAGGTGAAATCAAAGTAGAACAGTCAGTTAGATGAAACCAACCCTGGATGAGGGGAATAAAGATGGAAAATGGTAAACCTGTTGAGCCCTGAGTGTCAAAAAAGAACTAGTGTATGAAACACTATCACAGTGTGCCGTTTAGTGCAAACCTGCAGACTATGCTTAAGCAGGAGGTATATTAAGAAGCATAGAAATGTGCCTCGAGTCACTTGTTAGCCCAATCAAAAGACGAGAAGGGTCTGGTATCAAATTTCATAGCAATAATTCAGACACTATATGGACGAAAGTATTGGGACACCAGTTGCTAGTTGCAAGGATGCGTGTGTGTCGGTCAACAACTATTAATAATAATACATTGATAACTTGTAGCAGTGTTTTCCACGCACAGGGTCATTTATTATCGAGACGCACAGAAAGAATAAATAATTATACACAGCTAGAAAAGTTTCTCTGCTTTCATGTTTCTTTTCACTCCAATGTCTCGTCACAGTGAAAAACTCATTTTTGTGACCATTTCTATTGTTGAGTCTTCCCACCACTGCCGGGCTTTTAAACGACATCTCATATGAAACACTTGAGCGCTGGCGATTTATAGGAAAGAATATGCTTTCGAGTTTTCAGAGTGGCTTTCTGTTCCGACATCCCCGTGCTCTTGTCGGTTAAAGAAACTCTAGTGACCTGCACAGAGCCCTGACCTCAGCCCTACTGAAGAGCTTTGGAATGAACTGGAACATCGATGGGAGGCTTTCTTGACCAACATCTAAGACTACACTAAGTCGCTGTTTTTTTTTAACTAGGGTGTCCGACAAGTTCACAACCGTGTGTCCAAATACTTTAGACCAGATAGTGTGGCTTGCCCAACCTTAACAGAAAAAAAATCAAACAATACAAAATATCCCTGAATTCCATTCACAGTATGTAGAAAACTCCAGTGCTAATACTCATTTTGAAACAATCAAGTGTCTTGAGGTCTCTGTTAGTGTGCCTTGCATAGCCCGAACGGTCCAGTCGCTCATTCATAGCCTCTGTAATTCACCGTCTTTCTGCCGAGATTCCGGGTCCGGATGCGGGTGACCTGCCGGCGCTTCGTGAAGCGGTCTCGCTCCGTCGCAGAAGTCGAGCTCTCGTGACGCCTGGCGCTCCGTTTCCGCGCGGCGCCGCTTTTCCGCGTCGGACCGCTCCGCGAGCTGGACGCCGACTCGTCGCTGGAACCTCGGTCTCCTGAGCCGGCCTCGCTCTCGCTGCTGCTCACGTAGCGCTTCTGCTTCTTCGTTCTCGGCTTCTCTTTCCGATCGGCTCTTACGAAGCGCTCGGGGCTGGAATGTCGGTGCTGGTGGGACCTCTCACTGGTGGAATCGCTCCTTGTACTCTGCTTTTTTCTTCTGTTCAGAGCTTTGTTTTTAATACTGGCGTTTTCTTTACTACCGTCAGAATCTGAAGCGGACGTGATGCGTTTCCTTTTCGAAGCGGAGTCACCTGAAGGCGGCTTCGCGCACCGTTTTGTAGCACCGATGATAGGGCTGTTATCATCTGTGGACCTAGTAGAGTTCTCCCCGGTAGAATTACTCTCCTCTTCAGAGTCTGGGATGGACTTTTTCTTTTTCAGGGCTCGTCTTGAAAATGATCTCTTGTCGTTTTCTGTCACGTCGCCGTTTTGACACGAGTCTGAGAAAACGGCCTGTTTTCTTTGAAGTCGCGAGTTTGTCGTTTTATCACTCTCGGAATCAGAAGCGTTGATGCTTTCATCAAAACTTTCCAGCCTTCGGATTTTGTTCTTCTTGAGTGATGTTTTCCTACTTGGAGTTTCTTCTTCACTACTGCTCTTTTCTTCTTTACTAATTTCTAAAGCACTTTGATCATCTGAACTTAATGCCGATGAGGCTTCAACATACGCAGCTTTTGCCGTGCAGGCACGTTTTTGCCTCTTTGTTTTCATATTAATGCTATCCTTCAACTGATGCTTCTTGGTACTAAACCTTTGTCCGTTATAATGCTGCTCCTCAGTTTTTTCATATAAAGTCAATTCATCATTCGAGAATTGACTATCGTCTTCCTTATCACTTTTGTTACACTGTTTAATTTTACAGGCTGCCACCGCGGCAGTTTTTCTACAAGGCCTTTGTCTGCCCGTGACGTTATCTTCATTATCTGTACTTTCGTTCGGGCCGTCTTTATTGCGGCTCTCTTCACTCTGTTCAGGGTCATGCCCTTTTCCCTTCCCATTCATCTGAGAGAAATCATCTGAAATGGAATAAGGATCCGCAATTAGTACGTCCACGTGATCCTGTTAAAACATTTTATGGGGTGAGTCTCCCTATGCCTGCGTGGGTTTCCCATCGCAGTCCAAAAACATGCGGTCAGGTTAATTAGAGACACTGAATACCGCTATGAGTGTTTATCACAGCTTTTCAATAGGCACGAACTGCCTCAAGCACCCCCCCATGACTGGATAAGCAGTTAAACAAGCAGGTGAGGATTTAAACGCCATGTTTTACAGACTTTGGTCACACTCATGACAGGACAGGTCACCACAGGCTACGAGAAATTCATCAGTTCAAGTCTTCAATGTCACTTGAAGTCATGGACAATCCACCTCACTAGTACTTGTGTTGACTTTTAGGAAACCCATGCAGACATGGAGAAAATATGCCAACTCCACACAGAAAGGAAGACGACCTGAAAGGCGACAGTGCTACCCACCAAGCTAAAATTTTACCTTTCACTCTATTCGATGACCTTTTGCTGCTTTTCCCATTTTGATGTAAAAAGGAAGAGTTACGATCAGAACTGTGCTCGCTTTTCTCTACTGAACTGGTGGCTTCTTCACTCTCGCTGGACTCTATTGAGAAAAAGCAAACACAATCGCTCACGCTTAAGTGATTACAATGTGAATATCAGAGGTGGTAAGTTCAACATAAAAACTACTCACTACAATTCAAAAGCAAGATCTGCACTTTTTACTCAGTACATTTTCAAAAAAGGATCATTACTTTATATTTACCTAAATACATGTATTTATCAGTTCATTTTATCTCAAATGTAGATTTCTCTAGCGCATGAGGGATGCACACATGTGCAAACTGAATCACTCTGACAAATGACTCTTTTCAAACTGATTCAGTGGAATCGAATCAGGGCTGTTTTCTTCTATATGGTAACGATTCGTTCGAATTCTGGTACGATTTCAATCTCTCTCTCCTGATTGGCTATAAAGGTATAAGTGACAGCTTGTTACCGGGAAAATAATTTGTTTACATTAATAAACACGGATTTATGTATTCTGAAAAATCTATAAAATATCCTCCGAATGTGGATTACAAGGATATCGATCCGGTCTCTAAAGTCAGGTGAGCAACAGTTATGTTTTTTAAGATCTTAACACTGTAGTTATACATACAAAATGAGCTCATGCCAGTTGTATTGAAGCGGCTAAATTAATTGTAGTAAATTTTGTAGCAATTCGTGCTTGTGTGTATTAAATAGGTCCCGACTATATGAGATGGTGTTTGAAAGATCAAACTTTTGTTCGATGGTGCTTGAATTTGCTTAATGAAAAAAATGATTTATATGGTCTTCCTCCAAGAAATTGACAAAACCAAACACAGTACTAAATAGACCCATTAGAATATGCCACTTAAATGTTAAAAAATAAATAAAAGTAGTCTAACCCTGCTTCCTCTTTGCTTTTTTAGTCTGAATGGTCGTCCTTGTTGCCCTCGTCTCTCGTCTAAATTCGTAAGGTGATGAATGGGATTTGTCTTCGTTCGCGTCGCTCAATGAAGCGTCGCTGTCATTTTCAGAGTCTGAAGTAAAACGATGAATAAATAAATAAAACAGAACAACCAGATTAATCGGTTCATGTTTCAAACCATAATTTCACAGTTTTAAATGAACACTTAAACTTGTTGAAGTAATTATCAGAAAGCTTTAAGTGCGCTGATGTGTAGCATAGAAAATAGAATCCGGCTGAAGGACTGGATTTGGCTATGTGACCATATGTTATGGCTCGGTGTGTATGATAAGATCACAAATACGGTAAAGCTTGTGTGTGTGGTGATGTATTCTGAAACTATATTATGCCCCAGCGCACACATTAAAAGGCACGTGGTAACACCCTGGATGGGGTGCCAGTCTATCGCAGGTACCTACAGGACAATTCAGTGCCTTAAATCAGCCTGGTAGCATGTCTTTGGACTGTGGGAGGAAACTGGAGTACCCGGAGGAAACCCACGCAAACACGGGGAGAACATGCAAACTCGATACAGAAAAGACCTAAATCACCAAACCAGGGGATCGAACGCAGGACTTTCTCGCTGTGAGGTGACAGTGTTACCCACTAAGCCACCCCTGAAGAGTCGTTGCTCAAGAGATGTTATACCTTTATAATCCCGTTTCTCAGACTCCGAGCTGCTCTGGATAACCGCAGTGCGCTTACTGATCCTGGAATTGGTCTTTTGCTCGGGATCGTCCTCATCATCGTCTGAGGTTTCCATCATCTTCATCTTATTGACAGCAGCCATGAAGGTTTTTCTGGGCCTGCGGCTTGTGGACGTCTCAGTTGTTTTCTCTCTGCTGGAGGACTCCGAGTCAGAGTCGCTATGATGTTCAGCTTTTCTGCGCTCTGCACGAAGTGACCTGCTACTACTGTTCTCTGAAATCTCTGAAACACAACAGGTAAATAATAAATGGCTAACATACAGTGATGGTAATACAGTATGCGGGGTGCTGGGCGAAACATAATTTGGATGAAAGTATATTTGAATGCACGGCAATTCATTTGTTTTTTTATTAATATTATTTATTTAGGCATTTTATCCCCTTTTGTCTGCCAATGTAGAATAACCAATCTGCTGCTTAGGACCTGTGTATTCACCTCACACCACACTGACCTATTATTCACCCTACCAATACCACCTTATTTCTGTGCTCCTCCACTTTCTCTAAAGGTGCCCTGGGCAACCAAAGCCCTTACACAGCATCGATAACCCCCTCCAAAGACTCCCTGCCAAGTTTGTCTGCTAAAGGCAGAGAGTGGGCACCTAGTTGATGTGTTGCCCTGTGTCAACTTGATTTTAGGCAAGTGTGATGGTGTCTTTCCTGTGTGTATTTGGGGAATTCTATTATATGTGTTACATTACTAGGTGTTGGGCAGATTTCACAGGTTTATTAGGTGTTATAGACTCTTGTCTATATGACTTGATCTATGCGTCGTCTCTGGTGTGCATGATTTAACAACGGACATTTTGGTGGTCTGAGTGTTCCATTAACTTTGCATTTTCTTTCTGATGCAGAAATATAACAAAAGTTTCCAATGCTCTGCATTAATGTATGTACTTGACTCAATGTTTTTATATTATGACAATCACTTCTTGTTTCCTGCCACCCTCAAAAATAGGTAACAAAAAATTTCACAGTCCGCAATAAGCCCAGCTCACTTCCGCATCTTGTAATGACAAAATGATCCTCCTGACCCTAGAATCGGCATTGCAGGTATTTACCTAGCTCTCTCCTTTCAGAGTTCCTGGTCTGGCGTTTGTATCTGCTCCCGTTTCCTCTAGATAGAAGACGTTTTGAAGAGCCAGATTTTTCAGAATCCTCACTGATATTCTCATCAGAATTGTCAGTCTCACTTCTGTTTACGTTAACTACAGTGAAAGAAAAAAAAAAAGAACAAAATGAATTATCCTACTCGTTCTTCTTATGTGCCATGTGATACTTTTCAAGTGAGCATTAATCCGGATCATAAAAATTTGACAGTATAATAGAACATCTGAGAAACATTACCCTGCTTCTTTTTCGCTTTTCTGGTCTGCATGGTTCTCCTTGTTGCCCTGGTCTCTCGTCTAAATTTGAAGGATGAATGGGATTTGTCTTCCTTTGCGTCACTCAATGAAGCATCGCTGCAGTCTAAATTAAAAAATAAATAAATAGGAAACAGAACAGAATTAGAAATTTGCTGAGCAATATTAAGAAGTTGTATATATAATCTCACTTCACCAAGTTAGACTATTTTGTGCAGCTGCATCACATACAATTGTGACGTAACAGAATAGGTAAAAGCCAAAGGGGGTGAACACTTTTGCAAAGCACTGTAGTTGCATTGTTATTGATGCATTTGTTAAATATTTAAACCCACATCAATAGACACTGCTATTGTGCCACCAATTACATGAATTTAAACCCCCAGCCAATTCCTTTCAACCCTAATGAAAAAAATGCACCTGGTTAATTTTGGTTTCATAGAATTTAAGGTGCTTACCTGATGTACCAGGCGTGTTGTGACTGGCGCTCTCGGAGAAGTTGTCTGTGGATCTTCTTTTCTTTTGTCTTCTTCTGCTATAGTGCTTCGGCGCAGTTGCCTTGGCTGAGGTAGATTTGGTTGAAGGTTGGTTTTGATGGTCCTGAGATTTGACAGCAGTCTTTTTTCGACTGAAAACAGACCAAGATAAAATCATCAGCTGTGGTGGCTAGAGTGGGTTGCATTCTTTTTATCATTACAAAGCAATCCAAGTAATATTATATAGAGGTTATATTATATATGGTGGACGAACATTATGCAGCATCAGTCTGCGAACCAGTCCAAAGTTCGAAGTCCTATTAGAATCCGATCTACTTAGGCAGCCGACTAGGTAGGCTGCAACAAGGAGGCTAAAACAGACTCAGTAAAAAAATAGACATTCAATAATAAAAAAAACAAGCTAATAAAACCCCACCTGGAGGATTCTAAGACAGGAAGGGAGGTGGGTTCCAGCTGTTTCATTCTTTTAAATCTCTGACTTCGTCTCAACTTCATGCTGCTTTTAACTGCAGTTTTGTAGTCAGATATTATTTTTCTAATGCGCTCATCAAAGAAAGCAGACAGGCGAAGAGTCATACTGTAAATCTGTGAAATAAAAAAGGAAATTCAATGTGTGACAAAAATAATGACATTAAGTTCTACGGCTCAACTTACCAACAGTCTCACCAACTTGGATCAGTGATGGACCAATGGTTATTTTTTATTATTATTATTATTATTATTATTATTATTAGGCTTTTTCTCCCAACTTCAGAACTGCACCACTGCTCCATTCCACTTATGCCGACCCCCGTGCCGATTAAAGAGAACGATGCTAACAACCCCCTCATACATGTTGGCAGGAGCCATATGTGTTTTTTTTCACCTGTGCTATGTGGACGGAGAGCCACACCATGATCATGCCCTCTTTCCTCGTCGGTTTCCAGGCAACATCCATCAGCCAGCAGGGTAACTGAATCAGTCACGAGAGAGACCTTGTTCGGCTTTATCTTGCCACAGCCATTGTTTATGTGGCTACACAGCCCAGCCAGCAGGCAGAGCTAACAATTGACATATTTGAGATCCCAGGTCTGGTGTTCAGTGTGTGTTTTACTACCAACACTGGTCAACGTTATTTATGTGTTTATTCATTTTTTTAACGTCATGTTTCACATTTAGATTACATTCATGACTGGACAGTCTCATAATTGCTGGTTACCCAATATCCAGCAGATCAAGTCTTTATTGCTAAACAAAATCATGGACAATTTAGTATCTCCAATTCACCTCACTTGCCTTTGGATTGTGGAAAGACACAAGGAGAACATGCAAACGCTACCCAGAAAGGATCCGCACAGGGAACTGAACCCAGGAGGTGACTGATGAATATTAGGTCACAATAATTATTATGGTGTAGGAAACAGAATACCGGCCACGTACCTTTGATCTTTTGTTTGGCGTGTACATTTTAGCGTTAGCAAAAATAAGCCTGGTGTCTTGGCACAAATCCGCCGGGTTTTCATAAACCTCTTCTTCAAGTTTTCGCCGAACAGTTTCCAGATCCATCGGCTTGTCTATGATTTCCAAATAGTCCTAAAGTAAATGCATCAAGGAATATTTATTACTATACTTGAATACAAACTGAATTAAAAAAATGTGCCGTGTGTACCTTATTGTGTAAAATGTAACTTTTGTTTGCCAACTGTGGCAAGCTGAATCCTCAAAGGTTTTCGTCTAGGTATAATAAACTGCCATAAACATTTAAACAGCTAACTACAGTTCTGGAAATTCTGGTAATTCATGGTGATTTGGTTTTTTTTTTTAACATATTACAAATATTTGACTTAGTCTGACTTCAAAGCTGAAATAACAGATTTTGACTATGCACTAGGCCAAAATACAAAGCATAACATAACATAATGACCATTGACTGATTATCTTTTCATCACGACACCTGTTAGTGGGTGGGATATTTTAGGCTGCGAGTGAACATTTTATCCTCAGAGTTGATGTTAGAAGCAGGAAAATTGTAAGCATGTGAGCGAGTTTGTCAAAAGCTAAATTGTGATGGCTTTCCAACTAGGTCGGAGCATCTCCACAACTGCAGCTCTTGTAGGGTGTTCCCCACAAGGAACAGGGCTATAGACAGCCATGGCTGATTTATGCAAGTGAGGAGCAAAGGCTGGCCCATCTGGTCTGATCCAAACATACTGTAGCTCAAAATGAAAAAGATATTTTAGTGTCATATGTACGTACTATAATCTATTACAATATTACATACTATAATCTTCCGGTTGACACCCCAAAGCTCGACCCACTAAGCTATCACAGTCTCTAAATTGCAGAAGAAGTGAATGCAATTTCTGATAGAAATGTGTCAACACACAGTGGGTGTTTTGACAGCAAAAGGTGGGCCAACACAATATTAGAAAGGTGGTCATAATGTTATGCCTGATCAGTGTCCTACTCAGTGAGTAATTAAATGTTTTTCTACATTACCGTGTACTCATTTTCATCAACGGGCTGTCGGAAGGGCTCCGAATCTTCACACTCAAACATGTAATCCAGCAGTTGCTTGCACGCATCCTTCCATGCGTCCTCATTTTGTACTACCTCCAATGACTATACAAAAAAAATTGATTAGTGTGAGTGTACACTCTCTGAAGGTAGAGCTGAGATTTGGTACAATGTACATAGTTGCTATATATACACACAGATGTTTGCAGAGCAACAAAATCCTTAATTTGTTTATCCTTGTTTGTTTGGAAGGTGGGGTCCACATCCCCCTTGGAGCAGACAGAGTTAAGGAACTTGCTAAAGTGCCCCACAGTAGCTCCATGGCA